>CAHIKZ030000960.1:1012500-1072500 GCA_903632075.3 Acanthosepion pharaonis | reverse complement strand
AAAAGTAATGTTGAAGTAATCCAGTGCCGTGACCAAAAGAGTTGTGAGTTCAATACCTGGCCACGGTAGAGGTGAAGAAAAACTTAGTTACTAAATCGGAAATATATAAAACTGTTATATACGGAATAGGCGTTTTATGTCTACTGCTGTAGATAAAATAAATTGTTTCGAAATTTCAATATATATCACCTGAAGAAAGCCGGAGCGTACAACGGCTGAAACGTCGTGACATGACGATAAAGATGAGTACAATAGTCTGAACAATGTAAATAGCGTAAATAGTTACAATATCTCATCTCAGAAATATAGATAAATCCTGAAGAAGGCCGGAGCATACAATGGCCGAAACGTCGTGAATATGGCAACGAAGATGAGGACAACAGTCTGAACAATCTAAATAGCCTAAATAGTTACAATACATCATCTCAGAAATATAGACATAAATAGATATTCCTTATGAAGTAACAATTACTATTTGTATCTGTTCTGTGTAAGACTATAATTTCAAACAATAATATCGATCTAATAATTCAATATTTTGAAAAGTCTTTTTTTATTTTTTCAAAATGTGTACCACTCTAGGATTCTATTTCTAAAATCTTGATGTTCTTTAATAAATATATATATAAAGATATTTCGAAAATCTTCCCTGCTACTATTTTTAAACTAATTAAAAAATACTACACGGCTGTTGATGGGATGTTATTATTAACTACGGATGCACAGACTCGTAATCATTTCTGCTTTTTAGTTGTCACAGTTCTTTCACGAGTTATATCGTAGATAAGACACACTGATTGGAAGACCCCAAAAAATGTACATCGCCTACATTCCTTTCAACAGAATTTCTACAAAGGATTAAACAAAAAATTACACACTGTTATTGTACGCACGGGCATCCATATGAAATTTTGTTAATTGTGATGGGCACTTGAAATAAAATCTTAAATTTTTCTAATGTTATTGGTCCTGACCTGGCATCTCGATTTCAGTCGCATTCCCACAACCATGACGCGACTTCCCTCTGTCTTTTCTATAAATATTTTCATGATAGTTTTCTAAGGAGCCCCCCCACCCCCGGCATCTAGGTCTCATCGTTTTGCAGTTGCAATAGCTGGATTTATTCTAATAGTTTATTTTCTCGTATTTCTTGCCTTTAGACCGTACTAGTTTGATTTTGGCTCTATTGGATTTTACAAGCCTGTTCTTTCTCCATTGAGCCAACTGGGTGGGGTCAGATTAGAGACGAGTGGCTAAGTTCTTTTTTTTTTCTTCAAGTTTTTGGAAGTTCACCTATAAACTGTTGTATCATCTGCATAGATATTCACTAATGATCGGAGTATGTTCTTAGGCAGGACTGGAGACAGGACCCCGAGGAAACCGGCCTTTGGTTTTATGTGTCCCCGATAACTGACTATTAACAACAACATTCAGGATTCAGGATCCAGAGTCTGTCTATATTTCTGAGATGAGGTATTATGTACAGTATTTACATTTGTCGGACTATTGTCCTCATCTTTGTCGCCATA
The DNA here is from genome assembly GCA_903632075.3 of Acanthosepion pharaonis. Classification (NCBI taxonomy): domain Eukaryota; kingdom Metazoa; phylum Mollusca; class Cephalopoda; order Sepiida; family Sepiidae; genus Acanthosepion; species Acanthosepion pharaonis. Next base: position 1,070,971 of record CAHIKZ030000960.1, on the reverse strand, counting down.
TTTATCACAACGTTTCGGCCGTTGTACGCTCCGGCCTTCTTCAGGTGGTTGGAATTTCGAACTGAACCCTTTATTTCGATCCTCAAGGACACATGGCACGGTGGATAAAGACGTTGGTTAGATCCAGTGACAGACCCAAAGAAGGTGAGTTCTATTCCTGGTTAAGGCAGTGGAGAACTTTCAGAGGGAAAATTAGCAGGAGATAACTGATAACTGACATCCATCAAACATGGCACGTGGAACTAGAACAGTCTACCCCAGCGATCGAAATAAAGGGTTCAGTTCGAAATTCCAACCACCTGAAGAAGGCCGGAGCGTACAACGGCCGAAACGTTGTGATAAATATGGCGACAAAGATGAGGACAATAGTCCGACTAATATAAATACTGTATTCAGGAACCAATACTCCACTTTATTCTGTTCTTGCTCTTGTAAAGATAGTGTATAGAGGCAGTACCATGAACCGGCGATTTTCCCGGCATCTTTAGCAATAGATCGGATATATGAATTTCATTTGAGATCTGGGAAGGGCTTCAGCCCCAAGAGACAAGTCAAGCATCCCCCCCCTGAAAGCAGTCCTGTCCATCATGATAGATGAAAGTTTGGTGTCTGTTCGGTGGTGGTAGGACGTTACTAGTTTGATTTTGGCTGTATTGGATTTTACAAGCCAGTTGTTTCATTGAGCTACCTGGGTGGGGTCAGATTAAAGATGAGCGGCTAAGTTCTTTTCTTTCAAGTATTTGGGAAGTTCACCTGTAAGCTGTTGTATCATCTGCATAGATACTCATTAATCAGCGGAATGTGATCTTAGACAGGACCAAAGAGAGGACCCTGAAGAACGCCGCCATTGGTCTTATGTGTTTCCAGTGACTGACGGTTAACAACAACATTCAGGGATGAGGAGGGATTTGATAATTGAGAGAAACCTTCTAGGGATTCCATAGCCTGGGAGTTTATATAGCATTCCCGGTGCCATGTCTTGCCAAAGGCCTTTGATATATCTAAGGCAATGTTGCTTTTGATTTTCGCATTTTGTAAAGTTCATATTCTATTATTTCTCATTTTATTTTTTTTATCGAAAAAATCATTTTACAGGAATGCTTGTTCGGGACTATTGCGATCAAAAGTCACAAGCAATCGCTGCTCTTCAGGACGCCATTAATGAACTTGACAACTGCAAGTCAACAACTCCCCCAAGTAATCCAAAATTGCTTCTTGGTAAGTATTGAAACTTTTTTTTTTTATCAGTAAACATATTCCATCCCTTTATTTAAAATATTATATACTATTTTAAAAGCCGTCCTATCGGGTTACATTTAAGCTAGCTCCTGCGGAGTGCTCTTGATTGGGCTTTCAGCTTGTTCAGGAGTTTGAGAATCCTTAAGTCTTTGCAAATTGTTAGCATTGGAAGCTTTCCTGGCTACCGTTTGATCTGGGTTTTCATTTGCACTGGACTTTTTTTACTTCGTTGGAACATTGCCTCTTTTCATTGCAATCTGGTCCTCAGTTGGCAGAGGTTTCTTTTTGCGAGGGATACTGCTGCTGCATGTGATAGGCAGCAATAAACTATAGAACTCAAAACAGATCGCTGCATTTAAGTATTGCATTAATATTTAAGCTTACCTTTTAAAATGTATTTCTTCTGTCGCCATTTAATGTAAAGACAATTTGATGTACGTAGGTTCTTACTTTCCGTCGAAGCAATTATTTTTATTTCATGGGCGACTTTTGTTGGATTATTTAGTTGCCACGTCTTCTAAGTTTATCGTAATGGCTTTTTAAAATTGTCTAAAGACTTCGTGAACACCCTATACTTTATCAAACGCTTTTGCATAATCTATAAAACATAGGTATGTTATTGTTATGTTATTATACTAGGCTAGAAGCCGCCCCTTCAGGCGGACTTTAGGCTAGCTCCTATGGAGTGCTTTTGGGCCTTCGGCATTTTACCTTTAGCGTCCTATGTACGTAAAAGTTATAATAATTTAGAGATAATAAAATATATAATAACCTTAATTCGGCATAATCTTTCTTCGTTTACGCAACCGATCTCTGTAATTAATTTCTATTATTTCCAAGTTATAAAAATTCTTATCGTACAAAAGATTCGTCGCAAAACATCACATAAAAATCGCCAAAATATCACTTTCAAACAGTTAAGCAACGTTAAACTTGGTCAGTACCTAGATGGGTGATATTTTGGGAATACCAGGTGCTGTATGCTTGGATGTGCGGATGGTGTGATGGATAGCGGCTCGGAATGAGAAATCGGAGAGCCGAGTTCGAATTATGGTCGGGATCGTTATACTTACGCACAAGTACCCTCGTGAAAGGCATGAATCCAACTATTCTCCCATCAGCTATGGGTTAAATATTAAGATTTGTATTACAAGGCAATTATTACTCCCAATCTCTCCCCCCCCCAAAAAAAGAAAAAGCAGGACAGACTGGGTTTACTCTATAGCCTTGTTTGACAACCAGACTACCGCAGAGAGCAACGACGGGCTATGACGCGGATTCTTCTGCCAAGTCAATCATGAATCGACCAGAGGCTTGATCGCCAATGCGTGCACGAAGCACGGTATGTAAGGAAGGAGGCTCTGGCAGTCTATAAAATGAAAAGCGGGTAAGCTCTCATTTACCTGCCTCCTATCACAATGGCTGATGCCCAACTCTACGAGAGCGTCTCTCTGTGCCTTCTTAGTCTCACGTTTTCCACTGACCTGAGGTGGAACAACTACATTGAATCAATAGCTGCATCTATTGCAAGGAAAGTTGGTTCTGTGGTTTTTCTCGCCTGGGTCCATCCATCAAATCTACAAATCAACCATTCATCCTTGCATTGAAACTGTTGCCATATATGGTCTGGTGCCCCCGCTGTTCATCTCGAGGTCCTCGACAAAATCCAGAGACGAATATGCAATGTGATAAGTCCTGATCTGGCAACTCGTCTACAGTCACTTTCTCACAGATGTGTTGTGGCTTCCCTCTGTCTTTTCTACAAATATTTTCATAGCAACTGCTCTGACGAACTACTTTCATTGGTATCCAAACTTCATGAATTTAAGCGTGCTACTAGGTTGGCATCTCGGTCCCACCCTTTCACTGTCAAAACGGTTAAATGTGACTGCCGCTTCTACTCCAACAGCTTCTCTCGCACTTCCCGACAGTGGAACTCCCTTCCGCTTACTCGCTTCCCTGGTAGCTATAATCTTCAAATATTCAAATGTTATATCAATCTTCTGATGCCATGATCTTGATTCACATCCTTCTCTTTATCCTTTCCTCAAACACCCCTCTTTAGTTTTGCTATCACTCTCTGTAACCCCTTAGATGCTAGTGGCACTCCTGCCTTGCTTGGGGGGGGAATGCTTAATAAAAATGTCTAGAAAGCAATCACCTTGTCCCGACAATGCATCACTCGTTCAAAAAACACGCACTCTTTTATATTCAGACTCGAGGAGCGGTCGAAATGCGAAGCATCACGAACATTAAATGCGGGGTAGCATTTGCTAGTGGACTGAGACGATTTTGTTTTGTATTCACTCGTCAGTGATTTTTTTTCATGAGCACTTGGTGGGGGGGGGATCTATTCGAAAACGTCGATGCGGATGACCTGCTATCCATCATAAAATCACTGGGTCTATATTGTAAAATATGAATATCTGAGATTTGTTGTTTGAAAATAATTAATAATCTAGCTCTCCTCTCTCCCATTCTCCCTCTCTCTCTCTCTATATATATATATATATACATGTACATGTGTGTGCATATATATATATATATATATATATATATATATATATATATATATGTATGTATGTATGTATGTATTTGTATATAAACGCTTGCTCGTACATTTACCTATATTTATCATTTGATTATATATATATATATATATATATATATATATATATATATATATATATATATATATATATATATTTAGTGAGTCTGCACTCCAAAATATGGGGAGTTTCACATTTATTGTTTGAAAATAATGAATTATTTACACTCCAGTTCAAAAGTTTGAAGCCATCGCAGGAATTAGCATGGGATATACTTGGTAGAAGTGTGAAAAAAAAAAAATAAAAAAAAATAAATGGAACAGAGCTCTTAGTGTCATCGGAAAAAGAATGGAATCAATTATCAAAGTCGTACTTTGAGAAACTTTGACAATGAATGTCCAAACTTTGTGCTGCAGTAACCAAGGCTAAAGAAGGATATTTTGGCGAGAGCAAAATTTAATCATAAAATTATTTTTTTCTTTTTGTTTTAATAAAATTTCTAAAAAAAAAAAAATCCTGTCTCACTTTTTTAACCATGTATAATAATTTTCTTTTATTTAAAGAACAAAACAACTACTTTTTGGGACAATTCAAAAATTTCCTAGGGTGGCTTCAAACTGTTGAACTGTAGTATATATATATATATATATATATATATATATATATATATATATATATATATATATATGTGTGTGTGTGTGTGTGTGTGTGTGTGTGTGTGTGTGTGTCGTGTCTGTGTGTGTGTAGTAGGTAGTAGTAGGTTTATACTTCAAAATATGAGGATCTGACATTTATATTTTGAAATTTATTAGTACTGCATATATATATATATATATATATATATATATATATATATATATATATATATATATATATATATATATTATAAAATAAATTGTTAGAGGTACAAAACCGTAGTATTGCAAGGAGTATATACATATCATTTCCTAAAGGCATTATGAAAAATAAAAAATAAGAGATGATAACACTTACAGAACAGACCATCCGGTTTCGTTCCCAAGCTCATCAGGGTCAACTGGGAACAATTTAACAATTATTGCAATATATATTAATCCACACAAACACCCTACATAAAATTAAAACATTAAAAAATAAAATGATTAAAGGTATGAGGGAAAAAAAATGTATATATATATATATTTCAAACCGTGCAGTTCGCACCTCTCCATTTCATTTGAGGGCACTTGAGTCTCTGTATATTCGGTCCAGGGAGCCGTCTCTTTGCAAGCAAAGAGACTGTCTTCTTGGGCTTCACGTTATTACACTCTAGTGTCTATCATACATTCCCCTCACATTCCCCGTTATAATTTTCCCCCCCTTTGTGCTGTGCATATTCGCACGGTTTGAAATATATATATATATATATATTTTTTTTTTTTTTCCCTCATACCATTAATCATTTCATTTTTTAATGTTTTAATTGTATGTAGGGTGTTTGTGTGAATTAATATATATATATATGTATATATAATTATTTATTTAAAAATATGATTCCAACTCGCGACATAAGAGGTCTCATGTTTCAAAACAAGAGTCGAAAACTTCAATATAATTATTTGAATTAAATTGAATTAAAGTAAGCTCTGTTCCATCTTCAAGCGAAATTTTTTTTTGAATAACTTATTTCTGAAATTTACGTGTTTTAATAGCATATTCATTATTGAAATCAAAATTTCTATGGTAACGGCTAGAGCAATTGTTTAAATAAACAGGAGTGTAAGGTGTTAATAATTTGTATCAGGATAAAGTTACATTCACAGATGTCAAGTCAGGGTAAGGTTGGGGTGTCTAAATTTAAAACGGAAGATGATTTCGCCTAGTCTGGTTTACGTGTCTATGGAGATTTATTTATTTTTTTATTTTATTTTTTTCTGAAAGTGTTTTGTGCATATAAAAACTGCCGTAACATTTGTTTTTTGACGACTTCATAAAGGGTTATCTTTTTTTGTAGGGCATTTAAACTATTTATTAGGACTATGGATTTTAAAAATTATTTTATTGTTTGTTTGTTTTTATGCTAATTATTCAATGCAAAAATTTGATGATGTCGGCAAAAACACGTTAACTCATGTCTATTGTTTAATAGATTTTTATTATTTAGAAACTTAATAATGTGTAGTTTTTCATGTAGGCATAAGGGACATGGGTCATCCCAAGTTTTAATATATATATATATATATATATATAGGAGTCATCCACAGACAGACTGTTTCGCAGCTCACCAGTGTAGCTAGACATCAGATTATTTCAAGCCGGGATCGAAACCCGACTGATTTAACATCAGTCAAAGATTCTACTTCCAAGCTATCGTCGCACGGTAGAGAGAAAAGGAAATTTTAACGTCTTTACTGCATGAAAGACATCAGTGATAACAATATCATGGAAATGTCCTTGATGGTAATTACTGTAGAAAATCATTAAAACTATTTATTCATTCATTATGAATAAACCTTTGTCCTATTAACTGTTTATATATTTAGTTCTGGATCAAATAAATAAATAAATAAATTTTAACCGCGACATTGAATGACCGAGAGAAGGTTAACATTTAAAATCAACCAATTTAACAAGTTTCTCTAATTTTAACATTTTCAACACCAAAAAATATTAATTAATACTTACCTGCGACACGCCAAACGATGTTCAATACGTAACGTCCCCTTTTTGAAATATGCGCCTTGTCTTCATTTTGTCCTCCGAACTATTTTCCTCTGGTAACCAAAATAATAGTCCTTTATGTTTATTATTGATTAAGGGGTCATTGGAGCAAGTACGGATGATGCAACGCTGGCTATTGCCGATTACTCTACAAGGCAGCAATTGCCTCTCGTGTCATATATATCTACTACTACGAAACTCAGCGACAGTCAGAAATATCCTAATGCCATGCGAACAGTACCGTCAGATAAATCACTTCTTGGGGTAAGTACAGCACCATCTGCTGAAAATGGTTTAAATAACGCTCCTTTGGGGTTTTTCTGTTTTATTAAGTCATTTCATCATCATTTATCCAGTTGGCGCATTTTGCGCCGCCGCTGTGGTTACCACTCCCCTATATATCACTTGTTGTTCATGGTGACATTCAATGCAGAATAGAGTAATAGACTGCTGGTTCCTTTTTACCAAGGAGGTTGAGGTTTACCCTGTCCCTCCTCTAAGAAGGCAGCAGGTGGTTTGAATTCAGAGTTTTCCTTCTCCTAGATCAAGATTTCTTAACGTAGACCATATGCCCTCCTTGGAGGACATGAGATATTTCAGGGTCTACAAGGAAAAGTTTGAAAAAATAGGAAACCAGAAGTCGGCACAGAAAATTTATATATATATATATATATATATATATATATATATATATATATATATATATATTAAAATTATTTAATATATATATATATATATATATATATATATATATATATATATATATATATATATATTAAAAAAGAGAATTAGGTGCCGCAAACGTTTTTTATTGTAATGTGGATTTATTTAGAAAAAAATATTATGCTTTGTTTTACATAATTTTACGACACGTGTTCCTGGTCTCATCGAACCGTCTTCAGATTAAAAGTGGAATTTCCACATATTAAAAAAATAATTAATTTTTCTTCATGTTCAATATTGAATATTCTCGATATGAACATTTTCTGTTTTTTTAATAATATGAATGGAAAATTCAAGTTTAATCTGAATTCAAGGTCATTCAGAGACCAGAAACACGTGTCGTAAAATTATGTAAAATAAAGCATAATATTTTTTAATAAATAAATAAATGCACATTACAACCAAAAACATTTGCGGCACCTCTCTTCTTTTTTTAATATACATACTTTTCTCTCGTTGGAACCACTAAATTATATTTATTTTATATATATATATATATATATATATATATATATATATATATATATATATATATATAAATATATATATACAAATGCTTAGAGGTACAAAATTTATATATAGTTTTAAAAACAAGGAATTATATATATATATATATATATATATATATATATATATATATATATAAAAAATTGTGAAGCTTGATATTACGAGACATATTAAAACAGGTGAACCAACCGGTTTCGCCCCCGCTCTTTTAGGCTTCAACGGGAGATTTAATTTAAATCACAAATGAACACAAGGATCTAGAGACAGTTGACATCGAGTCCCAACAAACACTCACGCTGTTTACACAGGGAAGGCTTGCGGGACCCGATTTAAAGTGCCTCCAACACCTTGAGGTTAGTCGACACTAAAGTTAGCTGTACACCCTGGTGTGCAGCTAACTTTAGTGTCGACTGGTTCACTGTGTTGTCCCGGTCACACTCTTTATTTCATCTCAAGGTGTTGGAGTCACTTTACATCGGGTCCCGCGAGCCTTCCTTGTGTTTAACAGCGTGAGTGTTTGTTGGGACTCGAGGTCAACTGTCTCTATATCCTTGTGTTCATTTTTTTTTCCTCCTCCACATTTCCTTTTCATTGTACATTTTCAGTGTTTTTTTTTAATTTAAATTAAATCTCCTGTGGAAGCCTGAAGAGCAGGGAGCAGAAACCGGTTTGCTTCGCCCGTTTTTAATATGTCTCGTAATATTAAGCTTTTACACTTTTATTTCTGTAATTAAATTTTGTACCTAAAAAAATATCTTTAAATATATATATATATATATATATATATATATATATATATATATATATATATATATATATATATATACGATCGAAATAAAAGTACAAAATTTAATATTACAAGTCATATTAAAGACATATTATATTGTCTTGTAATATTAAATTTTATACTTTTATTTCGATCATTAAATTTTGTACCTACAAAAATATCTTTATATATATATATATATATATATATATATATATATATATATATATATATAGTTTATGAAAAACTAGGAAATCCGTATGGGGTAAACCTAAGGAGGATAAAATCCAGAGAGCTCAATGTAAATCCAGAGCAAATAATTTAAATAAAAACAGACCACTTTAAGGTTCCATGTAATAAATTATTTCACCACAGCCCTTTTAAAGGACTGCGGATCATCAGACTCTACTTCCAAAGGTTGAAACAAAAAATGAAAAGAAATTTACACATTTTTGACGGGCCGTATTAAATATATGTAAATTAACGAAGTGAGGAAGTGAGGTGGGAGAGAGAAGACATGAGTGAGTTAGCAGATATTGACACATTTAAACGGTTAACTTAACGGAAGTTATATATTGATCTCGAAGGGGTAGAGGAGAAAAAAACCCATTGAGAGAAAAAGAGAGAAGGAAGTCATGAGAGAAGGTGTCACTAATTTTCTTTGTAAGAAAAAAAAAGTTAGAAACAGACGCTGTTATTTTACTTTGAAAGTGTTATTTTGGGGCTTCATAAAGATTATAATGTTTAATATAAATTTGAATGTCTCTAAACTGTCTACAAATAATTTAATTTGATGTTTGTATGGAGTATTTTGTAATTAATAATTATTGTTTAAAATAAAATATTAAATTTATTATTAAGTTAAATATTAAATTAATCAAAGCCATTTTATTAGCATAAGTATTTATTTATTGTAATTTTTTTCATCTGATCTATGCAAAATGGTCATTTTTAGTTTTTAATTTCTTAAGATTTAAAACTCATAATTTAAAGTTTAAATTAATGTATGTTTTCACCAAATTGTCTTTCAATTTTGCTGAATGTCCTGAACAAAAAGCTCCAAGGATTAATATCATTAAAAGAATTTTGATGATAACATATTAATATGCAACAATAATCTTCTAAGTTTATCGTAATGGTTTTTTTAAATTGTCTAAAGACTTCGTGAACACCTTATACTTTATCAAACGCTTTTGCATAATCAATAAAACATAGGTATACATTCTTTTAAATTAATAATAAATTCTATCATAGTCTTTTGAATAATGTTGTTATTATAATTTTTTCTAAGCTCTATACTAAACATTAAATCTGTTATGAAAAAAGAACTAAACAAAATGAACACAAAATGATCAGCTTTAAAAAAAAGGACTCGTAACTGGAAAAACCGAGTGAAAAAAGAATGTTAACAACAAATCCTTTTTCACAACCAATCCAGTTCTGCGGAATCAGAATCAACGTTGTTTAAGCAAGCGAATGAGCCAATTGGAGTAAAGTGCCATGCAGATTTAAATTTTTCCCACTTGTGACGAATGCAGCTATCGATTTTTTTTTGCATGCTATCATGCTAGTTAACATTCGTGTCAGTCAGCTGTTGGCTCTCACGCTGGCCAATAGAATCTTCCTGCCTATTCATGGCAGCCAGCTATTGGCTCTCACTCTGGCCAGCAGAAAATGGCCGCAAACTACATGAAAAGTGCCGTAGAAGCATGAAAAAATCGATTATTTCCACTATCGATGGGAGTTGGGAAATGCAAAGTCGGTCTTGGCCTTCCCGCTAACTTGGAGCATGTGCAGGTAAATTTTGGTGTAAATCCGTCGAAAATTGCGGCCGTGCATTCTTTACAAGCACACACACAAATCCTGCCTTTTATAGATAGTTAAAATTATTTTTTTTCTTTATTCGTCACCTTAATTCGGCATACTCTTTCTTCGTATACGCAACCGATCTCCGTAATTATCTTGCACGCAGTTTTTGTTTTCTTTTAAAATCACCATTCTTCATGATTTCTTCATATAAAGTCACTCTTAAAAGACATCAGAGAACCCGAACTATGTAATATTTCGAATACGTTACAGTATGCAGGCAAGAAAAAGAAAAAAAAATTGAATCCCGTGTAACTGCAGAAGTTATTAACTGTTACTTCAGGTTGTTTAGGAGTCGTGGAGATTGAAAAACGAACTGACGGACGTACAGACGGACACACGTACACCTTGCTTTATTTATATAGATATTTAATGTCTTATACGAATGTTGACAGTTCAGAGTATCATTTACTGGAATAGTCTTTTTTTTTGTAATTTCAGGTTTTAGTTGAAGTTTTACAGAAACTGAATTGGCATTTTGTCACTGTTGTCTACACAGACGACATCGGCGGAATGGATTCATTTATGGAACTCCGTGAAAGAGTGACTGGGAAAGGCATCTGTCTGACGGCTGGAGTGGCAATGTCCAGTACGGACACAAGCGAAGCGACCATGAAGAAAACTCTGGAGCAGATAAAAGGTAAAGGAACGACTGGAGTCATCTACCTGGGGACGGGTAACGTGTTGCAGAGTCTTTTCAAAGTAGCGGAGATCTACCCTGGCGCGACCAGTTTACAATGGATTGTGACAAGTTCATTGTCTTTGTACAATACCTTCCCGAATAATAAGTAAGTTATTTTGATTTTCTTGTCGGAATTATGAGTGACACGATAAAATTGAATCCAATAAAATGTGTAACTTAGAACAGGACATTTTGTCTGACTTCGAAAAATTATTGGCATCAGAGACAAATAGCCAAGAATCTTAATCAGTGAAGCAGGATCTATCTATCTATCTATCTATGCATACCAAGCTCTTATCTATCTATCTATCAATCTATCTATCTATCTATCTATGCATACCAAGCTCTTATCTATCTATCTATCTATCTATCTATCTATGCATACCAAGCTCTTAAATATCTATCTATCTATCTATCCCAAGCTCTTATCTATCTATCTATCTATCTATCTATCTATCTATCTATCTATCTATCTATCTATAAAGCTCTAAATATCTATCTATCTATCTATCTATCTATCTATCTATCTATCTATGCATACCAAGCTCTTAAATATCTATCTATCTATCTATCTATCTATCTATCTATCTCAGTCTGTTCATATCTATCTATCTATCTATCTATCTATCTATCTATCTATCTCAAGCTCTTATCTATCTATCTATCTATCTATCTATCTATCTATCTATCTATCTATCTATCTATCTATCTATCTATCTATCCCAAGCTCTTAAATATCTATCTATCTATCTATCTATCTATCTATCTATCTATGCATACCAAGCTCTTAAATATCTATCTATCTATCTATCTATCTATCTATCTATCTATCTATCTATCTATCTATCTATCTATGCATACCAAGCTCTTAAATATCTATCTATCTATCTATCTATCTATCTATCTATCTATCTATCTATCTATCTATCTCCCGCACACCAGTACCTCAATCTGTTCATATGTATGTACTGAAATCTGTGTATGTATGTTTGTGGAACCCACGATTTCTTTATTACATACCAGTTACAATCATTCGAAATGTTAGTGCAACTCCACATACCATTTTTGTCTCTACCTGAACCCTGTTCGTTTATTCTTCTTTCTTCTCACTAAAGTCCCCTTCATTCTAAGTCAGCACCTTCCCACTGAGATGTTAGAGCTAGTTCAGAGAAAATTCCGGTTTCTCTAGAGTTTGGTCCTGACCTGGCATCTTGACTTCAATCACTTCCTCATCACCAAGATATGGCTTCCTTCTGTCTTTTCTATAAATAGTTTCATGGCACTTGTTCTAATGAACCTTGACTGCATGAATTTAATCGTACTACTAAATTAGCAAATTAATTGAAACAACTGCTTTAGTTTCCTTTCTTTCACCATACAGTTTGTTTTAGATCCACTGCAGTGACAGGGTTTCTATTTTTTCCTCAGATTAGGTCATTTGCACTGGTGTCCAGCAATATGAATCTGTTTTGGGGCTGTATGATGAAATTTGTTTGGCCTTGAAAAATATTACGTCATTCGTGATTACATCAGATTTTCATCACGCGCAGACACTATTGTCTCGACTGTCGATTAGTTGTCCTACAGCCATTGTTTATGATTTACATTACTCCAAGGAAGTATATGAAAATTGTAACACTGCACGAACCTACTGGTAGTCAATGAGCAAATCAAAGTACTATAAACTGGCGAAAAACTCTCCTGATTTAAATCCAATCGAGCATCAGTGGTCAATCTTCAAGGAATGAACAAACATGAACACAGGAAGTCAAACAAACTTGTGCATTGGGTCATGTTTTATTGGAAAAATAAGAAAAAAAAAAAAATTAAAAGAAAATAATAACGGAATTATTCGTTTTGTTTCAATTAATTTACACACTTTTTCAACTTTATTCCTGGAGGCAGTAGCCTAACATATACCATTTGGGAATCAGGCCAACTCCATGAGCAAATTAAAAACATTCTGGGCCGGATTGGGAGCCGCAATCCTGAAATTTTGGATTCCTAAATTTTCATTTTTGCGATTATTTTCGGCGATGTTTTTGCTAGAATTTTTTTTTGCATAATAACAATTTTTATAACCTGGAAATAAATTTGGGAATAATCTAAATTAATTGCAAAAGTGTTGTGGTAGGATCCACCTAATTTGCATAGTGGAGTACCGACCATATAAATATGGTTGGTACCGGGAAGAGAGGGGGGAATCAAGAGATTCAACCAGAGACTCTGCCCGACTGCGACTCAGTCAACACATTCTCCAGGAACGGTCTTCCCAGGAGTATACAAAAGACTATATGTAAATATTGTGTACACTTTCTTGTTTCAATACATTTTGTTCTAAGTACATTTTGTGTGCATTATTATTCCATGCATTAGTCAAGTTTCAACAGAAAGTCATCCATGAAATAAAAATAATTGTTCGTACGGAAAATAAGGAACTACGTAAATCAAATTGTCTTTAAATTGCCAGCAGAAGAATTATCGTTGAAATTTTAAAAAAGTAAGCTGAAATATTAATGCAATACTTAAATGCAGAGATCAATTTTGAATTCTTCTGTAGTTTATTGTTGCCTATCACATCTACTCCTTTTTGCGATGAAGGTCTAACGAAGAACTCTCCGCAGGAGCGAGCTTAAATGCCACCCGATAGGGATGCTTTTAAACTAGTTTATAATATAATATAGGGAGGGTTTTGATAAAGGTTTATTTTACTAATTAAGCCATATCTGGGGGTTGAAAAAGGTGGGTTCATGCCTTTCCCAAGGATATTTGTGCATGAGTGAATATAACGAAGTCAAATGATTAAATTTTTTTGAGCCATTATCCATTACTTCAACCGCACATCCAAGCTAAGAGTACCTGGTATTCCCAAGCGGTCACCTATTTAGGTACTGACCAGGCTTGACGTTGCTTAACTTCGATGGTTGTACGGCGACTGATGTTGATAGGCCCACCAATTCACCTTATGCTTGATTTCAAACTCAGTCAAATTGTGTATACTTGTAAAGGGTTCTCTAATAATTTGGACCGATTTTAAATGTGAATTAAGTTTAAAATCGGTTCAAGTTATTGGAAAACCCTTTATAAGCATTTCATTTTTTTTAAACAAATTTATGGCAAAAAATCACATAAAAAGTCGCCGAAAACAATAGCAGTAAAGAAAATTTTGGAATCCAAAATTTTCAAGATTGCGGTTCAGGATCCGCCCCGGAAATGTTTTGAATTTGCACACGCAGTCGGCCTGATTCTAAAATATGATGGGCTACGGCCTCTAGGTGTAACGTTGAAAACACGGACAATTTTATTTTGGAAAACTAATTAGAGAACAGTATTTTCTTTTCATTTGAACACGAGCTATTGAACCCGTTCTGTTCCTTTAATTGTTTTTATCAGTCAAGATGGCGGAACCTGAAAACAATCGCATTAATGAAAACTTGGCAATCCAAAGTTTCAGGATTGCGGGTCTGGATTCGACTCGGAATGTTTTTAATTTGCTCACGGAGTCGGCCTAATTTCAAAATGGTATGATATGTTGGGCTACGACCTCTAGGGATGAAGTTGAAAAAAAAATGTGACACACCGACATTCGCATTTATTATATAGAAGAGTTGATTCTCTGTCTATCCCACAATGTCCACATATGTGACTTACATGTGTTTGTTTCATTTAATTCTTATACAAGTATACACAATTGGATTTAGCTTGAAATAAAACATTGGAATAATATATTACCCTCTCACTCAGCTTCGACAGACTTTTATCAATTGTGAAAACAGTTTATGTTAGTAAATACACAGCTTTTGTTCCATTCGTCTAACACATCGGGTGTGACACGGGATTCTTCGCCGAAATAATAATAAAAAAAGTTGAAAAACCGGTTTTTATGCATTCAGTTGCTCGTTTCTTTCATAGTTCCTCATATTTCTTGCTATTAAGTTTAGAACGAGACAATTCGTGCTTTTCAGTATTTCCACGTTGATACAACAAGTTTTTATAACTCTCTCTTGATACGGGACACTAATCTTCGTCTAGGTGTCGCGTCCCTTCAGGATATGGGCGATCAGGCTTCTCCACAGCTGTCAAACATTTCGTAGTTCATAGCAACGTTTGCTCTTCCACCATCTCTCTCAGTCCCTGTTGTCTCATCAGTTTATTCATTTTTCTTCTATGTGCCGTGTCCCCGAACAGAACGAATCATTGTAACTGCACATATAGATCTTTACATAATTCAAATAAACCATTAGATATCAATAAACATTTCCTTTTGTATCTCAATAAACGTGGAAGTGGCTAATGTAAAATAATATTGAACACTTTAATACAGCATATCTCAAAACGATCATTCATATATATATATATATATATATATATATATATATATGGAAGTGGCTAATGTAAAATAATATTGAACACTTTAATAAACGATCATATATATATATATATATATATATATATATATATATATATATATATATATGTGTGTGTGTGTGTGTGTGGAAGTGGCTAATGTGAAATAATATTGAACACTTTAATACAGCATACCTCAAAACGATCATATATATATATATATATATATATATATGTTTCAAAACTGAAACTAAATTTAAAAAATTAATTATAAAAATTCAACTTAAAATCCCATAGTTTCGTTCCATTGTCAAGCGATGCTAGGAATAGCTTTCTAAGATGTATACGCTTGTTAGCAGGCGCACCCATCCCACCTGAACTTAACCTGACTTTGTAAGTAACATAGAGATTTTCCAAGCGTAGCTTAGATGTGGCACCGAAAGTATCGGGTACCCAGTGAGGCTCGAACTCACTAATCAATCGTAATTGTTCTAGCGAGACAAGCTTGTTAACCATTACACTACCTCGAGGTGTCCCTTTGTAAGTAAGGCGAATTAAAACCCAACCCACCCCTAAATTAAAATAGATTGAATTTTCCTCAACCATAACAACTCATAATATTAATATTGTCTGCGCTTATAAATTAAGTAATTATTTCTAATTCATCTTTTCAGCTCTAAGTTGAAATGATGACCCCTCTTCCTGTTGTGACCTTCTGATCCAGTTTTCCTCGTTGCTATTCCCTCTGTTTAAAACTTATTCACCATTCTCTTGATAGTTATTGAATGGACTTTGAAGAGTATAAAAGTATCATTACTGAAGACCTTAATGATCTTTTTCCTCTCACCATTGCTCAGTTGGGAGGACATAGTGGAGCTGACACAAAACGATTTTATTATTTTCTCTTTTTATAGCTGAATAACTCAAAGGGTTTTTGCAGTGATTTTTACGACAAACAGTGTCAAGATGGCTAAACGTCTTATCTGAAAACCTGGAAAAAAGAAACTCAAATAGTTTAGTACTTTAATCATTTTGTGGGATGTACAATTATGCACTTACACGATTTGAACAATTTTGCTGTTACACCCCGTATATGTATATATGTATGTATGTGTGCGTTTGTGTCTGTGTGTGTGTCCCCACGCTTGTATGTTCGTAAAATAAAAAACAAAAAACAAACTATTCATTTCTTTCTTTCTTCTGTCTCCCAGGTACCCCCGAGGTGTGGTTGCTGTTCTCACGGGCTCCAGATTTATAGTAGAATTTGAAGACCATTGGCAACGAATCAACGAAAGTCACCCCTCTTCTGAAAACCCTTGGTTCGAAGAATGGTATATGAGTTACCGGAAGTGCAAATTTCCTGGTGTCACTGAGGCGCCATTTTCCCTCTATCCAAACTGTGTCCAGCTCACAGAGATTGAAAAGCGTCGTCAATTTGTCCAGGACCAGTCAGTGGAACCCGCAGTCCACGCTGTGTTTACCTACGCGCGGGCCTTGCGCATGGCTCAGGCCGATTTATGTGGATCTACGCCAGGTATGTGTCCAGCTTTGGCCGCAATAACGCGAAAAGAATTTACTAAGAAGTATTTGGAAAAAGTAAAGTTTACCTACCAGACAGCGGAGAGAATCGCAAGTTTGTCTTCGCCTATTTACGCTCCTTACAAAAAAGCTAAAGAACTTAATTTTGATTCGAATGGTGACGTCATCAATCCTGAATTTGGAGTTTGGAATTTCAATAATTACATTGACCCTGGGTCGCCTGGTTTCAGATTTCGAAACGTAAGTACTTTTTGAATTGGTAACTTTCATTATTTATATTATATCTAGTTTTCTTTTCTTTACTTTTTTTTTTGAAACAATTCAGTTTGGTTTGGTTTACGGCATATCCACCTCAATGGTTTATTTAATGCCGACAAGATTTTTATTGCTGGTAATAATTTTTTTCCAAGAATGTATTGCTGGTAATAAATTTTTCTTCAAAAATGTATTGATTGTAATAATTTTCTTACAAAATATGTTGCTGGTATTAAAACCTATTTTACACTTTCATAGTGTTTTCATATATATATATATATATATATATATATATATATATATATATATATATATATATATATATATATATATATATATAGTTCTATATATATATATATATATATATATATATATACACATATATATATATACACACACACACACACACACATATATGTGTATGTTTTAGGCATATATATATTTTTATATATATATATATATATATATATATATATATATAGTGTCATATATATATATATATATATATATATATATATTTATATATATATATATATATATATACACACATATATATATATATACACACACACATATATATATATATATATATATATATATATATATATATATATATATATATATATATATATGTATTTAGGGCAATCCTTCTTTCATGCACATTTTATTGAATACGACACACAAGGTGCTTTATTTAGTTTTTTATACAATTTCTCATGCGATCTAATAATGTTTTTCTTTTCAGATGATAAATTATATAAAAACTGTCCAAATGTTCTTTTTAACCAAGCGCTTTCGGCTATACATTTAGCCATTTTCAAAGATTAAATATTTTAACTGTTAAATAAGAAATAGTTTGATGCATGTATGTTTTATAAAATGTTTTCATTTTTTTCATAGTAATTGCCTGAATATTGCTTAAGACTACAAAGGATAGGAAGTTGTGGAGAGCCATGATTTTGACTACATCCCGAAGAGAGACCGCACACAGTCCAATGTTTTAAAAAATTGTCAAGTTCCAAATTTAATAAGACTGATCTTTTAAAAGTAGACAAATCTTGAGTGAACAACAGCAAATATACAAAGAAGAGGTTCAAGTGTCTGAAGAATATTGCAAAGTTCCAGACTTTCTTAAAAAATAATGGCAGAACAGGGAATGACAAAGATAACTAAGAAGGAAAATGTGGAGAGCCATTATTGTCCATGTTCTGAAGGGATATGCTATATAGAAGATGATTTGTCTTTTTTGTTTTTTATGGCTTATCAAGAAGAGGAGATTTGAGGCAATAGAGATATGGCTCTACAGAAGGATGCTGAGAATACCATGGATGAAACATGTGAGCAACAAGGAAGTTTTAAGGAAAATGTTTTAAGAAAACAATTGGGACTTATTGTTTATCGTCTTACCGAGGACTAGAGAGTTGTAGAGAGCCATCTGAAGGGATGCGATACATAGAAGATGATTTTTTTTTTTTTTTTAATGGTTTATCGGCCATTTCTGTTTCTGGGTTATTTAAAGCATTTTGAATAGTAAGAATAAATATTTTTTTTTTGGCGAGTCAATATTGCATTACGATTTTTTTTGGGAATAACAATGATTTTTACAGATACAAGTTTTACTATTTAATCCATATCTAGGGAGAGAAGATATGGATTTGTTTCTTTTCTAAAGGTACTTGCACATTATTGAATGTATTGAACTCGGCTGGAATTCGAACTCGCCTTTCCGATTTCGCATTCAGAGTTATTATACATTACACCACCCGCACCTCCGCCTCAAAATTAGATGAATTTGGAATGACCGTTAAAGGGATCAAATGCAGGCTCCTAAATGACTGTTAAAGGGGTCAAAGGTTATTTATATTCTTTTGGGCGTGTCTTTGGGTCGAATGGAAACATAAAGGAA
This sequence comes from Acanthosepion pharaonis, assembly GCA_903632075.3. NCBI lineage: Eukaryota > Metazoa > Mollusca > Cephalopoda > Sepiida > Sepiidae > Acanthosepion > Acanthosepion pharaonis. The sequence goes on along the minus strand of CAHIKZ030000960.1, from coordinate 1,051,913 downwards.
TTCATTTTGTTTTTGTTGTTTTCTCTGTCTACAGATTGGCAGTTATTCGAATGGTCAACTTGTTCTAGAAATGTCCCAGATGTTAATGTACGGTCCTAATCGCATGACCAGACTCTCCACGCTTCCGTCGTCAACTTGCGGTAAACCGAAATGTCAGCCATGTCTCAATTCCTATCCTGACCGGAAGTACATGTACAAATTCGGGGACATTATCATTAACGGAATATTTTCCATGCATCATGCCGGTGAGACGCCGTACAGTTGTGGGGCACTCAACACTAAACAATCACAGGTAAGACCTACTATGTATTAAATGTCCCCTTAGTATCGTTGAGTGACTAATTATGGAGGGCAATTTCGAATTCTAGACATAATAATCTACCGGTGGGGCGGATTCAGTTCTTCTGTAGCCACTCCATTCTTAATGAATTTTTTTCGTTAATAAATGATTTTATCTGTTTATATTTCTGAGATGTGGTATTATGTACACTATTTACATTATTCGGACTATTGTCCACCTCTTTGTCACCATATTTATTACAACGTTTCGGCCCTTCCGTATGTGTCTAGATATCTGAGATGGGGTATTATGTACACTATTTACATTATTCAGACTATTGTCCTCATACTTGTCTTGTTTATTACGCCAATATTTATTACAGATGAGGTTTCGACTATTGCCTTTGTCGCCAATTTATCAAGGTTTCGTCAATATTTCTGAGATGAGGTATTATGTACACTATTTACATTATTCAGACTATTGTCCTCATCTTTGTCGCCATATTTATTACAACATTTCGGCCTTTCAGTATCTGTCTATATTTCTGAGATGAGGTATTATGTACACTATTTACATTATTTAGACTATTGTCCTCATCTTTGTCGCCATATTTATAACAACATTTCGGCCTTTCAGTATCTGTCTATATTTCTGAGATGAGGTTTTATGTACACTATTTACATTATTCGGACTATTGTCCTCATCTTTGTCGCCATATTTATTACAACGTTTCGGCCGTTGTACGCTCCGGCCTTCTTCAGGTGGTTGGAATGTCGAACAGAACCCTTTATTTCACTCATTGGGGATAAAGGCGTTGTTTAGATCCAGTAACAGGACCCAAAGAGTGTGAGTTCAATACCCGGTTAAGGCAGTGGAGAACCTTCAGAGGGAAATTAACAGGAGATAACTGATAACTGACATCCATTAAACATGGCACGTGGAACTAGTACATTATACCCGAGTGAGCGAAATAAAGGGTTCAGTTCGACATTCCAACCAGGCCGGAGTGTACAACGGCCGAAACGGTGTAATAAATATGGCGTCAAAAATGAGGACAATAGTCCGAATAATGTAAAAAGATTTTATCTCACAATTTTTTTTTCTATATTTGTAATTCATTTTTTTTCCACGAACTTTTACTAAAAATTGGTTCCACCAAGATAAACGAATAGTTATACACATCAAACAAAATCGTTTTGTGCCATTTTCGGAGGAATTAGAATGAAATAGACCTATAGTAATCCCACTCCAAAAAAGAGAGAAAACAAAAATAACCACCCATCAGATATCCCTATATCCCTAGTCTTGCGATGATCCGACTCGGGGTGGTGTAATGGTTAGCAAGCTTGTCTCACTAGAACAATCACGACGGAGTAGTGAGTTCGATCCACACTGGGTGCCCCTTACTTTCTGCCTTTTGCCACATCCAACCTACGCTTGGAAAATCACTATTCCTAGTCTTGTGATGTTCAGAATAGACTTATAGTTGCCAAAATCAAACTAGCAATCCCACTTTTCCTTTTTTTTTTTATCAGATCGGAATGTAACTCGTTTCTACTTACAAGCTCTAATATTTTAGATGTAGTCAGATCACGACTGATTTGTTCTTTACCAAGAAAGCTGTTCTTGTTTTGATTTAATTATTATTATTGCCGTGCTCGAAATTATGGGTTAGTTGTACAATTTATGAGGAGATTTGATAACAGGCTTATAATTACTCAAATGAAATAAAAGATGACTTTTTAAAAATAATCAACTTTTTTTATTTTTATAAAATTTGATGGCTTTGAAGACATTACATTTGGATAGACATAGACTCAAAATGAAATAGATAAAACTTCAAAATGAAGGCGACTATATTAATTTTACTGTTTTTGAAGTGACTGGAATATGATAGACTTATAGTTACTTTAATCAAATAAAATATAACTTCTTCATGAGCATATTTTACAAGCATTAAATTGTTATTCAAGTGTACAATTGGATGGTTTTGGAGGCATTAAGACTGGATGGATAGGCTTTCACATATGAAATAGGCTATCTTAGTTTTACTATTTTGGAAGGGCTTGGAATATAATAGACTGTATCAAAAATGTTTTTATTTATTTTTAAAAATAAAATTCAGTTAATAGAGAGAAAATTAAACAGAGCCTATCAAGGTAGAGGGTTATTGAATGAGGTCTGTGATATGAATGTAAGAAGATATTTTAGGAAGTGAATATGAGGATAAGGAGGATAGATATCGCTTGACCATTTACTTGAAGAGATTAAGATTGTCATGTTGAGGGAAGCATCCTCTCGGGAGTCTGTTGCAGCTCTTTGGAAGAAGCTGAATGCGACTTCCTTCTTACAAATGGAATACGGAGGAAATGAGCGGGAATCGACTCTTTGGAGGTAGCATTCCGTGTCCCCGTTTTTAGCGATAGAATAGAGTAGTGGTGATGTTCTGAACTGGTGGAAGTAAGGAATGTATCTCGTTTGAAAATTTGCCATCGTTATAGTGATAGAGTATTGAGAGGTTAGCAAGGGTTGCCGGGAGGCGAGATAATAGTTCATCACCCACAAGTCCGCGTAATGACTTTTGAACTCTATGAACGCTGGAGAGTGAAAAGTGAAACAACCTTTTTTTTGTTGGTTTAAATAATTTTTCTTTGTCTTGATAGGTTCAACTTCTTGAAGCAATGTCTTTTGCTGTGAACAACTCAAAATCAAAATTTCCGAACCTTCTTCCCGGAGTAAACCTCGGTATTCTCGGACTGGACGACTGCAGCATGAGCAGCACGGCCATTGACCTTATTTCTGATGTCCAGCAAGGGCAAATGAAAGTGACTGACCGTGCAACGGGCATTCCACTCCTGCCTTGGACAGTGTCCAGCTACATTGGCTTGGTCAGCAACAAATTGACTGTGCCTGTTGCGGACGCTATGAACACGTGGAAACGACCTTTATTAGGCTACGTACCCGCAGGACAAAAGCTAACCCAAAGCGAAAAGTACCCGTATTACTTGTCCACGTTGCCACCTCTATCGAGTCTTCTGCATGTAGTGTCCCGGGTGCTGAGGGAACTCGACTGGAGATTTGTACAGGTACGTAAACTACAATATATATATATATATATATATATATATATATATAAAAAAAAAAAAATTATCATCTGGAGGTAATTTCATTTTAAATTGATAATTTAATTTAAATTTAAATATATCACTCTTTAACTATCAATATTGATAGTAAAATATTAAAATTAGAAATATTTGTTTTGATATTTAAACACTTAAGTCATCACCTAACGTTAAACATTAACTGTGAAATTAAAGAAAAATTTAAATAGATATAAATATATGTGTAATTATTTGTAAATGTATGTGTAAGTATTTATGTATGAATATGTATAGGTACCTGTCTATATCGATACATATGTGTGTGTCTATGTGTGTAATTGCACATATAAATGAACGTATGTATATGTAGGATTTGCACAAGTGTATATGTGATATATATGAGAAAAAAAAAAACAAAATCTTTAACATTACCTTCAAATATTACTCCATCTTATTTTTGAAACCTAAACTTTAATTAAGAAATATTACCCATCTAGAAATAGTTACAAATTACATCCAGGAATTAGATTCAAACTGATAAAGATGGTACCTTAACAGTCTTTTACAATATTAAAAGATTACTATTGGTTAACTGTTATATTTTTAAGAAAAAATTTTAATAGGAAAAAAATAGCTATCATTACTTTCCCAGACCAAATTAAATTATTAAATAAAAGATTCGAGCTCATCTCAAAATGCAGACCTGAAAACAAATTTTTACTACGTTACTTAAAAATTGAAAACGGAAAAAATAAAATAAAAACAAATAAATAAACAAGTAAACAAAATAACAATAAAATAAGCAAAATTAATGAATCCAAACAAATTACCAAATCACACCTGTTAGAATAGACGAAATAGAATAATAATAATAATAATAAAAACAAAAAAAAAACACAAAAACAACGAACCCAAATAAATAGAGTAAATAATAAACAAAGTAGCAAACCATTATGACTAAAATATTAGTTAGACTAAAAAATCAAACCAAAAAATCGGACGAAAAAATAGCTATAACTGTCATATAACGAACAAAAAAAATAGAATAAAATCAAAAAAAAAAAAAAAAAAAATAAATAAATACTACGTTACTTAAAAATCGAAAACAGAAACGAGAAAATATAGAAGTAAAATAAATTGACCTAAATTCATCCAAATAAATAAATAAACAAACCAATCCCGATAAAGTTACCGTTAGAAAAAACAAATAAAGATAATCAACCCAAATAAACACAAATTAAAAACTGTTCCTACCAAAATAATAGTTAGAATAAACTACAACAATCAACCCCAAAACCGAACAAATAGCTTTAATTAAATTCTCAAACCAAAACAAAACTATTAAATAAGTGATATAAATAAACTTTTTACTACGTTAATAAAAACACCGATTAAAATAAATAAATAAATAAATAAAATAAGAAACAGAAAATGAAAATAAATAAAATCAAGCAAAATAATTTAACCCAAATAAATAAATAAACGACTTCCGGTAAAATAACCGCCATAATAGACTACTCAGAATGCACCACTGACCCGTATATATATAATATAAATAGCCGAGAAAAATAACAGCACACGCGGCCTGACGATTGCATATAGCATGAAACAGACTGTCGCCTCTAAGTGTTGACTTCTATGTTCACTTTTATATATATATATATATATATATATATATATATATATATATATATATACAAAAAACACAAGAATAGTAAACTTCCTAGACGTCAACCTCAACTTGGACAAAGAAGCCTATACACCATATAAACCTATGAAACTATATAAACCTAAGAACCATATAAATCTATGAAGCTATATAAACCTATGAACCATATAAAAAGAACAATGACACTCCCACATACATAAATAAAATATATTAGCTCTATCACTGATACTGAGCACTTTCCACTAAGTAGTGTGCATAATATATATATATATATATATATAAAGAGAGAGACAGAGATAGATAGATTTAAAAGCAAAATACAACCTCTTTTTACGAAAAATAGTGTTATAAGGTTTGTGAGCTTTACTCAAACCAACCAATCGAATATGTCTAACATTAAATTTAAACGAAGGGAAGAAGCTAAAATTAAGAAATTATTTTCGATAAATGGGTCATGATCCTTAGATTGGCTATCAATGGCAGCACAGATGTTAAATGGATACATATTTTACACACTAGACAATGTCATTTCCTAAGAAAAAATGAAATGTAGTGGTAATTTTACAAAATGTGTGTTTCTTACATAAATTTTTCATAGCTGATAAATAAACAGCTTCTTTAAGAAACCAGTAAATAATTTAAACGTAGATAATTACTTGGCAAATTAATATGATAATAATTAATAATAAAAAGAATCAATTCATTTATATATATATATATATATATATATATATATATATATTCTAAAATTGTCAGCATCCCTCATTCAAGCACATGTGTAGTCGCTCCAACATCACAAATTTAGTCCGATGAAGTCCTGAATGATGAAACGCTACACTAGTAAACTTTTTCACTTAATTTCCAGATACTTTTCTTGATATATAAAATATATATCGTTATCTCATATATATATATATATATATATATATATATATATATATATAAAGGGAACATTGAAGTCAACACTCAGAGGCGACAAGTTGTTTCATGCTGGACGCAATCGTCAGCCCGCCTCTGAGTGCTGACTTCAATGTTCACTTTCATATTTATATTTACATACGCTCTGTCTCTAATATTGAGCACTTTATCCCATAAATATAACACACCTTTTTTATATTTAGAACACATATTTAGAAGACATTTTGGTTATTTTTATTTTATATATGTACATTTTTCAGGTTGTATACTCAGACGATACTTATGGCCGTGATGGTCTAGTCGAACTGAAGAAACAGGCCACCAAATTTGGAATCTGTGTTGTAGCCAGCCACAAAGTCGGTCCCCTAACTTCCGCTGCTGATCTCATTAACGACCTCCGCCTGTCGCCCAAAATTAAACCCACAGTTGTCATCCTACAAGCTAAAGACGATATTCACAAATTACTCATCGGAGTGAGATCTCTTGCAGCAGGCGGTGAGTTCACATTCATCGGCCTAGACGGTTGGGGTACCTCGGAACAAGTGGTAAAACCTTTCAAGGCAGACGCCAGTGGCGTTTTGACCATTAAACATCGGTCGTCTGACTTGAGCGACTTCCTGCGCCATCTTGAAACGCTTGACGTAATGAAAGACAAGACGAATCCGTGGTTAGTGGAATGGTTTCAGTATCTATATCACTGTGCTTTCAGTTCAGCAAATATTGCAGGATTGTCTACAGCATGTAACTCGACAGTAGCAACGTATAAAATCACCGACGCCCCGGGCTTCACTTTAGATTACCAAGCTCTTTCTGTGATTAATGCAGTCTACGCTTTTGTCCACGGTCTCCACGCTACACTAACGTCTATGTGTGGGGCGACGTATAATGGAGTGTGCAGCGAATTTTTCACCTCGCGAATGACAGGCCAGAATCTAGTCGAGAATATTAAAAAGGCTTCCTTCTTCGATGGATCCGGACAGATTTTTACTTTCAACAAGGCGGGGTATGGTAATGTACCCTATGAAATTTACAACTATTATGGAGGACAATACAATAAGGTAAGTTTGAATTTTTTTTTCTAAAACCAGATGAATAAAGCTAGTGAGTAAAAACGGATATGAAATATGTTAGACATTTTGACGGTCGTCTTCGAGTATAGAATCCAGAGGTTGGCAGTGAATATTTCGGAGACAGTAGGAAAGCGTAGTGCAGGTTGGCAGTGAATATCGCAGCAAAGTAGCAGAGCGTAGTTCTTCCGTCTGTCATGTTCGCCTGACAAGTTGGCTCTGGTTATTCCGGTAGGAAAACAAAGATGGCCGCCTTTATACACGACGGATACAATGTTCTGCGGCTTCTGATTGGCCAACCTTCTATTGGCAGACTATAAAGGGAATTAAGTCATTTTGACTCGCTCACTAGTCATGCATATATATATATATACACAAAAAACTGTAACATCGTCCGCATGGAAAGGTTACAATCTACATAAAACAAGATGCTACACTAATTTCCACAACTGGCCGCGTGTGCACACTCCAAAACCCAAGACTGTACAACACTTCCATATACTGTGCATTGTTTCCACACATACCTTCTGTTTTTACTCGCAAGAAAAAAAAAGCAATACAATCCAGAATTTCCACCCAATAGCATCCATTCCCGCCTAAAGAAACAAAATAAAAACCTGGGTCGATATGAGCCTAAGAAAGGACATAAAAAGCTTATGAAAGGGATATTTTCGGTAGATGGACGGCATTTTTGTTGGGTTCACAGACTTTGTCGGAAAGCGACCTCCCATTTCCAAAAAACAGCTCGCCAAAGGCCATCGCTGCGGTAAGTCACAACTCCCCCCTCTCCACAATCATAGGCCTCCAAGGACACCATTACAACTCCACTTATCTCTTTTCTTCAACGAGAGACATTTACACCGATTTATCAGTTGTTGTTTTTACGTTAATACAACTGATTATTTCTCCAAACCTTCATCATTTCTTCTTTGTTCTGCTACCATAAGCTTAATAATAACAGAATGCAATATGTGAACAAGCAACACAAAGGTGAATAAGACTAGTGAGTATTAACCGATATGAAATGTCCCTTCTGCACGGAAAGCAGTATGCGAACACTTTATCTTTATGGATTAAATAAAGTGTTTAGTTCAAAATTCCAGGAAAGTTGTCGAGTATTGAAGGCACAGCTTAAAGAAGGCCGAAGATTACAGCGGCCAAAATGTTGTGGTTATGAAAGCCAAGGTAAGCAATGCTGGCCAGAACAGAAAAACCTAAAATAAACAGAGAAAGATAATGAACAGATAGATAGATAGATAGATAGATAGATAGATAATGAACATAGATAGATAGATAGATCGATAATGAACATAGATAGATAGATAGATAAATAATGAAGATAGATAGATAGATAGATAAATAGATAGATAGATAGATAATGAAGATAGATAGATAGATAGATAGATAATGAACATAGATAGATAGATAGATAGATAGATAGATAGATAGATAGATAATGAAGATAGATAGATAGATAGATAATGAAGAGAGATAGATAATGGAGATAGATAAAATTAACCGATATGAAATGTCTCTTCAGCACGAAAAGCAGTATGCGGACAATTTATCTCCATGGATTGAATAAAGTGTTTAGTTCAAAATTAAAGGAAGGTTATCGCGTATTGAAGGCACACAAAAAAAAGGACATGAAAGTCCATCGAAGGAGCATTTTCGGCAGTTGGACGGCATCTTAGCCCTTGTTCACAGACTTCGTCGGAAAGCGACCTCTCATCTCCAAGAGACACCCGACACAGTCAGCTCGCCAAGGACCGTCGCCCTAGTAAATCATATACTCATCCTGCCTCGCCTTCCGGACGCCTCACCGGACACTGATTTATCATTCGTTGTATTTTTACGTTAATACAATTTCTTTAAATTTTCGTTGTTTTATTTCGTTCTGCCACCATTCGCTTATCGTAGCACAATCATATTCTCTCTGTTTGCCATTTGGTAATAATTAGCAATTGCAATAAAACCAAGATTTATTGGGCCTCAATATAAGGAATATCGGTTTGAAGGAACCACATGTAAATCATATAACTAACAAACTTTTAATATTTACTGAACGAGGTTTCATAAAATCAGTCATTATCTCAACTATACAAAAATGTTTGGACTAATATCCTCATCGGGAGATATTTTATTAAGGCTCGACACGAATACAACCTTTTTCTTTATTTGAAATTGTGAAAATCAATCATAATATCACATCCACAAATTAATTGGCTAGTCGCATTCAATACTTCAATAATGAAACTGAAGAAAATGAATATGCTTCATCCAAGATATTTAATAATAACTAGCAGCATGGCCCGGCGTTGCCCGTCCCTGATTCAAAAATCGTACGACTCATATAGCAATCACTATCACTTGACTTAAAATATTTTTGCCCTTCCTTGCCTTTAAAGGAGTGCCCTTTTCCGTGCTGATGTTGCTACATGCCTTACTTCTTGCCTATCTCACACTGCGAATTTTTTCTAAGCTCTATACTAAACATTACATCTGTTACGAAAAACGATCAGCTTTAAAAAAGGACTCGTAACTGGAAAAGCCGAATGAAAAAAGAATATTAACAACAAATACTTTTTCACACCCAACCCAGTTCTGCGGAATCAGAATCAACGTTGTGTTTAAGCAAGCGAATGAGCCAATTGGAGTAAAGTGCCATGCAGATTGAAATTTTTCCCACTTGTGACGAATGCAGCTATCGATTTTTTTTTGCATGCTAGCATGCTAGTTAACATTTGTGTCAGTCACCTGTTGGCTCTCACGCTGGCCAATAGAATCTTCCTGCCTATTCGTGGCAGCCAGCTATTGGCTCCCACTCTGGCCAATACAAAATGGCCGCAAACTACATGAAAACTGTTATTTCCACTCTCGATGGGAGTTGGGAAATGCAAAGTCGGTCTTGGCCTTCCCGATAACTTGGAGCATGTGCACCCCCACGCACTTCCTGCCATTCATGGATAGAGATATTTTAGGGCGAAGTGAAGAGCCACAGTCTCTTGGCGTCAGTTGTTGTTGTTGTTGTTGTTTTTCTTCTTCTTTGTGTCGTGTCCCATCAGGACGTAGGCGATCATGGCTCTCCACAACTTCCTGTCCTTTGTAGCTCTTAAAAAATTCTCTTTTTGTTATTTATCTTAAACTTTAATCCGCCATCCATTTTACTGAAGCTCAATAAGCAAGTTTGTCGTTTCTCTCTCCCTTATAATTGATATTCTGCCAATCATTTACAAAATCTTCTTAGATAGATCATGAGATGTTTCCTCTGTCCCTTTTGCCTTCAGTTAGCCTTGTGAGTTTCAAATCTTCTAAGCCCTGTTTCCTCAGAAACTTTGACAGTCACAGGACACAGATAACTTTTAACAAATTAATTATTAATTAAGCACAAGTCCTTCTTATGCCCTTTTATTTCAGGTTGGCAGTTACAATTTTGTGTCGGGCATATTCCAACTGAATAAGAATAATATCCGTCTTTTTGGCGGGTCTGAAGTATCTACCATAGAGCCAACCTGTCCAAAACCGTGTGTCGCCTGTCAGTATATGCTCAGCGAACAGCCATTTCTTTATATTCCTGGAGATCTGCTCCTACCGGCCGTTTTTGATATTCATTACATGGGTAAGTTATATCATGTTTCACAACATCACAAACCTATGATAAGTTATAACCAATGATGTACTATGACTGATAATTTATAATCAGTTATATACTATGACTGATAATTTATGACCAATCATATACTATGACTGATAGTTTATAACACATCATATACTATGACAGAAAATTTATAAAAAATCATGTACTATGACTGACAATTTAGGACCAATCATATACTATGACATAATTTATGACCAATCGAATATTATGACTGATAATTTAGGACCAATCATATACTATGACATAATTTATGACCAATCATATACTATGACTGATAATTTATGACGGATTATATACTATGACTGATAATGTATGACCGACCATATACTATGACTGACAATTTATGATCAAATCATATACTATTAACTGATAATTTATAACCAATCATATACTATGACAGAAAATTTATAACCTGTCATATACTCCGACTGATAATTTATGACCAATCATATATTGTGGGTAATATTTTATGATCTATCGTATACTATGACTAATAATTTATAATCAATCATATACTCTGGCTGGTAATTTATGACCAATCATATATTGTGGGTAATAATTTATGACCTATCATATACTATGACTAATAATTTATAAACAATCATATACTCTGATTGATAATTTATGACCAATCATATGTTGTGGGTAATAATTTATGACCTATCATATACTATGACTAATAATTTATAACCAATCATATACACTGGCTGATAATTTATAACCAATCATATAGCTGTACTCTTTATTTTGATTCCATTTCCAGCCTGAAGAAAGTTTATTGGCCATTGCTACTCTATCGCTAGATGCATGGAAAATGTTCAGATGAGATTTACCATTTCAGACTTGTATATCTCGGACACGCCATCTTTTGTTCACAGAGTCGTAGTATCTTCATTTCTTCCTTATTTCAAATTTAAAAATAAAGATTCACAAGTCATTTGATAGATTTTATCAAAGAAAAGAGCCTCGGCTTAGATAAGGTTTCCTTTTGTATTTATTTATATTATCGTTTTATAGTTTTATATTTTTTGTCATATCTGAAATTTTACTTATATATATGTATATACACATGTATATATAAGAGTGTACAATATCGAGTAACGACAGTCTGTTTATACTTGACCCTAATATTGAGGTCTCGTGTTATTTACTAATCCACCTGGTGACAAAAGTTTGAACTTAACATATGCGCTACAGTTCAAAGAATTGTTGTGTACTTGAATTTAGAGAAAATTATTATACATGGTTAAAAAAATGACATGATTTTTTATTAGAAATCTTATTATGACAAATAGAAAATATGCATTTTATGATTGAATTTTGCTCTCGTCAAAATATCCTCCTTTGACCTTGATTACTGCTGCACAATTTTTTAGCATTCATTGCAAAAGTTTCTCAAAGTATAAGTTCGATAATTGATTCCATTATTTTTTCAATTACTCTTAGATCTATATTTCAATTTTTTTCACTTTTATATGACATATAATAAACATTCATAGTTTCATCAAAGTAGGGACCCCTTGATAATGAAAAAAAAAAAAACCCTAGATTACACTTCCATTTCCAACGTATAAGTGAGTAAAAAATTTCTTCATTTAGTTATTCGAAACTTCGCTTAAGAATGAATCTGTAGTCTCTAATTTTAAAGTTTATCTATTGAAAGTAAACTTTAAGACTTGAGTTTCATTTTCGAAACAGTAATTTCTGTAACCTAACTGATATATATATATATATATATATATATATATATATATATATCAGTTAGATGCCATGCGTGATACACGCTTAGACGATCATGTATCTTTCGATACATGACTGATGAGGCAAATTTGTTTTCCCGCAGTAGGTTGCCATTTCTTTCTGCGGTAGGACAGTTGCCATCCAAGGCTGTAGAACTCGGTCTATCCTGTTTTTACCCACAGCTAGGGGGAGAAGAAGAGGATTCATACCTTTCCCAAGGGTATTCCTACGTAAGTGAATGTCATGGATTCGACTGGAATTCGAACTCGGCTCTCCGATTCCTCCCTCCGAAATGCTATCCATAATTAAGAATTAATGCTAATAATGCTTTAGCCAAGAAATTTAGTGCTGTGATGTACATAACTTGTTGATCTATCTATCTATCTATCTATCTATCTATCTATCTATCTATCTATCTATCTATCTAATTCGTATATATTGTTTTCTTGTAGGTATCTCTCCGTTTGTGTGCGGACCGATTCGTCTCTATGGAGGTTTCCAGAATTCCGAGGCTATGACCTTTGCCCTTGATTGGATTAACTCAGGGAAGTTTAGTTCACTCAAGGCGCATAATGTCAGTCTTGGTGCCCTGGGGTTTGATGGTTGTGCCACACCAGAACAAGCCAAGACATTGGCATTTGCTCTTCATTATGGACTTTTTGACACTAAGTAAGTTCAGAATTATCCTCTCTCTCTCTGACGCACACACTCTCTCACTCTCACACACTCATGCACGCACTCTCTCTTTTTACTTAGCATTTATTCTTATCGTATTTCATTTTCTTTCTTTTTTTATTTTTAATTTTCTTTCTTTCTTTCGTTATTTATTTAATTTTCGTTCTTTTATTTACTTTTCTTTCTTTTTTTTTACCTTTCTCTCTTTCTTTCTTTCTTTCTTTTATTTACCTTTCTTTCTTTCTTTCTTTCTTTCTTTCTTTTATTTACCTTTCATTCTTTCTTTCTTTCATTTACCTTACTTTCTTTCTTTCTTTTATTTGCATTTCTTTCTTTCTTTCTTTTATTTACTTTCCTCTCTTTCTTTCTTTCTTTCTTTCTTTTATTTACCTTCCTTTCTTTCATTTATTTATTTACATTTCTTTCTTTCTTTCTTTTATTTACTTTCTTTGTTTTTTCTTTTATTTACCTTTCTTTCTGCCTTTCTATCTTTTTCTTTCTTTTATTTACTTTTCTTTCTGTCTTTCTTTCTTTCTTTCTTTCTTTCTTTCGTTTTTTATTTACTTTTCTTTTTTTTGTTCTTTTTTTCCTTTCTTTCTTTCTTTCTTTCTTTTATTTACTTTTCTTTCTTTTATTTATTTCCTTTCTTTCTTTCTTTTACTACTCTCATACTCATACTTAAACACATTCTCTCGTTTTTGCACTCAGCTGTGAAGATTTATTCTTGTTGTCGTATTGTCTTTTTCATTTAGACATTGTCGTATGTAAACCAATTTTCCATCACCTATTATGATATATTTAAGGTACAGCTTATTACATTCTTTTGAAAGGAAACTTTTCTCTCCGGATAAAGGATTGTATGGAACCTAAAATCCCACTTTGCTGACTTCCCCATCTTTTCTAAGTATTGACATCTGGTAACAACTGATATTGACATCTAGTTCACATCTTTGCTTATCCCTTTGTATTTTGCAGTGGATTGCTTTTCCCTAATGTCTTCAAAGCTTCATCATCTGAGTCTGATGAATCACCTGTTCTAACACCGTTTCTATAGAATTAGACTTTCCAAATTGATCATTATAACTCCTTGGACATAAACACTACGTATTTTTCTAGATTCCCCTGTAGCGTTATTTCCTTGCTTAAACTCCTATAACATTACATTATATACACTATAGGCCAAAAATTGGGGCTACCCTCTAGGTTCAATAATTAGTAGGTTTCATGCCTTCTTTAGTTTAACTAACTCCTACTAAGTTAGGAATCTAAAACTATTTAACCCATTAGTGTATTGTGCCTAATTTTCTTTTTAAAGAGGGGGTTATCTGAAATTTTAAATCCACCACCCCTAACATTACAATTAGCCGGCATGGTAGATGTGGTAAAAACACCTCTAAAATTTTAAGAAATTTACGCAGTAATCGGTTAATTTTGTTTTTGTTGTTGTTGTTATTATTATTATTACTATCATCATCATCATCATCATCATTATTTTATTTTTATTTATTATTTCCTTGGATTTCTGTTGTATACACATTTCCTTCCGGGTCATAACCAGAGACCTAAGGTCAAAAATATTTTCATGGCATTTTCCACTGATTCTCTTTGTAAAAAAAATAAAATAAAATAAACCTCCAGAAGATAAATCTCTTCGTAATGTGTGAACTGTACAATCTCTTGTATTTCTTTAAGGCATGTGTCGGAGTTACTTCTTCTTTAGTTCCCTAATTCTTCACCAGGGGTCTCTTTCCCCATACTATAAATACTGGGAAACTTCTTGCATCTTTTCCCTTCAGACCTTGTGCCGAATCCCACCTCGAGTGGTGGTGAGGTAAATCTCTCTTTCTTCATTTCAACGACAAGATGTAAGCTCGCAGAGGATCAGCGTTTCCCATTTCTGGGAAAACGCTATGAACATTACAAACACTCACCGAAATACGAACATTCACCAAAGAACAAACACAATGTTCCCACACACAAATTTTATGTCTATGTGCCTTGTAATTTGTTTAATACATATTTGTTGATATATATATATATATATATATATATATATATATATATATATATATATATATATATATACAGGATTATTTCTTTGTATATAAATTATATGCTGCCTCATGTTTTATGCTTATAAAAAACTATCGATCCGCAGTACAAAAAAATTCCTATAAAAAAAGACAAACTACTACTAAGACATAACACTATATTAATTGAACTTTATACTTAGTTCATGACATATTAACTGAAAACACTTGTAAAAATAGAATACGTTGATTTACCACATCACAAGAAAAGTTCAAATAAAATTCTCACTTAAAATTTTGAAAAACTTAGCGTTGCATCTTTGCACGTTCCGATATTGTACACAACCGTCAATAATAGCACATTCTCAAAAAAAAAAAAAAAATACATCTTTCGGTCTACAAACAATTATTTCGTCTCCAAGTTTTGATTTTATAAGGAAAAGATATGCCTGACGATGAATAAAGGATTATTCGAAAGTACTTGCATTTTAAAAAAATATAAACTGGAAACAACAGACAACAGTTTTATAAATGAGGATCACATCACTCTATGGATTAACAGTATTTTAATGCATACATTATACACTACTAGCGATAGATGTCATCAATAATAGCATTAATATTGCTGTTTGATTCTATGCGTGATTATTTCTTTGTATATAAATTATATGCTGCCTAATGTCATATATATATATATATATATATATATATATATATATATATATATATATATGTCTTGTTTGTCTTCTTTCATCTTCGGATGGACAAATCAAGTCCGCCAATTTTCTTGTAGTTGGACCTTTTAATATTCTACCAGGAGTTACACACGTGTTTCTAATACAACCACACGTAAATACACACCCGGTCCTCTACACAAGGGCTACCAGGTATCCTTTCAATGAGTCTGTTGGAATCTTTTCCAATCAATCCGAGTGCTCCAACTACCACTGGAATTACTGATGTCCTCATGTGCCACATTTTTGAGATTTCTCCTTCAACATCTTTGTATTTTGATAATTTTTTTTTGAATTTACATTATAATCCGCAAGGACTGCCATGTCAATAAGAAAGCACATTTTGTTGTTGTGGTCTTTAGTCACTATGTCTGGGCGATTAGCTTTGATTCTTCTGTCCGCGTGTCTTGTAAAGTCCCATAATATGTTAAAGGTTCTATCTTTGTAATCGGCTCTGGATGATATTCATACTAGTTTCTTGCAGTTTCCTTCTCTTAAATTATTATCATTATTAATATTAGTATTGTTGTTGTTCTGATGTTTTTTTTTAACTGAATTATTATTAAAGTCCCGCTAGTCTGAAGCGAACGTATAAATTACTTTTGAAAAAGGCACGCGACCTTTAATTTTTAGGCGATTTATCGAAATCCAGAGGAGTTTCCACAAACTTTTGGCCTATAGTGTAATTGCATTTTCAATCCCTCCGTAAACACACAACGCGGCACTCGTCCAAGATATTCCACGACCGACCAATGATTACCAAATGTTACATTTCAGTTCTTACAAGATGAAAGACAAATGCCACGTTGAAAAATAAGAACATGAACCCTGTTTCCAGTATTATATGCAGATGTTATATAAGTTATATATTATAGGTTATACATTATACATAAATTATTATATGTTATATATTATATGTTATATATTATGTTACATATTATACGTCATATATTATATGTTATATTATATATGTTATACACTATACGTTGTATATTATATGTTATATATTATGCTATATATTATATACTATATATTATATATTATGCGTTATATAATATACGTTATATATTATGTTATATCTTATGTTATATATTATACGTTATATAATATACGTATATATTATATGTTATATCTTATGTTATATATTATTTGTTATGTATTATACGTTATACATTATATGTTATATATTATACGTTATATACTATACGTTACATATTATATGGTATATATTATATGTTATATATTATATGTTATATATTATACGTTAAAAGCTATAAGTTATATATTATATGTTATATATTATGTCATATATTGTATGTTATATATTATATATTATGCGTTATATATTATACGTTATATATCATATTATAATATATTATATATTATACGTTATATACTATAAGTTATATATTATATGTTATATATTATATCATATATTGTATGTTATATATTATATATTATGCGTTATATATTATGCGTTATATATCATATTATATATTATATGTTATATATTATACGTTATATACTATACGTTATATATTATATGTTATATATTATGTTATATATTATGTTATATATTATACGTTATATATTATACATAATATTTTATATGTTATATATTATGTTATATATTATATGCAAATGTTTTATGCAGGGCTTCTCTTGTTCGGTAGGTAGGAGACACTTGTGACAAATTCTTTTATGTCAGCTTTTCCCCATTACCAACTATTCGCCCATTTACACATCTCGACGTGTGGATGGTAATCGGAACCACGTGACAGACGGTGGACAAGAACTGACTTCGATCCCAAGCATGACAGTTAACATAGAACAACACCTGGATAGACTCTATTTCCGAGTTTGTTGTCACTTGATCTTCAAAATGCCCTTATCCCTTCCTATAATTTTCCTTTCCCCATTGGTCAAAATGGATACCACTTGAAATACAGTACAACTAAGTACACTAAGTACAGTACAAAATTGAGTACAACCACCTGCTGGACATTAGACAGAAACACTAGAGATCGAGAATAGTTCTGTTGCATAGCTGCCCCTTTATTTGGGGATGGTCTTGGGCGACGGCATCAATTCTATAATAAAGTTGCATTTTTCTCTTGCGGCCGATGATCGCTAGATGTTTCGGGTTAAGAGATGAAAGAACGTCAATTCAGGGAATTATAACCTAGGTATTTTATTACTGTTTACGTCAACATGGTCTATCTATCCTGTGAGCGACGTTTCTTCCATACTAGGGAGCCGTTACAGACACGAAAGAAAACACAACTATATTGTTTAACGGTTAAGACCAGACTCACTGAAAAAAAAAAACTCTCTCTAATCTATCATTCTCACGCTAGTTCAGCCAATCAAAATAGACTACCTTATTTTATCTTCCATCTGACCTCGAAAGTCAACCTCATGGATTCCGAGTCGAGATACCTTTCCACGAAAAATAATAGTCTGCTAAACTATTATTTTTCAGTTTTCTATGTGAGTGTCAATTGTATCACACTCTCCATTAATGAGATTTCAGAGATTTATTCTTTAATCCACTGTGTACGCCATCACTGCTGGGTACAAAATGATTAGTATGTTGCTGCACTCAAACTTTATTCTTAACTGGTATCTATGATTAGTAGCTACGATGATACTTTCGCCATAAGAATTTGTCCTTGCGATATATCTGATCTGGTGTTCCTGCTATATATTTAGAGATTCTTGATAGAATCCAAAAAAGTAACTGGAATATTATTGATGCTGGACTGATATTTCGGTCTCAGTTTTTTCCCAACCCCCGTAGCATAGATTTCCTGTGCCTTTTCTATAAATATTTTCTTGCTTTTCAGTCAATTTTAATCTTCATTAATTTAAATACCATGTCAATCGTTATCTACTGTCTTCCTGATTACTCTTCTATTGTTCTCACTCAATTTTCGCTTGTGGAACTCTCTTCCGGCTTCATGCTTTCCAGTCAACTTTGATCTTCAATAATTTAAATGCAATGTCAATCGTTATCTACTGTCTTCCTGATTACTCTTCTATTGTTCTCACTCAATTTTCGCTTGTGGAACTCTCTTCCGGCTTCTTGCTTTCCTGTCAACTTTGATCTTCAAAAATTTAAATGCAATATCAATCGATGTCTACTATCTTTCTGATTACTTTTCTATTGTTCTCAGATATATGCTCTAGACTTGAACAGGTTAAGATTTTATTTATCGGGAAAGCATCCTCTTGGGTAATGTTAATGCAATATCAATCGTTATCTTCTGTCTTCCTGATTACTCTTTTATTGTTCTCACTCAATTTTCGCTTGTGGAACTCTCTTCCGGCTTCTTGCTTTCCAGTCAACTTTGATCTTCAAAAATTGAAATGCAATGTCAATCGTTATTTTCTGTCTTCTTAATTGTTGTTTTTATTGTCCTATTTCCTTAATAGAAGTTTTTCTCATATTCTCTAACACTCAGGACTCCCCTCCCGCCCCCTAGTGGCTTTATTGCCTTACTTTGATTGAAATGATTATACATTATCCAACTTTCTTTTCAGGCGCCTTGGTATCGAAAACTTTTTACCTTCTCTACTGCAAGGTTGGCTAAGTTATGACAGCGGTAGCACGATTAAAATGTCTTCCATCCTGCAACCCATCGGCGTGCCACTGGTTAGCCCAGGTGCAACATCTCCGGCCCTTCTCGACAAAACAACTTACTCGACATTCTTCAGGAGCATACCGTCTGATCTTGAAGTCGCCAGAGTGATGGCAAAAATGGTCAAGGTGCTCGGCTTCAGTTACATCATCACCTTAAATGCACCGGACGCCGGCAGCAAAGGTGCTTTGGAAGAATTCCGCAAAACGGTCGAAGCTTTGGATGTCTGCATTGCGTCTTCGCTTGAGTTTGGCACAGACACGACGGCTGATAATCTCATTTATAACATCGTCATGTCAAGCACTCGTGTTGTGGTCGTTTTTGCAGAATTTGGACGCGATATACTGAACTTATTGAACGCCAAAATGAAATTTACAGCCGGGAAAGACATTGTGTTTATATCAAATCGAGGCTGGTACCTGCCCTCTACCATGTCGAACTATGTTATCGAAAAGGCGATTATGTTTCAGGTAAGCGACCTTAAGCACGGAGAAACAAAACGTGTCTTTTTTTTTTAAAGAAATAACATTGAGAAGAAAATTAAATTGAAAAAATTCTCATATTTTTATGAAAATTAATTACAGATATAATCCTAATTGTGATAATTTTTAATTATTGAAAAAGTTGTCAAAATTGGAAATGATATAAAAAACAAAAACAAAATATGCGACAGAAATATTCGTGAGTAGAAATTAATAATTAATTTGAATAATAAAGACACATTTCTAGCGCTCGATGGAGTAAAGGATAGTGGCTCGTATTGGGGAATCAGAGAGTCGAGTTCGAATTTCAGTCGAATTCGTTATATTCACCTACATGCTAATTCTCTTGGGAAAAGGCATGAAACCATCTCATTTCTCCATACCTATGGGTCAATATCAGGACAGAATTGGATATATATATATATATATATATATATATATATATATATATATATATAGATAGATAGAATAGATAGATATAAAAGAGATAGATAATATATATATACAAATTTACAATGGTGTCTCAATTCAGATTATATATATATATATATATATAATAAAAAACAACAATAAAAATATCCAAATGTTAGACAATTTTTGTCTTTATTTTCACCCGAAATTAAAGCAAACATACAAAGTTGAGAGAGCCTAATGATCAAACATAATAGACATTCAGTGTCTGTTATATTTAACAATATATATATATATATATATATATATATATATATATATATATATATATATAAAAGTGAACATTGAAGTCAACACTCAGAGGCAACAGGCTATTTCATGCTGTCGCCTCTGATCTGAGTGTTGCCTTCAATGTTCACTTTATATTTATATACGCTCTACCTCTAATATTGAGCACTTTATCCCATATACATATAGCACACCTTAAAACTATATTTCTTCATATATATATATATATATATATATATATATATATATATGTGTGTGTGTGTGTGTGTGTTTTAAGACAAAAGTAGGCAAAGCAATAGCAACAAAGCAAAAAGTTTAGAAGTAAGAATGGTATTAGCATACAAAAGTGTAACAGACATTGGATTGAAGCGGTCAGATTTCCAAACAAGGACGGATAGAAATATGAAGGTTGTGGCCGAGAAGAGGTTTACGTTATAAATTTTGAAATAACAAACTTACTAAACATTCATCGGAATATATACACAATATTACTAATCACACTAGTTACATTATTCGGACTATTGTCCTCATCTTTGTCGCCATATTTATTCCAACGTTTCGGCCCTTCAGTATCTGTCTATATTTCTGAGATGAGGTGTTATGTAAACTATTTACATTATTCGGACTATTGTCCTCATCTTTGTCGCCATATTTATTCTAACGTTTCGGCCGTTGTATCCTCCGACCTTCTTCAGGTGGTTAGATTGTCCGAATGATGTAACTAGTGACCATAATACCTCATCTCAGAAATAGACAGATTACTAATCATGTACCATAATATATAGAATTATATACACAATATTCTGAAATGTAGGCTAAAGCTTACAAGTTCAAAAAATGTTTAATATTTTTTTGTTTTGTTTTCAGAAAGACTTTCCAATTATCAATGAATTCAAAAGCTGGTTGCAGAAAAAGACACCGGCCAATCATGACATGTCAAATCCGTGGTTCATTGAATATTTTGAAAAATACTACAACTGCTCCATGGGTATCGACTGCTCCAAAAGGCAGTCCCTGGTCAGTGGTCGCTTCGTACAGGATGTCACTGTTGTTCCGACTATTGATGCCGTCTTTGCTCTGGCTACAGGTCTGGAGAAAACTCTGGAAAAGAAGTGCGGACAAGCTTATTCCGGTGTCTGCAGTAAGTTTCTTTACGACAAAGACACTCGAGAGATGTTAATGCAGAATATGGACTCGATGAAGCTGAAAACGATTTACAACGCTGATTTTAAATTCGTTAACCGGGAACGGGAAATGAAAATAGTGATCAAAAGAATCGCCAATGGAAGCGTAGATTACGTAAGTCGGAATCACTTTATACTTATATTAATCAGTCACGTGTGTATTTTCTTCATCCATTTTTGAATTGTCTTCATTCTTCAAACGGACAAAACAACTCTACGAGAAGCAGCAATAAATATCTTTTTTTATTTTGATTTATTTTAAGATAGATTTAAATATTTCTTTCATTATCAGCCAAAATACGTATACGGATATTGTTTTAATGCCCCCCACCCCACAAAATACTTATACAGATTTTGTTTTAATGCCCTCCAACCCCCAAAATACGTATGCAGATTTTGTTTTAATGCCATCCATTCCTACAAAATACGCACACAGATTTTGATTTAATGCCCTCCACCCCACAAAATACGCACACAGATTTTGTTTCAATGCCCTCCACCCACAAAATACGTATGCAGATTTTGTTTTAATGCCCTCCAACCCCCAATATACGTATGCAGATTTTGTTTTAATGCCATCCATTCCTACAAAATACGCACACAGATTTTGTTTTAATGCCCTCCACCCCACAAAATACGCACACAGATTTTGTTTTAATGCCCTCCAACCCCCAAAATACGTATGCAGATTTTTGTTTTAATGCCTCCACCCCTAAAATACGTATGCAGATTTTGTTTTAATGCCCTCAGCCCACAAAATACGTATGCAGATTTTGTTTTAATGCCCATCCATTCCTACAAAATACTTTTGAGATTTTGATTTAATGCCCTCCACCCAACAAAATACGCACACAGATTTTGATTTAATGCCCTCCACCCAACAAAATACGTATGCAGATTTTGTTTTAATGCCATCCATTCCTACCAAATACGCACAGAGATTTTGTTTTAATGCCCTCCACCCAACAAAATACGCATACAGATTTTGTTTTAATGCCCTCCACCCCACAAAATACGCACACAGATTGTGTTTTAATGCCCTCCACCCCACAAAATACGTATGCAGATTTTGTTTTAATGCCATCCTCACCCACAAAAAAAAGAATAAAAAAAAGAACGCGCACATGCAGATTATGATAAAATTATGATTATTACAGAAGTTGCAATAAGGACAACATGTAAGTAATGATGAGTATGATATATATAAAAAAGTATGGATGATATAATGAAAAAAGAATAAATATGATATATAAAAGAATAAGGATGTCAAAAATGTAATAATGATGACATGCAAAAAAGAATATTGATGACATATAAGAAAGGAATAACGATGATATATAAAGATTAATAAGGCTGACATATTGAAAAATGTGAATGATATGAAAAACAATATGGATGACATATAAAAAAGGAATATGGAAGACATAAAAAAAAGGATAAGGATGATATAAAAATTAATAAGGCTGGCATATTGAAAAATGAGGAAAACAAAAAAAATGAATACTGAAAAGTTTCGAAAACTACACCAGGCCGACTTATACATGAGTAACAACATAATTTTTTCATCTTCACTAAAACCATTATTATGACGATCCAAAAAATAAATGAAAATAAAATTGCGGGCAAAATATTTAGATTTCGGCATTGAATAATCCATAGAGTTTGACATGGCGCCAAACAAAATGAACCAATCAAAAACCAATATGAAAGAACTTTTTCAGGACATCACATAATATCCTACAATTTCTTAAATCAAACTGTGTTTAACTTTAACAAAACTACTACATAAAGCACACATCAAATCACCGCCTCTAGTAATCATGTTCACACAAAAATGTATACTGAGATTTAGGCTCCTCCACTGCTCTCAATCTCATCTTCAGAGGTAGTTCCTGTTCCACCTTTAACCTTCTCTCAGTGTTCAATTCACCCTCAGGTGATGTTTCGTCCCTTTCCTTTTTGCCTGATTCTTCCTTCTGCTTCGAGTCTGTGCCTTGGACTTCTTCAGTACTTCTTGATTCAACGTCTAAATCTCCCTTGTTTCTTAGCCTTTCTCTGAGCTGAGAAAAGAGTATCTTTAGAACCCTTGACTGCTTGACTGGATTTCCTCGCTTTTCTTTCTTTTCAGGTGGTTTAAACTCAAGGTTTCCCGTTTATACAAACATGTATTCGCAAAAAAGTTGAGTATCATCTACCTTGTATTCAACTGTGAAAGCAGAATAACGTATATCGTATTTTTGTTACTTCAAAGCCCCCAAGAAAAATAAATTTCAGCATAAATGACCCATGGAAGTGTTGATATGCC
Source organism: Acanthosepion pharaonis (assembly GCA_903632075.3). Taxonomy (NCBI): domain Eukaryota; kingdom Metazoa; phylum Mollusca; class Cephalopoda; order Sepiida; family Sepiidae; genus Acanthosepion; species Acanthosepion pharaonis. Next base: position 1,027,730 of record CAHIKZ030000960.1, on the reverse strand, counting down.
TTTAAACAAACAAATCATTCAACCAAGCGGAGTTGTTAAAGATTTGGCTCGCACGAACGAAGACGAAGAATCTTTCAAGTAATTCCTGAGCTGTTAATTGACTGTTGAAGGCATACAATTGCGTCCAATTATATTAAGCTGAAGCCATAGAATTGTGTTCAAAATATTTAGAATTCGGCATTAAGTAACCCATAGAGGTGTTGATATGCTGCTAAACAAAAAAACGACCAACTAAATATTTAAGCAGTGCCAAGACGTGAATCCAACTCTTTTTCCGTAACCAGTACTGGGGAGAGAATTTCCAAGCCGCCTCTCTCCGGTCGGAAAAGTAGATACTGGGACAAACAAATTCGATCTGGCGTGTCTTGCAAGACTTTTTAAAGAGCGTGTCTTACTTGGCAACCGTTGCTATCGAGTGTGATTTGACTCGAGGATTAGACTTTGAGGAACTCATTGCCCGTTTTGCTTCAATGAAAGTTCGAAAACTTCATTTTTAAGCTGCTTTGGAACTGGTTTTAGTCTTCGTATTTTTTGTGACAAATATTTATGCATGTCATTCTAATAATCCCATCGGGAATATTCCGAAGCCAACTTAACTGTTGAACAGAGAGAGAGAGAGATAGAGAGAGAGAGAGAGTGAGTGTGTGTGCGTGTGTGTGTGTGTATGTGTGTAAAAGAGAGAGAAGATAGATAATATCAAAGAGAGTAAAGAACTGGGATAGATAGACAATAATACAATAGACAGGGAGTGTAAAAGAGAGAGAAGATAGATAGATAGATAATCAGAGAGAGTAGGGAACTGGGATAGATAGACATGAATATAATAAAATAGATAGAGAGCGTAAGAGAGAGAGAGAGAGAGAGAGAGGATAGATAGACAGATAATGTCTGAGAGAGTAAGGAACTGGGATAGATAGACATGAATAGAATAGAGAGTGTAAAAGAGAGAGAGAAGTTAGATAGATTGATAGATAGATCATGTCAAAGAGAGTAAGGAACTGGTATACATAGACATGAATAGAATAGAATTGACACTTGGCAACTCTTTGGCACAAGAATTAGACTTTGAGGAACTCATTGCTAGTTTTGCCACAATGGAAGTTCGAAAAATTCATTTTTAAGCTGCTTTGGAACTGGTCTTCGTATTTTTTTTCAATAAATTACCAGTTCATAATTTTGCTCTCTACTTTTTGTAAAGAAGGAACCCCCTTCAAACCCTTCCTGACATCCCTTGAGGCCCGGCATATTTGTGCCGGCTGTCCCCAACTCTCGCCGCCACTGCCCCAACTGCTACCCACGGATAAAATATTGTGGCAAACCGAACTGTCTAACTAGGAGAAGGGTTACTCTGCATTCAAACTATGTTGAAGGAAATGGCAAACCATTACAAGATCTTTCGCTTGAAGTTATGGAAATTCGCAGCCATTTAAAATGAGAAATAAAGAAAAGCGAATAAAATAAACTGTGAAAAAGTAATGTTTCAGAAACTACAGCACTATCTTTTTTTCTGATGTATGGTGGCCGTTAATGATTAAATATAACTCAAGACTTCAATGTTAAAATAAAACAGTATTTAATTACAACCGCAATTAAATACTTAACAAGAACAAAGAAATAAAAGTCAACCAAAGATAATTAACCCTTTCAGTGAATAAATTATTAGTAGCGCGGCACGGATTAATGTCCGGTAAATCCTAAACCAAAACCCAAATCATCGACGCATAATAATTCACCCTAATTCGACTGGATAGTTCCACTCAATAGTCACTCCAGTCAGTAGCCTGATACCGCTATTTATACACCTGGCGGAAAACATATATTCATAAGTCCAGAATGTCACGCTCGAACTTCAGTGTCGGTAGTTACTCATTTTCTTTCTATATGACACGTTTCTAAGAAGTTATGCCAATGCAGGAATAATAAGAAACAAGATCTGTGGAATTTACGATCCTGAAAAGGAAGGGCATGAAAAAGATGACATCAACCAAGATTACAAAAGTCAGTCTAGTCTGTTCATTTTCACACAAATGGCCTTGGAAAAGTTAAGAATCTTTCTCTGCCCCTCCAGCTATGGGTTAAATATTAGAGTACGGTCTAGAAGTAGGATAAGACTTAAAGCTGAGAAGGAAGCAAGTGGAAAGCAGCTCATTACCTGGTTCAAGAATACATAGCAATTCACATATAATAAGCAAAGGAACCTGTGGCGAGTCATGATCGCTTATGTCTTGAAGGGAGACGGCATGAGAAGAAATGACATCAGCCAAGATTTCAAATTCCTATTTTGTTTGTTGCGTTCACTTTCACACAAATATCATCAGAAAAAGCGTGGATCTGTCTCTTTTCCTTCAGTTACGAGTTAACTTGTAGGGTAGACTTGGCTCTTTAGCCATGAGTGGCAGCCAGTCTAGGAGACAGTAACGCTTTATTAGAAAATGTTAAGAAGGCAACGAAAATATACTCAACTATATTTCCAAAGAATGACTGACAATTCACAGATAATAAAGAAAACGAATCTATGGGAGGGGGGCTACGGGTTAAATAGTAGTGTAGACTGGGGTATCTAACCTTGGTTGGAAGTCAGTCTAAGAGTAGGATAACTTTGAATTAAGAATCATGGAGAAGGCAGTGTGAAACCATTCTACTATATTTCCAAAGTGGTCATTGCAATTCACAGATAATAAAGAAGAGGTACATTTGGAGAGGTACGGGTTAAATAGCAGAGTAGACTGGGTTCTATAGCCTTGGGTGGCAGCCAGTCTAAGAGTAGCATAACTCTAAATTAAAAAAAGGAATGTGATGAAGACAAACAAAAACTACTCCACTAGATTTCCCAAGATTGCCTGGTGCACTGACTACTGTTGCCATATATGGTCTGGTGCCCTTGCTGTTAATCTCAAGGTCCTCGACAAAATCCAGAGACTGATATGCAATATCATAGGTCCTGATCTGGCAACTCGTCTACAGTCACTTTCTCACAGATGTGCTGTGGCTTCTCTCTGTCTTTTCTACAAATATTTTCATGGCAACTGATTTGACGAGCTACTTTCACTGGTACCCCAATTGCATGAATTGAAGCCTGCTACTAGGTTGGCATTTCGGTTTCACCCTTTCAATGTCGAAACAGTTAAATGTAGTCATCTCTTCTACTCCAGCAGTTTCTTTCGCACTTCCTGACTTTCTTCCACTTGCTTATATAATCTTCAAATATTCAAATGTAATGTCAATCGACATCTTCTGATGCCCTGATCCTGATCCCCGTCTTTCTCTATTTCCTTTTCTCAAACACCCCTCTTTACTCTTGTTCTCACTCACTGTAAATCCTTGTGTGATAGTGGCACTCCCGCCTTGCTTGGGAGGATATGCTTAAAAAAAATCTAGAAAGCATGACTCGTTCAAAAAACACGCACTCTTTTATATTCGGACTGGAGGAGCGGTCGGAATGCGAAGCATTCCAGGCATTAAATGCGGGGTAGCATTTCCGAGTGGATTGGGACGATTTTATTTTGCTTTCACTCATCACTGATTCTTTTTTTTTTGTTTGCATGAGAACTTGGCAGGATCTATTTAAAAACGTCGATGCGGATGACCTGCTATCCATCATAAAATTACTGGGTCTATATTCCAAAATATGAAGATTTTAAGATTTGTTGTTTGAAAATTATTAATACTATATTAATACTATCCTCTCTCTCTGTATATATCTCTCTCTCTGTATATATATCTCTCTCTGTATCTCTCTCTCTCTCTCTCTCTCTCTATATATATATATATATATATATATATATATATATATATATATATATGTGTGTGTGTGTGTGCAATATATATATGTGCAAATATGTAGAAAAATAGGAAAGAACAGGTTAGGTAAATAATCCAAGGTTCTTTAGTATTTTTGTTTTTATTTAAAAAAAAAACAGTGCTCTATACAGAAGTAGAGCTTAAATTATAATTATTTAAAAAATAAATATGATCCTTCGCTGCATAAGAGTTCTCATGTTTTAAAAACAAGACCCAAAAATTCTCAAGCGAAAATTTAAGGATCCTAAATGTTCGCTTGAGGATGAAACAGGCCTTGATACTTTAATCCAATTTAATTTCAATAATTATATTGAGGTTTTTGGCTCTTGTTTTTGAAACATGAGAACTCTTATGTAGCGAAGGAATCATATCATATTTTTAAAAAAATACTCCAAAATATGGGAATTTCACATTTATTGTTTGAGCATTATTAGTTACTTGCTTGTGTGAAATGCTTAAAAACAATTCACAGAAAATAAAGAAAAGGAATCTATGCAAAACTAGGTTTTTCTAGACTTTGATGGCCCCCAGTCTAGATGTAGAATTACAAATGTGAAGAAATACAAATGTGAAGAATTAAAAATGTGAAATTCAAAAGAAATCTAATAAAGAAAAATGAACCTGGCCTGAATGTTCGGACGAACCACAGTCCTTGCTTCCGCCAGCTTTAATCTTTACAGCTAGGACCCGCCAGTCCACTTACATAGTAGCAAACCAGCCGCGTTCCCTTCGTATTCCATCGGTGAGAAGTAAGTTCCACTTGAACAACTTCTTCCCACGAACCACTGTCCTATGGAAGAGACTCCCTAGAGTATGTCTCTCTGATCACTACAATCTTAACCTGTTCAGGTCTGGAGTTATCCATTATTTTTCCCTTCCTGTCCATATAAACTACACCTTAACGTAACTCTCTACCTTGAGTGGCCCTTAGGCCTTGTATCAGGTCATCCCATAAGTTCTGTCCGAATTTTGAATAAAGAAAACAAGTGACCAAATGTTACATTTAATTACAGATTCAATCAACAATGTATTTTCCCTGATTATCTATGACTTCCTTCCATCTATTAACAAGCTTACTAATTCCATTACTGTAAAATTCTTTTGGTTTTCATTCGAAGAACTCACAAATATCAGTTTTAACATCTTCCTGTGTTACAAAAGCTGTTTCTTCCAAATGATTCTGTAAGCTATGAAACAAATGGTGGTCTGAAGGAGCAAGATCGGGAGAATAAGGTGGATGAGGAATTTTCTCCCAACCAAGTTCTTTGATCTTTTGTGACGTGATTCTTGCTGTGTCGGGTCGCGCATTGTCCTGATGAAACATCACCTCTTTTCGATTCCCTGGAGATAGAGCTTTTTTTCTTCAATGCTTGGTTCAAACGCTTTAATTGCTGCAGTATATTTGAGCATTAATTGTTGTATTAGGTGGTAAGAATTCAAAGTGGATTATTCCTTGGGGATCCCACCAGATTGAAAGAAGAACCTTTTTCCCATGAAGTTCCCTTCTTGGATGTGGCTGGAGTCCTCCCCCTTTACCAAGCCACTGTCTACGACGCTTAACATTTCAATAAAACATCCATTTTTCGTCGCCAGTCACAAGTCTATCTAAAAAAGGTGAAACAGGTTGGCGAGAATGGAGAGAAGAGCAGATGTCAACTCGGGATTTGAGGTTGTTTTCAGACAATTCATGAGGCACCCATTTTCCAAGTTTAGGAACTTTTCCAAGTTGTTGAAGATGACGATGAACAATTGTATGGTTTGAACTGAGAATCACTGCCAATTCCTCAACTGATAAAGCAGGATTTTCTTCAAGGGCTGCTTCAAGAAGCTTTTCATCAAACTCAACTGGACATCCGGTTCGATCCTCATCTTCAAGGGTGAAATCTCCACCTCTGAATTTTGCAAACTATCTTCTGCAAGTTCTTTCATTCACACATTCCTCTCCATAAACTGAGTGAATGTTTCTAGCCGCTTCGGCTGCTGAGTTTCCTTTCTTGAACTCATAAAGCATTATGTGCCTCAAATGATTCTTGGGTACTTCCGTGTTAGCAGAGTTTTAATCAAACAAAATTTAATTTTATTGTTCTCTGAAATAAAATTTGATCAGTTTAAATGCATCTAAAGATAAAAATAATGTTCAGCTCCATTAGACATTATAAAATACTCTTTAAATTTCGTTCATTTTAACAAAAAGTCAAAATTCGAACTTATGCGATGACCTGATACATGGTGAACCTTACTGTAAAAAAAAAACGAAGATTATCAACCAATATTTTTACTATCTTAACCTATTCAAGTCTAGAGTTAACCGTTATCTTATGCTCCTATCCATATAAACTACCGCATAACATATAACCCTCTACATTAAGTGGCTCCCGGACCTTGTACAGGGTGAACATTACTGTAAAAAAATATCAACCAATATTTCTACAACCTTAACATATTCAAGTCTAGAGTTAACCGTTAACTTCCCCTCCTATCCATATGATCTTCCTTTTAACGTAACTCTCAACCTTGAGTGGCTCCAGGGCCTTGTACATGGTGAACATTACTGTAAGTAAAAAAAAATTATAAACCAATATTTCTATAATCTTAACTTATTCAAGTCTAGAGTTAACCGTTATCTTACCCTCCTATCCATATAAACTACCTTTTAGCGTACCCTCTACCTCGAGTGGCTACCAGGCCTTGTACAGGGTGAACCTTACTGGAAAAAAAAATCAACCTATATTTTTTACAATCTTAAGCTATTCAAGTCTACATTTAACCGCTAACTTTCCCTCCTATCCATATAAACTACCCTTTAAATTAACCCTCTAGCCCGAGTGTCCCACCCACTGGCCTTGTACAGGGTGAACCTTACTGGAAAAAAAAATCCACCCAGATTTTCCCGATTTTGCATCACGTAACGTAACCGAATAAGCTGACATAACTCGGTATATATAAATGCGTTGTTTTTTTTATGTTTACAATTCTCTTTTAATTGTACCCAGAATGATAAATGTCTTTGTTTCATAGATTGCGGAATATGCAAACAACACGCTGAATTATTATAGCAACGAGGATGAAATTGTTCGAGAGTATGAACGTGTCCTGTCAAAATGTTACGGATTTTGCGCCAAATGCGAAAGCAAGTCGAAAAACACCGAAAAATTCATCTTCACCCCAGGAGATTTTATACTTGTCGGTAAGTAACGAATATAAGTCTTTTAAGATTTAGGACCGCTTCCTTGATAACTTTAATATGGCACATTGTCAATGAAGTCTACTTAAAAAAAAATGATAGCGTGCCAGTAAAGCTTTTTAGCATCATTAAACTGTTTTATTCTGTCTGAATTTCTGGGACGGGGAGTTGTCATTATATGTATGGAAAAATTGCGCCCCGAAGATGACAATTTGAAATTGTCAAAAGTACTTGGCTCGTCAATTCCATCTGACAAATATAAGGATCGTATTATTCAAGGAAATGAAAATAAGTCAATGCCTCATTAAGTCTTGTTAGCGAAGTGATTTCGCCATTAATCACATTAACATTGCTAATTAATTCTTTTGTATAAATTGATTCTGTGTATATATATAAAAGTAAAAAAACGAAAAAGTTCTTAGAGTCATTGAAAAAAGAATAGAATCAATTATTAAACTTATACTTTGAGAAAACTTTAATGAAGTCTAAAGGAGGATATTTTCACAAGAGCGAAATTTAATCTTTAATTTAATTCTTTTTTTCTAATTGACATAATAAAATTTCTAAAAAAAAAAAAAAATTACACCTGACTTTTTTTAATAATTTTCTCTTATTTAAAGTACAAAACAACTACTTTTTGGGGCCAATTTCTAACATTACCAGGAGGCGCCTTAAACTTTTGAACTCTATTATATATATATATATATATATATATATATATATATATATATATAAAAGAAAAACAGACCACTTTAAGGTACCATTACAATAATTTATTTCATCAGAGTCCTTTTAAAAGGACGCCGGATCATCAGATAGCACTTCCAACAACGAGATGAAAGGAAAATGAGATTAAAATTGATGAGTAGTGGAAGATTTTGTAATTTAACAGGGGGTGTGAGAGGGATAGTTAAAGAGACATGGTAGAGTATAGGGAGGGGTTAATTTCTTATCTCTCTCAACTGTACTTTATATTGGGGTAGGAGGAGTGACCAGACCTTGAACTATTTAGATGGTTAACTTAACGGAAATGATATATAGAAATGGGAGGGGAGTAGGGAGAAAAGAAAAATGAAAGAGAAAGAGGAGACAGAAAACAGTAATACGGATATATACAAATGAGTGTTACAGCAAGGAGAGAGAGAGAGAGAGAGAGAGAGAGAGAGGGAAGTAAATCGAAAGAGGCTGTAATTGGGTTTTAACAATTTATGTAAAGGATAGATTTCAATGCTTGATAGAAATTTAAATGTCTAAAAAAATTTGATGATTGCTATCAATTTAAATATTTAATTTTTCAAGCAAATAGTTTAGGGGCTTAATATAAGTTGACTACTATTTTTATTAAACACATTTATCGAGAACATATTACAGAAATATTTTAAATTATAATAGTTTATTTACCCGACCAATCGTACTTCCTTAATATTGTAAAAAAAATTACGGTAACATCTAAATATATATATATATATATATATATATATATATATATATATATATCGATACTAGATACACCTAGTGAACCAGACAAACCTATCTAGGTTTCACCTAAACGGATCGTCAGGGAAAGTTTTGCTCTACGGTTGTATTGAGCTCTTTTGTTAGTTAGTTGTTTACTCGTATCGGGGTTTTTTCTTTGGGCTTCAGACCTGCATCTGTGCGATTTTTTTGTCGGCAGAAGTCCATGTTTGTAGCTCTTTCTTTTTTTAAACCTTTTTTCCCTCGAGATTGATTTGATTAGCAAATCAAAAATTCGAGGTTTTTCGAAACGAGTCTAGTTATCTATATCTATATATCTATATATATATATATATATAACTATTTGGTTAACTATTTGCCCATAGCTGAGACCCTGACAGGTGCTACCACTTTGGGTCAGAGAGGACCTGCGAACACCAACCATTAAGAGGTGGTTCCACGCCCCTCAAAACGTCCTGATCAGAGGCTTTGCTGTTGGACGTAGTTTATCGTCTTACTCAGGACGCGGACGTAGTTTATCGTCTTACCCAAGACGCGGATGTAGTTTATCGTCTTACCCAGGACGGCTTAGAGTGTTTTCGAAACTGATGTGCCTTCGTTATTATAACCGGCATGTGTAATCTTTTTCGAGCAGTGGGCCTGATGGCCGAGTCAAAAGTTCTGCCTTTTATCAAGTCGTCGACATTTTTCCCCTCTTTTCTCTTTGAGAAATATTCATTCAGGAATAGAATCATCTTTCACTTGTTCTTCCTGATTTACTTACAGGCAATGAAGAAACCCGCTAAATCTTAGAATTGCCAGTTAATCATTTAGACAGTCAAATCAAGAATGAATGATGTCCGTATAATAGGAAAAAAAGTAAATCATATATTGACAAACCTCATCTTTGTATTTTTAAAATGTTTCTATCTCGGCCGATTTGTTCTCCGTCCTTCTGATCCTTGGTGATTAAAACTTGTTAAGCATCTGTTTATTTTCTTTTTTTTCTTTTGATAAGGTCTTTTTGATGTGCACAAGAAAGGAGCCACGCCCTATACCTGTGGCGCGATTAACGGCAAGCAGGGTTATCAACTGGTCGAAGCTTTTAACTACGCAGTCAATTACGTCAACAGTCGGCAAGGGATCTTCAGTCAAATCTTTCGGGGCGTCACCCTCGGCTCATTGTCCCTAGACGTTTGCCAGAGCCCACTGAGAGCTGCCAACCTGGTTACAAATCTACACAACCAGAATGTACAACTATTTAGCAATTTTTCTAACACGGCCATTGATTCGAACGATTTCCAAGTGTACATAGGTCCATTCGACAGCGCGTCGTCCATTCGGGTGGCCGAAGTGCTGACCAAACTAGGCGTTCCACAAATCAGTTACGGGGCCACCAGCGTCGAACTCCGCAATGAGAACTATCCGTTCTTTCTGCGTACAGTACCGGCCGACGACAAGCAAGCAAGAGCCATGGTTGCTTTCCTGAAGAGATTTGATATTAAATACGTGCAAGTGATAAACACAAATGACACAGTTGGTCACAATGGCAAAGAAGAATTCGCTAAGCTGGCCTTTATTAATAAAATTTGCATCGTTCAGAACATAAGCCTTAAACGGGAGGAAGCCTTAACTCAAAAAGACGCCGATATAGGTGTCGCGAAATTGTTAGCGTTTCCCAAAAGTAATGCAGTTATTGTATTTACCGCAAATCCACGACTTATTCTTTTAGCCGCCGAGAAAAATAGTCAAGTCGCTGGAAGGTTTCTCTTTTTGGCCACTGACAAATGGGGTGCTGACCTTGACATGCTAAAAGGGCTTGATAACTTACTAGCTTACCGACATGTGGTCATATTTGATATAGAAACGGCCGATCTTCCCGGCTTCGATATATATCTTGACAAGAAGACACCAGTTACAAACTTTAATAATCCTTGGTTTGACGAATATTATCAGCTTCTGTATAAGTGTAGTATAGGCACTCCAACCACCCAATACCCGAAACAGTGTTTGCATACAACTTATAAGACTTTACCAAGAGCTAACTCCTATATACAAGATCCGTATGTTCTTTACGTCGTGAATTCAGTCTTTTCTGCCGCTATTGGAATCCATAAAACTCTGCAGAATATCTGTGGAATGAATTATCGAGGACTCTGTCTGAACTTCTTGAACAGTGGAGACCAAAGACAGGAAATTCTTCGAGGAATTAAAAAAGCTGAATTTCAAGACGCTACCAGGCAGCCGTTCTTCTTCGTCGAAGATATCTTTGAAAGCGATCGGGGATACCATATTTATGAGCCAGTTGACTCAAACACCGGAAGCAAAAGTTACAGATACGAAAATGTAAGTAATAAATAAATAAATTTTACTCACTACAAAGATGCAACTTCGTTTCAGTGCATTTCAACTGCACTTCGACGGGTGAGAATCGAAAATGGTTATGAACAATCCTGTTTGTAGGCAAGCCTTATTTGAAACATCACTTCCTTTTTCTATTTGTTCGAGAAGAAAAATATACATAAAAAAAGAAACAATAGTGCTTGTTGATAGCAGTTTGGTGAAGAATGGATTGGGTGTTTAATGTTGGCTGGTCTGTGGAGATTTTTCTTGCCGATAGACACCGGTCAAAAGTTTAGGCACATCATCTCACATGATAAGGATCTAACACTACAATCTTGTCAAATTCTTAATTCCATAACTATAAACGGTTTAAAATTATAAATCACCTTCTATATATTCCCTACCCTCTTATTTAACTCTCCACTAATTAAATTATGATTCTTACATTTTTTTTATTCATATATATTACTGGTAATATTTTCAGATAAAACGTTTTACACCCATACTTATTCTACACTCTATACTGTCCAGGAATATTTCAAAATTTGATTTTAAAAGATTATATTAGTGCCCCTTATATTTTTAGAGGAAATCACCACTTCTTAATTTTAATCTACAAAACACTTTCATTGATTACAGAATTAGTAGTGATAACCCCAACATAAATATATACAATTTATCTCTAGATTTCTTTTCATAGTAAACCAAAAATAACATTCCCAGTTAGTACTAGAACTAGCGCTAGAATTCTACCAATTCCAACGTATCACTACCCCCTATCTCCTCCTCCCCTCCCCTACCTCTGACTCTTAGGACGCTTGTGAGATGATGTGCCTAAACTTTTGACCGGTGTCTATCGGCAAGAAAAATCTCCACAGGCCAGTCAACATAAAACACCGAATCCATTCTTCACCAAACTGCTATCAACAAGCACTATTGTTCCACTCCGTCACCTATTTTTTAAGTATATTTTTCTTCTCGAACAAACGGAAAAAAAGGAAGTGACGTTTCACATAAGGCTTGCCTACAAGCAGGATTGTTCATAACCATTTTCGACTCTCACCCGTTGAAGTGCAGTTGAAATGCACTGAAACGAAGTTGCATCTTTGTATTGAGTAAAATGGTTTTGTCTCTATGATAAAATTATAATAAATAAATAATTATCGCTCTACTATCGGTATCGAACCCTCTTTTGGATTAATGCTGTGAATATTGGAATTTGTATATTACTTTCGTTCTCATCACCATATATATATATATATATATATATATATATATATATATATATATATATATATATATATATAAAAAACAGAGTAGATAAGTTGGTTAATAAAACAAAGGCAAAGGATTAAGGTTCCAAGTTCGGAATTTTCGGACACTCCTACGTCCTTCATCAGCGGATGCAGGAAATAAACAGAGAAACGGTGGAGACTCACCAGCAGTAGTTCTTGAGGCCACCGATTCGCTGTTTATGTCTCACATCCGCTGATAAAGGACACAGGCGTGTCCGAATATCCCAAACCTTAATCTCCGTGCCTCATTTCTGCCATGTCGTTAATATTAATACATACATACATGCATATACATCCTATCTTTGGTATTAGGATAGAGTTCAAGGAGAGTTGGTTTCATGCCTTTTCGAATTGGAGCTGACTTCATAAAGTAAATCTTATGTTTGGTTTTAGCATCGAGCTCAAGGAGGATTGGTTTCATGCCTTTTCGAATTTGAACTAAGTTCATAGAGCAAATCTTATCTTTGGTGTTAGGATAGAGCTCAGGGAGAATTGGTTCCATGCCTTTTCGAATTGGAGCTGACTTCATAAAGTAAATTTTACCTTTGGTTTTAGCATCGAGCTCAAGGAGAATTGGTTTCATGCCTTTTCGAATTTGGACTAAGTTCATAGAGCAAATCCTATCTTTGGTGTTAGGATAGAGCTCAGGGAGAATTAGTTCCATGCCTTTTCGAATTGAAGCTGACTTCATAAAGTAAATCTTACCTTTGGTTTTGAGCATCGAGCTCAAGGAGAATTGGTTTCATGCCTTTTCGAAATTGAACTAAGTTTATCGAGTAAATCCTATCTTTGGTGTTAGGAAAGAGCTCAGGGAGAATTCGTTTCTTCCCTTTTCGAATTCGAGCTGACTTCATAAAGTAAATTTTATTTTTGGTGTTAGCATCGAGCTCAAGGAGAATTGGTTTCATGCCTTTTCGAATTCGAACTAAGTCCGTTGATACTGTTGTTCATCAATCTTATATTTGTCTTTGTGGTTTACACAGGATTAAAAAGTTTTTTCTTTCCCGTTCTTTTCCTTGCAGATTGGCAGTTACAATGATACCTACCATCTGAAGATTGACGCTCGTTACCGACTAGACTGGCCGACATCATGCCAAAAGCCGTCATGTCCTAAATGTATATTTCCACCCTATCAGCCGTCGCGTTTTGCAGTGAAAAAGTCACCCTATTACCTCAACATTGTGGCTGTCTTTGACATCCACATGGCAGACAGCAATGGTCCGGGGAAATGCGGCCGATTAAACTGGATGTCAGATTTTCAAAATTTACTCGCCTTTTTCTACGCGATTGAAACCGTCAACAAAAATTACCTATTTAAACTATCGAACAGTCTGCAGCTTGGTGGAGTCGCCATCGATACGTGTTCGAATCCATCCAGAATTGGCCAGGACATTTACAGTTTACTCAGTGGAGAAGGTCTTTGTGGCGTTGGTGGTACTGACAAAATGGTAAATTTGGTTGTTATTTTTCGTAGAACGATAGTTCGTAAGCAAGTCTTGGACACTAATTCATTAGTGAATTTGTCCCTTATTAGTAGATCTAATATGTAGATTTGTGCCAAACTAGGACTAATTTTAGCAATTAACTATAAGAAAGCCTACTATAGCAGGAAGTTTCGCAAAATTAATTTTTTTCACACATTATTTTATTTAAGAATTGAACACATAAGCACTACCCTATCTCGTAGGCTAACATGTCACTTGATGAAATTTAGCACAATTCGATCATCATAATTATTAACCAGATGCACCCTAACCATTCGGACAGCTTCTTTCCAGGGAGCGCTACTTTGTTGAACAGTCTCCCGGTTGGATGCTTCCCAGATTGCTAGAGTCGTAACCAAACTCTTCCAGTCCAGGGTGAACCGTTATCTTTCCTATATATCGTTATAATTTTAACTTCTTGCATACTTCATTTTGGTTCATTTTACCTCATTCATTATTCCTCTACCTTAAGTGGCCCTTGAGCCTTTTGTTGGTTGATAAATTAATAAAATAGTGATCAATATAATATTAAGAAGTAGAACAATAACAAAGCAAGTCTTGGAAATCAATTCACTAATGAAGTGAATTATTAGTTTCTCCAGTATTGTAGATTTGTGCCAAACTATTAGGACGCCTGCTATAGGACGGTTCGCAAAAATGATTTCTTCCTCTTACGCATTATTTTATTTAAGAATTGAGCACATAAGCGCTACAATTTCTCGTAGGTTGACATGTCACTTGTCGAAACTTGACGCACATCGTTCGTTTAAAGAATGGAGTAATATAAAACAAACATTTTTCAGCAATAATTCCCCAGCCATTTTGTCGACGAGACAATAAAATTAGTTAAAAATGAGTTTTAAAAAAATGACATTAAAAAAAAAAAAAAAATTAACCAGATGCACCCTTACTATTGGGCCAGCTTATTCTCATGAACCACTACTTTGTGGGACAGACTCCCAAGTGGATGCTTCCCAGATTGCTACATTCGTAACCAACCTCGTCGAGTCTCGGCTCAACTTTTATCTTTCCAACGTAACATCATAATTTGACTTTCTTACTTTGTCCCCTATATATATATATATATATATATATATATATATATATATATATATATATATATATATATATGTGTGTGTGTGTGTGTGTGCGTGTGTGTGTGTGTGAAAAGTGTGTGTATATATATATATTATTTATGTATATATAAATAAAAAGTAAGAACAGTAAGATATATAATCCGGTAAACATCGTTAGAATTTTGTTACGGAAAAACCATGTTTTAAATCAATTAATTTATAATATATAATTATTTATATATTATGTGCGCAGTACTTATTAGAAAGCGCTCAATATCAGAGAAAATACAAAGCTAACATATTTGGTTGGATTGATGTGAGTTTGTGACCCTGGGTTTCACGCTTTTGCGATCGTCAGCTGACGATCGCAAAAGCGTGAAACCCAGGTCACAAACTCACATCAGTCAACCATATATATATATATATATATATATATATATATATATATATAAACTATATATAATATAAAATTTTTTTCCAAATCGTGTAACAGTATGTGGGGGGATTGCCCATCCTACAAAATGTTTAATATCTAAAAATCACTAAACTAATTGAGTTTCTTTTTCCCTAGTTTTCCGATAAGACGTTTAGC
>CAHIKZ030000960.1:977500-1007500 GCA_903632075.3 Acanthosepion pharaonis | reverse complement strand
TCTGTCTGTCTTGCCATAGCTGGAAGAAAACGTGTTCTTGCCTTTCCCGAAGGTATTACTGCGAACTGAAGGAAACTTTCCGTGCTGTTAATCCTTACGTAATCCCCATATCCTTTCCATTATTAAAATATTTATCCGTTCCATTTCAGACTTTTGCTGCAAGCCGCCAAAGATCTGAAACTATCTCGTCGTTTTGTGTGGGTCGGGAGTGACACGTGGGCCAACAGTGACTACGTGGTTAGTGATGGTCTTCAGGACGTGGCTTCAGGAGCCATCACAATACAGATTCGCTCCATGGTACTCAACGGCTTCATCCAATACGTGAAATCCTTGACGTTGGCCAATCATGCACCGATTCCTGACGATTGGTTTGAAGAATTTTACCAGAACGTCCACAAATGCAGGATTCTTCGAAGCGTTGTGCAGAGCAATTATAACACTTTATGTTCTGGCAATGAAAAACTAACAGATTCCATGCTGCCTAATGATCCGTTCGTATTCCACATGATTCTGGCCGTCGATATGATTGCCTTGGGTTTGAACAATATTAAAAAGGTAACTTTTCAGAAATTATTGAAAGTCGAGGTCATGGTTTGTTTTGTTTTGTTTTACGGTATATCAACCTCACTGGGTTATTTAATATCGACAAGATTTTTATGATAAGTTCGTATGAATAGAAGATGTATTCTTTCGTTTATTTTGGTTTGGTTTATTTTGTTTTACGGTATATCAACCTCACTGGGTTATTTAATATCGACAAGATTTTTAGGATAAGTTCGTATGAATAGAAGATGTATTCTTTCGTTTATTTTGGTTTGGTTTATTTTGTTTTACGGTATATCAACCTCACTGGGTTATTTAATGCCGACAAGATTTTTAGGATAAGTTCGTATGAATAGAAGATGTATTCTTTCGTTTATTTTGGTTTGGTTTATTTTGTTTTACGGTATATCAACCTCACTGGGTTATTTAATGCCGACAACATTTTTTAGTATAAGTTCGTATGAATAGAAGATGTATTCTTTCGTTTATTTTGGTTTGGTTTATTTTGTTTTACGGTATATCAACCTCACTGGGTTATTTAATGCCGACAAGATTTTTAGGATAAGTTCGTATGAATAGAAGATGTATTCTTTCGTTTATTTTGGTTTGGTTTATTTTGTTTTACGGTATATCAACCTCAATTCGATTGTTTTGTTTTGTTTTGTTTTACGGCATGTCAACCTCAATGGGTTATTTAATGTCAACAATTTTTATAGCTCGTAATATTATTTTCCCTTCAAAAATCTATTTCTAGTAATACAGGGTGTCCATAAAGTTCGTG
The DNA here is from genome assembly GCA_903632075.3 of Acanthosepion pharaonis. Lineage (NCBI taxonomy): Eukaryota > Metazoa > Mollusca > Cephalopoda > Sepiida > Sepiidae > Acanthosepion > Acanthosepion pharaonis. The sequence continues at coordinate 1,006,176 of CAHIKZ030000960.1, read as the reverse complement.
TGCACTTTAAAAAATTTATAACTTTATTTGTATTTGCGATAGAAATAATCTGTAAAAATTTTTATAAAGTTTAATGTACCTAGTTTTAAGTAAAGCTAAAATAACTAAAATGTGATTTCAAGCATTTCTGTAAATCAGTTGGCAAATGTTTTCCGTGAACTGTAAAATCGTATTACCCTTTGTATTGCTAATGTTGGAGGACATGTAGAAACTTAAATAAAGTTTCAATAAAACCTTAAAAAATATAGTTTTACTTCTTTCTAATCCTTTTTACAAATTATTTTTTATCGCAAATACAAATGAAGTTCAAAAATGTATAGTCGGTAATATTTTTTTTTATTTTTCAAAAATGTTTAGTTGGTAATACTTTTTTTTAAGTATTGCTGGTAATAATATTTTTACAAAAAATTTCTGGTATTAAAACCTATTTTTACACTTTCATAGTATTTTGACCCAAGCTTTGGTGTTAACTATAGTTGGGACCCTAACAGGTGCTACCACCCCGAGTCAAGGTGGACCTAGGAACACCAGCAATTAAGAGGTGGTTCCATGCTCCTCAAAAACTCCTGGTCAGACGCCATTGTTTGTTTTTTTTTCTTCCATTTTTCTATTTTTTGCATCTTAATTAGGCACAATAGATTTATCTTGCCTTTTCCTATCATCACTGAATCATCTTCAATTTTATCTCTCTCATCTATTTTGTTTCTTCCAGTCTCTATTAAACTCAGTATTAGTCTACCCCTCCATTATTGTATTTCTTCATATCTTTCATTGTTTTCTGCAAATAAATATTTCAAGAAATAAGCAGATTATTTTTTCTCTTGAAAAGGCAGAAAATAAAATTCATTGAAAGAAAGAGAGAAAGAATTCATGATCACGTTTTATCAAAGAATTAATGCTTTGTATCTATCATTTCGACATCATTGAACTGCCTCATAGTTTATCGTCTTACCCGGAACAGTCGAGGTCATGTAACCAAAAATGACGAGGTGTGTCTAGATATTATCCAGTTATTTAACCCATTAACTGCCCAAATTTTTTAATGCGCATTTTTGGCCCAGACAGGTGTTTTAGGAGTTGAAACAACATACAATATTAAAATTTTCTTCGAATAGTTGGTACTTTATAGAAACTAGAAAATATATATGTGTATAAAAATAAAGGAAGAAGTGCGTATTTCACGAAAGAATTGAAGTACACCCGTGTGTATGTATGCTCATATATTACAGGAGTTTTATTGCAACAATAAACACGGGCATAATTGAATTTCTTACAAGCCAAGCATTTTTTCTGTTAAATATTCACGCACATTAAGTAAAGTTTTCACTTCAGAATTCCCTGTAGGTTACCTGGGTTAATATACACCTGAGGAAGGCCGAAGAGCACAACGACCGAAACGTTGTGATAACAACAACAATGATGCGGACAATAGTCCGAATATAACTATACACTAGTATATATTGTGTGGGGGCGCCTGTCTCTTCTTTCCTTGTCTGTGTGGTGGTAGCTGTCTCCTTGTCCATGTCTGTCGTCTTGCCCCTGTATGTATTGTAGCGCCTGTCTCCTTGCCATTGTCTGTGTGGTGACACTTATCTCTTTGTTCCTATCTGTGTAGTGGTACCTGTCTCCTTGTCCTGCTTGTGTTGTGGCGTCCGTTGTCTTGCCCCTCTATATGTTGTGGCGGCTGTCTCCTTGCCCCTGTCCGTGTGGTGGCACCTGTCTCCTTGTCAGCAAAGATGAGGACAATAGTCCAAATATAACTAGTGTAAATAATGAAAAGATTATATTGAATCAATTGCTGGGTCTACTGCTAGGAAAGTTGGTTCACTATGCTGTGCCAGATATTCTTTTCCGCAACAGAATATATCGTTCACATTTAAAAGTCTAAATTCTTCCGTGCATTGAATATCGCTGTCACATTTTTACAGACACGAAAGTCCATGTTTCCCCAGCTGTGAAATTGTAGTTTCAAAAATATTTTTTATTAACAAATAACTACCAATTTATGAAACAACAGGATTCAAGAATCTGCACTATTATCAGTCCTGGCCTAGCATCTCAGGTTCAATCACTTTCCCACCGCCGTAACATAGTTTCTCTCTTCTTATTCTATAAATATTTTTATGGTAATAGTTTTGATGAGTTTTTCCTATTTAACGAACTTAAGTACACTATTCTAGTTAGTTTTTCCGCTGTTCCCTTGTTCTGTTTGTGTGGTCAAATCTGTCGGCTTGCCCCTCTATGTATTGTAGCGTCTGTCTCCTTGCCACTGTCTGTGTGGTGGCATCTGTCTCTTTGTCCCTAACTGTGTAGTGGTACCTGTCTCCTTGTCCGGCTTGTATGATTGCGTCTGTCGTCTTGCCACTGTCTGCGTGGTGACGCCTGTCTCCTTGCCCCTGTCAACACGGTTCAAGATACCGGCGTTTATTTCCTTGTTCTGTCTGTGTGGAGGCAGCTGACTCTCTGTCCTTGTCTGTATGGTATTAGCTGTTTCCTTGTCCTTGACTGCGTGGTGGCACCTGTCTATTTGTCTTTGCCTGTGTGGTGGTAGCTGTTTCCTTGTCCTTGTCTGTGTGGTGGCGTCTGTCTTCTTGCCACTGTATGTATTGTAACGTCTGTCTCCTTGCCACTGTCTCTGTGGTGGCGCCTATGTCTTTGTTCCTATCTGTGTAGTGATACCTGTCTCCTTGTCCTGCTTGTGTGGTGGCGTCTGTCGTCTTGCTACTGTCTGTGTGGTGACGCCTGTCTCCTTGCCACTGTCAACACGGTTCAAGATACCCGCATCTATTTCCTTGTCCTGTCTGTGTTGCGACGCCTGTCTCTTTGTCCTTGTCTGTGTGGTGGTAGCTGTCTCCTTGTCCTTGTCTATGTGGTGTCGCCTGTCTTTTTGTCCTTGTCTGTGTGGTGGTAGCTGTCTCCTTGTCCTGTCTGTGTTGCGACGCCTGTCTCCTTGTCCTTGTCTGTATGGTGGCGCCTGTCTTTTTGTCCTTGTCTGTGTGGTGGTAGCTGTCTCCTTGTCCTTGTCTGTGTGGTGGTAGCTGTCTCCTTGTCCTTGTCTGTGTGGTGGCGCCTGTCTTTTTGTCCTTGTCTGTGTGGTGGTAGCTGTCTCCTTGTCCATGTCTGTCGTCTTGCCCCTGTATGTATTGTAGCGCCTGTCTCCTTGCCATTGTCTGTGTGGTGACGCTTATCTCTTTGTTCCTATCTGTGTAGTGGTACCTGTCTCCTTGTCCTGCTTGTGTTGTGGCGTCCGTTGTCTTGCCCCTCTATATGTTGTGGCGGCTGTCTCCTTGCCCCTGTCCGTGTGGTGGCACCTGTCTCCTTGCCCGTTTCTTTGTGAAAGTCTCTTTTGTTGTACATTTTTGTTATGAATCTATTTATTTCTTTCCACAGTGCCGAAAGGAAAACGCTCTGAGCGTCGCTTCCTGCCTTGCCTTACAGCGCGATCGCAACCGGCTCATCTACGACAGCATATTGAGTTCCCAATGGAGCCAGTTGCATCAAAATGGGTCCGGAATCTCAGATGATTTCACTTTCCGATTTACACCGTCCGGCTACGGCGACATCGGTTACGACATTCTAAATTACAGATACAATCTCGGCACTAACAAATATGAATACAAGAAGGTAAGTTTAACGAGGACTCTTCCGATTTTAAGAAATAAAATAGTATTTCATGCCTTTATATTGCCACATCAGATTATCATGTTAAAATCCCATTTGTCCCTTAGCTTCTTATTAAGTTGCCGCATAATTATCAGGCGTTTTTTTTAAAACAATATTTATTAGGAAAAAAGAAACATAGCAATTCAATAATAACATTTTTAAATGACTATTCCGGAGTGTATGATTATCGACATGCATTTTATAACTTGAAAAAAAAAAAAATTTATTAAAAAAAAAGTAAACGAAACAGCAAATTTTATTAACAAATAACTCGCCTACAAAAACGCCTGATAATTATGCACCAATCCAATGGTTAGATCGCACGACCATTACGCCCTGCCAATACCTATTTTTATAACTTGAAAATAAAATAATGTTTTTATTTAAAAAAGTAAACAAAACAGCAAATTTTATTAGCAAATAATTCGTCTACAAAAACGCCTGATAACTATGCACAAACCCAATGTTTAGTTCGCACGACCGTTACGCCCTCCTAATACTTCATAAATAATGGTCTATTTTTGTTTTTCACGAGGAGAGACGGAAAGGACATATCAGAGACGCTCTGTCTTTTCAGTGAAAAAAGAAAGAAAGAAAGAGAGAGAGAGACAGATAGAGAAAAATAGACAGAGAGAGAGAAGATAGTGGCGGTGATAATCGTCACATGATCTCATGTTGTCAGGCAGTAGCACTGAATATATTGCACAAGCCCAGGACTAAAACTAAATGGCCCTGTCAGTAGTTCACAAGTAATGGACAATTCCATTTTGAGTACGAGGAAAGACGGAAAAGACATATAAGAGACGCTGTTTGGTTTCAGTGAGAAAAAGTAAGAAAGATAGAGGAGGCGATAGCGCTCTCATTTGTTCAATGTCTGGTTTCAGTGAAACAAAAAACCTAGTCAGTTTTGAAACCTTTCATTTGTACCCTCTTACTTCTTTAAATATTGTCCTGCAAGATGTTACTCGAAAATAATTAGCGAGTCTTTTATAGTCATGGAACCCGCAAGGAGCTTATTCAACCATTAAATTAAAAATTAAGATTCATCAGAAAATTCAAATAGAAAACTGAAATTTTCACGTGTTCTATTATTATTCTATTAAAATTGCGCTCGTTCCACCTTTTGTTGGTTCACACGACCGTTAAGCCCTGCCAATAAATAATGAACTATTCCGTTTTGACAGTGTGGAAAGATGGGAAAAGACTACTTGGTTTCAGTGAGAAAATGAAAGAAAGAAAAAAGAGAGGGGATCGGATTAATGTGATAAGAACAGCTTCTACACTTTGATCTTAGCGAAAAGGCCGAGAAGCGATTACCTTTACTTGCCACCACACGCTAGCAAGATGGGACACAGGGTCAGTTTAATTTGTGTATGTGTGTTTGTGGGGGAGCACGGGGTGAAACAGGGTCAGAAAATATGCCATTGGTTCTGGTTACTACTGACCCCCCCAACTTTATTGCAATAAGAAATGGGGGTGCTATCCCTGTTAGCTGTTTCCTGAGACTGGGCATCTCTCAAATAATATTTTCAGTTGCGCTTTTAGGGATGAAATGAAGTTTATACACCGGAGGATAGATACTGCACATTGGTCCCAAACAAAAGGTCGAGTTTTCAGATATACAATATCAAACGACGGAAACAGATTAAGGCAATCGCCAAAAAATAAAGTCGCTGTAAATAAAATTACACAGCCTGCTTAATTATTTTCAAATTATTATTAAGAGAAATGTTCGTAAGACGGGGATTTGGCTAGTCTTTATTATTATTGACAAAATGTTCGCAAGACGGGGATTTGGGTGGTCCTTATTATTATTAAGAGAAATGTTCGTAAGACGGGGATTTGGCTAGTCCTTATTATTATTAAGACAAATGTTCGTAAGACGGGGATTTGGATAGAAAGAAAGAAAGAAAAGAAGAAAGAAAGAGGGAAGATAGAAGTGTTTAACGTATCCTGTCAATACCTCATAAATAATGGATTATTCCGTTTTGAGTCTTTTGTTTTTTTACGTAATATCGTAGAAAGAAAATAAAAGACACACGCTACTTGGTTTGTGGGAAAATGAATGAAAAAAGAAAGAAAGAAAGAAAGAAAAGAAAGAAAGAAATGTTTAACGTCTGTTTCAGTGAAATGGAAAAAGTTGTCACTTTCGAATCTTTCCATTTGTACCCCCTTACTTCTTTAAATAACGACCAGCATTCATATTTATGATTGTTATTGCAATATTTTGTGAAAGTTGCTAAGCTCAAGTATTTTAACGATGCGATAGAGGAATTTCTACGGATATTTTATCATCGTAGAACTCACCATGAGCTAACTTAAGAATTAAGAAGATTCGTCAGAATATTAAAATAGGAAAATCCGTGGAATTTTCACGCGTCTTTTCAGTCATTATTATTATTATTATTATTATTATTATTATTATTATTATTATTATTATTTCCTTCTGTTTCTGATGTGTATTCATTTCTTTCCGGGTCCCGACCAGAAACCTATGATCAGAAATGGCATCATGACATTTTCCACAGAGCAGTTTTGAAAAAAAAAAAAAAGTCACATATTTATATAGCTAAAGCCATTCGTAAGGTGTGGGCTGTAATTGGGAATACAGTCTTCTGTATTTCTTTAAGGCATGGCACCAGAAATCCCTTCTATGAGTCTATTGGAATATTTTCCAATCAATTCGAGAAATTGTTAATCTTCTCATGCGCCACATTTTTGAGATTTCGATTTCAAGTTCTTTGTATTTTGATAGTTTTTTTGAAGATCTTCACAGGTGCATTGTAGTCTGCAGGGACTGCCATGTCAATAAGGATGCATATTTTGTCCTTGCAGTCTCTAATCACGATGCCAGGGCGATTAGCTTTAATTGTTTTGTCTGTGTGTTTTGTAAAGTCCCATGAAAATGTTACAGGTTCTATTTCCGTAATCGGATCTGGCTGGTGTTCATACCAATTATTATTATTATTATTATTATTATTATTATTATTATTATTATTATTATTATTTTCTTTGATTTCTGGCGTTTACACATTTCTTTCCTGCTCCCCACCACCACCAGGGACCTAAGGTTAGAAATGGCATCATGACACTTTCCACTGACAAAAAAAAAAAATAATATATATATATATATATATATATATTACATAGATAAAGCCCTTCGTAAAGTGTTGGCTGTACTTGTCAGAACAATTTTTTGTATCTCTTTGAGGCATGGACTTCCAGGAATCCCTTCAATTAGTCGACTGGAATATTTTCCAACCAGTCCTAGGGCTCCAATTACAAAAGGGATTGTTGATGTTACCATATGCCACATTTTTGAGATTTCTATTTCAAGGTACTTGTATTTTGACAGCTTTTTGAATATCTTCAAAGATACATTGCAGTCAGCAGGGACTGCCATATCAACAAGGAGGCACCGTTTTTGTTTGTTTGTGGTCTTTAATAACAATATCTGGGTGGTTGGCCTTGATTGTTCTATCAGTGTGTATTGTGTAGTCCCATAGAATTGTAACAGGTTCTATCTCCGTGACCGGGTTTGGGTGGTGTTCATACCATTTAAACCGGGTCTGGGTGGTGTTCATACCATTTATTATTATTATTATTATTATTATTATTATTATTATTATTATTTCAGATTGGCTCGTGGGTAAACAAACTCTCGTTGAAACTGACCCAATATCGGCGTATCAGCACCAGTAATGATTTTGTTCTACCTCGTTCTCGGTGTATTACTGGAAGTACCTGCAATTGTCTGGATAGCAAAGGAAAAACAGTCCAGTATAAAAAATCAGGACAAACGGCCTCTTTGGTGTCAGGCAACCGAGAAATCCTCATCGACCCCAACACAGGAGCCGTGATTGACTTGTCAAACCGTCCAAGTGCCTATTATCGCTTCTCGGAAATCTGGGGGACGATTGTGACTACCCTGGCCGCCCTGGGCGCCTTTTTTGGCGTGTGTCTCTTTTGCTATTTCCTTATTTTCTTCCCCTTCCGAGGCAGTACAACCATCCTCGGCTTTACGCTTCTGGTAGCGATCATATGCCTCTATCTGATGGCCACTGCGTTCGTGGCCCACGCGACACCTATCGTCTGCGCCATTCGTCGTTTCTTCCTCGGCTTCTTCTACGCACTTGCCTATTCCGCGCTCCTAATCAAACTGCTTGACGCCTATCGCAACAAGAAGAAAGAAGAGCTCGTTTACAAGAAACTGGGCAGTCCGTGCGGGTTGCTTATGTGCTGTTTGTTACTGGTCGCCGTCCAGTGTATCATCAACATCGAATGGTTGATTCTTGTTCCACCTGAGGTGGTCCGCGTGCCCTTCGAAGGCGTCATGTGGCCCCGTTGCTCCCCCGAGAGCACATCGGACGAGGCACTAGTGATGTCATTAATATTCATCATGTGCATTCTGTTTCTCTGTGTGGTTTTTGGTTTGTGCACTTGGAGTAGTAAAATCAACTGTTACGAAGCCAGGTGGGTTCTAGGAATGGCCATACTCAGCATATTAGTTTGGATTGTGTGGTGTCTGGTCTCCATTGTTGGCAACTATAAAGTCCGGGACATGGCCGTAGCTATTGGCCTTTTGATGAATGCGTCCATTCTACTGGTGCTTGGGCCGGTCCGAAGACTCCGGTTACTTAAGGAATACAAGCAACAAGTAAAGGGGGAAAAAGACGAATATTATTTGTACGATAACGGTAAGTAATCATTCAGAATTTTCAAATTAATAACCTATTATGACGTATCAGATTTTTAAAAGTCATATTCTAAGTTCGGATTTTTATTATTAACATGAGTTTAAGGCATGTTGATTACAACAGATTGGTCATGTATAGCTGAACAAGGATTTTCAAGTAGATTCTCATAGTCTTTAATCCCATCTCCAAGGTTCTGATTCTAAATGTGGTTTTATGGCACATTGACTCTTATATAATGGTCATGCCGTGCCAGAGATGGATTTTTAAGTAGATTCTTATAGTCTATAATCCTCTATCCAAGGTTCTGTTTCTGAATGTAGTTTTATGGCACACTGACTCCTATATAATGGTCATGTAGTACCAAACAAGGATTTTCAAGTAGATTCTCATAGTCTTTAATCCCATTCTCAAGGTTCTCATCCTGAATGTGGTTTTATGGCACATTGACTCCTATATAATGGTCATGTAATTCCAAGCAAGGATTTTCCAGTAGATTCTCATAGTCTTTAATCCCATCACCAAGGTTCTGATTCTGAATGTGGTTTTATGGCACATTGACTCCTATATAATGCTCATGCAGTGCCAAAGAAGGATTTTTAAGTAGATTCTTATAGTCTATAATCCTCTCTGTTTCGGAATGTGGTTTTATGGCACACTGAAACCTATATAATGGTCATGTCGTGCCAATCAAGGATTTTAAAGTAGATTAATAGTAGAAATTGTGATTTTAACTAATTCAATTCGGCTTCATTTTTATTCATTGTATATATATATATATATATATATATATATATATTGTCTTTCTTTCACTACATACACACCTATTCATATTTTTGGATTTTTTTTTTCAGATTTAAATTCCAGCGTCGACTACAGCCATGGATACAATGCAGCACCTCAGTTAAGATTAACTGATGCTGACCATTATTAAACAGTGTTATTTTTTTTTATTATCTTATCACCTTTTCTTTTTCAAAGGTGAGTATTTAAATGGAAACTTTTATATCTCAATCTCTAACTCAGCGATTATCAACAGGTACGCCCGAGCGCACTAGTGCGCCCCAAAGGTGGCCCTGTGTACCTCATAATAAATTTTGGAATGTTTTTTTTATATTTAAATATATCTTTGTTTTTAAAAAGCTAGAGACACCAAGTACGTGGCTTCTATGTCTAAGTTTTTGTCATTTGATATTTTAAAACTGGCTACTGTGTTCATTTTGTACTAATACCAGAATTCAATATATTCACTCCATATCAACTGACAAAAATAATAGGGTAGACCCCGGCAGTCTGGCCTTGGTTGAGAATCATAGTGTATTGCACTACTATTTGAAAGATATTTCTCACTGTTCTATCGTTATTACCATGGAAAGTGCTTTGGATTTCTATTCAAGAAAAATATCCTTTAGTATCTACCAAAGTATTGAATATTTTATTGCAATTTTTCGCATCATACCTCTGTGAATTAGGGTTTCCCGTACTCACCAATATTAAATATAAAAATAAATCAAATATTAAATACACTGACGAGGAAATGAGATTGTGTTTATCACATAAAAGACTAACATTCAAATAATTGTCAAAGCACACCGAACCCAGGTTTCACATAAGCATAGTTAAATATACAATTTAATGTCTGAAAAATAAATGCTTATTACAGGAGAATCCTTTATTATGTACAGCTACTTTTCTTTGAGAATGCTAAACCAAAATTTCAAATGTACACTATCGGCTACAAAGATTTCATGCTAAAAATCAGTATTTGAAAGCTCGTTTTTTTTTAAAATTTGGGCCGACCAACGAATGCTCCGTGAAATGTAGCCGAGTGCACCCGAAATGAACAGAAGAATAATTTATGAATTATTTTTATATTTAACAAAAAAAAATCTTTATTTTTAAAAAGCTAGAGACACCAATGGCTTCCATGTCTAAATTTTTTCATTTGATATTTTAAAAGTGGATGCTAGATTCCTTAATCTTTAAGAAGGAATGGATAATCCTTTCCCTATTGCCTGAACAGAAAAGAGAAGCTGATCACTAATATCTGCTGATCATGGCTTACAAATCAAGAATAAAGTGGTGTACATTGATCAATTTTGGATTTCTATTCAAGAAAAATATCCTTCAGTCGCTAGCAAAGTATTGAATATTTTATTGCAATTTTTCCGAATCATATCTCTGTGAATTAGGGTTTCCTGTACTTACCAGTATTAAATACAAAAATAGATCAAATATTAAATACGCTGTTGAGGAAATGAGAGTATGTTTATCACATAAAAGACTAACATTCAAATAATTGTCAAAGCACAACGAACCCAGGTTTCACATAACCATGTTTAAATATACAATTTAACGTCTGAAAAATAAATGCTTATTACAGGAGAATCATTTATTATGTACTGCTACTCTTCTTTGAGAATGCTAAACCAAAATTCCAATTTAAATGCACACTGTCGGCTACAAAGAGTTCGTGCTAAAAATCTGGGTTGGCCATCGAATGCACCCTGAAATGTAGTCGGTTGTGCCCCAAATGAACAGAAGAGTAATTTATGAATTATTTTTATATTTAAAATAAGTCTTTATTTTTAAAAGCTGTAGACACCAAGCACATTGCTTCCATGTCTAGATCAAGTTTTTTCATTTGATATTACAAGGGAGTGAAGAAAAGTATAACCCGAGTGACAATGGCGGTTCTGTCAATGAAAGCCAAATATTTTCTTGTAAGGAAAATGAGGAGAACAGATACTACACTCTCTCTAATAGTCAGGCAGTTAAGAAAAGCGTAACTCGATTACCACTGGATGCTCGGTTCTTGATTATCGAATCTTTCCTTATAAGGAAAGGGCTTATACTACCTTTACCATTAATGACATCTGTGAGTGATGAAAGTGTGTGATTGTTCCAACGTTCATACCGATGAGCAGTTTGCTCTTTTTGGTGTTGTCTGAAGATTCTGAAATAATGTCTTGTTATTATATAAATTATTCGACTAATATCCTCATCTTTGTTATTTTGTTCTCTACTATTTGACCAGCTCATTTCCAGGTTTTCTCAGTGTTTGCTAAGCTTCTGAAAGCATTTTCCTTATTCCATGGCTGATTTGAACGCTTAATATTTAAATTTGTTCTTGCATTACAGTGAAGCGAACCATTCTGATTCCAAAACAAAGAGCCGAACAAATTAAAATAAATCCCAAACCATTAATCTGCTGAGTGTTAAGAAAGGTTATGACTTTATTTACAACCATTCCACCTGTTCACATAAAGTTTGGAAAGAGGAATGAATAATAATCAACCCATTCGTTCTGTATCCTGCTTATGTTTACATGGTAATTCTTGATAAATAGTCTTTGGTCTTGTGCAACCATTATAAATGCTTCCATCTCTACTTTTAGCCTTACACTATTCAGCCACTGATGGATTTTTTTATTATCCACACCCCAAATTATATATATATATATATATATATATATATATATATATATATATATATATATATATAAATATATATATATATATATATATATATATATATATATATATATATATTTAACCAGCAATGTAAATTTACAGAGCATTAATATTAAAATTAATTGATTTAAAATATGTTTTTTTTTACACAGTTCTAACCATGTTTCAAAAATGGAAGCTGAAAGCTTCAATTTAATTTTGTAATTAAATTAAAGACATTAGTTCCATTTCATCCTCAAGCGAATTTTGGAGTAACTTTTAAAATTACTGGGTTTTAAAGACACAGAAAAAATCATAATTCACGTTTCCAAGGTTACAGATAAATCCATTCAACCAGACTAGGGATGTTTGCGTGTTCATTATCGCTGTATTTTGATGTATCAGTTATTAGTTACGTTTTGGTAGGGGTAGGAATGTATTTTTCAATAAAATCTGACATGTCGTCTGAATTTCTAAACAAAATTTATTGTTAACGGCAAAAATTCGCTTGAGGATGAAATGGAACTAATGTCTTTAATTTAATTACAAAATTAAATTCTGAGCTTTTAGCTTCCATTTTTGAAACATGGTTAGAACTGTGTAGCGAAAAAAAAACATATTTTAAATCAATTAATTTGTAATATTAATGCTCTGTAAATTTACATTGTACACTATTTTGTAAAAATAAAAATATCCCGCTCTGTTTCTCTCTCTCTCTCTCTCTTTATATATACATATATATATATATATATATATATATATATATATATATATATATATATATTTGGTGGACTCTCCGTCGTATGAGGGTTAAGCAACTCAGTTCCTAGAAACCGACAGCCATCAACCTGTTCATGTGATTTGATTGTAGTGGTGAAGGCTTTGTGCAGAACCAACCACACTTTTCGAAGGGCTGAATACAGAGACCTAGTGCACCATTTAACACAAGGTCTCCAAACAACCCTCCACAAGTTTTTAATTCAGAATAGTCCTTCTCCTAGACCAGTTGCCATCCAAGGCTATAGAACCCAGTCTGTCCTGCTATTTACCCATAGCTGAGGTGGGAGAAGAGGAGGATTAATACCTTTCCTAAGGATATTAACACGTAAGTGAATGTAATGAAGTCTACTGGAATATATATATATATATATATATATATATATATATATATATATATATATATATATGAATCTGATCGCTTGATTTGTTCGACATTCCTGTTGTTAAAGTCTGACCTGATTCCCAGGTATTTGATGACGCCTTCTATATCTGTCGGTCGACAGTTTTTTTTTAATAAAAAAAACCCAAACTTATTCACTTGATTTAAGTTTTTCACTCATGAAATTCAGTACATAAAACTTAATGCAAATATAAATGCAATTCTGGTCTTGTTACAGCCTACATTTTTCAAACTCAAATTGTTTGCCCATGTTTCTTAAAGATCCTTAGATGCATATATGCAGATAATCTATGAAGCCATATTGTCCGAGAAAATAATAGTTGTATTTGTGTGACTACAGACATTCACTCAACTTTGCAGTGTGTGTGTGTGTGTGTGTGTGTGTGTGTGTGAGGGAGTACTGTAAGCTTTGATGTGCGGGTGGTGCAAAAGACAACGGGGCGGAATTGGAACTCGGATTCGTTATACCCACTTACGCGTAAATACTTATTGGAAAGGCTCGAATCCACATCTTCTCCCCCCGCTATCGGCTAAATATTAGAACTTCTATCAGTAAATAATGATCATTTTCAAAAATTTCTTACAATGTAAAAGTACTCTCTGGCTTTAAATAACCGGCAAAGGGTTGATAAACCGCAAATTACAAATCAGTCCATCACAGCGATATAGTCGCAATGCACCTAATAGACATTGGGTGTAAAGAGAGGAGATAAAGTGCCTATTATGAGGATATGTAGGATAGATAATCGTTGGATGGTTGATTCTAGATTTGAAAAGGTTAAGATCGTAGTGATCAGGGAAGCATCCCCGCGGGAGGTTTTCTCATGAAGTAAGAAGGTCAAGCGACTGTAGAGTAAAACGAGCTAAATTGTAGCGTAGACAAGCCTCTTTATCTTTGGATGGTAACAAGTCTAGGAGAAGGAATATTTTGGATTCAATCTTTCGCACGATATTATAACAGTTTGTAGATAATAAATAAAAGAAATTTGTGGAGAGCAGTGATCATCTATTCCCACCAAGGAGGGATATAGCATTTAAGAATAAGTTAAATATCAGGGTAAACTTTGTCCTCTAGCCTTGATTGGCAACTAGTCTAGGAGAAGAACTACCTTGAATTCAGTCCATTGGAGAAGGCAAAGGAGAAATATTCCGCTGATCAAGAAGCCATGACAATTCCTGGATGACATAATGACAAAGAATCTGCTAAGAGTTACGGGTTAACAATAGCAAGGGAGACTATGCATTTTATGCTTTGCTAGTAGCCGGTATAGGAGAAGGAATACTTTTAATTCAAATCTGTGGAGAGAACAACGGGAAACCACTCCACTATATTTCCAAAGAAGCCGTGAAAATTTACGGATATATATATATATATATATATATATATATATATGTGTGTGTGTGTGTGTGTGTGTGTGTGTGTGTGTATAAAAGTGAACATTGAAGTCAACACTCAGAGGCGACATGCTGTTTCATCCTGGACACAATCGTCAGGCGGTCTTACGATTGTGTCCAGCATAAAACAACCTGTCGCCTCTGAGTGTTGACCTCAATGTTCTTACATATATATATATATATATATATATATATATATGACAACCCTGACGATTGTGTCTAGCATGAAAAGCCTGTCGCCTCTGAGTGTTGACTTCAATGTTCACTTTTATATTTATATTTACATACGCTCTATCTCTGATATTGAGCACTTTATCCCATAAATATAGCACACCTTAAAACTATATTTCTTCATATATATATATATATATATATATATATATATATATATATATATATATATAAAAGGAAACTGTGGAGGGCCATGATCGCTAAGACCTAATATCTTTATTTCTCTAGCTACTCTTTTCAAAGTTAAAAAAATATTTTGAAGACGTTTATCTCTGATTTTTTTTAAATTCCAGATGTCAGTCGCCATTTCCAGATGTCAAATCTTATACCAGATGTTACAACTTTCACCGGCTTTCCCACTTCCTTCAAATGCCCGCCATCTCTTGACAAGTATGCTGTTAAAATTTACCATTGTTTCCTGATGCGTAGACGGTGCCCCGAAATGCTTGTTGAAAATGTATTTGTTAATAAATCTCTTGATTAAAAAAATCATAAAGAATATTTTTTTTAAATAAACATTAATTAACTTATTTCATGGAGTTTTTGTCTGAATTTCTCGGATAAGGAGCTATCAATATTTATCCTATTTACACGCAGACTATTAACCTCGTCTTTGATCTTATTATTACAACGTTTCGGCTGTTGTACACTCTGGCCTTCCTCAGATGTAAATTGATCTGGGTAACCTACAGAGAATTTCGAGCGGGTCCCTTTATTTAATCTACGGCGTAGTCAATGCTCATGTCTAGGGATATATCCTCTAATTCTTAGCCCTGTTTCTACAGAGCCTAAGGACACACATCCTGACCAAAGGATTGAACTCGTAATTACTATGTTACCAAGTTTACGCTCTAGGCCAGGGCTCAGCAACTTATATCACGTGTGCCACACGCGGCACGCCCAGCAATTTCAAATGGCACACAGCCGTAAATGACATCATAAAATCCGAACCAATAACTACTACAACGCAAAGAAGATATTTAGCTGTTTCAATTTTAATATATACTAAAGTATATATATACTATATATTACTATATAAAATATATTATAGAACAAATATATTGACATTGACTTGTATAAAAATAAGTATGCTGTTGGCACACTGAATGATTTTAAAACCGTAAGTCGGTAAATAGCAAAGATTGCTAAACCCTGATCTAGACTTCTATTCTTATGAATTTGGGGAGGTGCTGAATCTATTTTTGGCACTGAAAATCCTCCCAAAAGAAGTCTAAATGCTTTTAATGCAAAATTTAAGCTCTTTTCAGGAACATTGGCTCTTCACTGCAGACCAGGATTTCTCGAGCTAAACCCCTAATTTTTATGTAGAAATGTTTATTAAAAACAATATATACAATATATTGTTTTGTGGCACAAGGTCAAAGGGAAGTGGGGAAAGGCTGGTAGACACTGTCTATTGTACACTTAGCTAATTAACACTTAAACAGGGTTCAGTAATCTACGGCACACGTGCCATACATGGCATGCAGCCACAAATGATATCACAAAGTCCAAACCAATAACTACTACAACGCAAAGAAGATATTTAGCTGATTCAATTTTAATATATACTAATGTATATATACTATATATTACTATATAAAATATATTGTAGAATAGGTATATTGACCTTGACTTGTATAAAAAATACGTATGCTGTTGGCATGCTGAATGATTTTAAAACCCTAAGTCGGCACATAGTTAGCAGAAGGTTGCCGACCCCTGATCTAGGCTATAGTGTCCTGGGAAAAAGCCTAGTGGATTAAAGCTTAATTCATTTTAGGACCAATTCTCTTTGGTAGTCTCAGCATCCTTCTGTGGAACCATATCTCTGATGTCGTAGGTCTTTTCTTCATCGTTGAGGAGAAATGTCCAGCATTCACTGCTATATAGGAGGACATATATTACATAACAGTCTAGTACTCTTTTCTTTGTTTCTAATGACATTTTCCTGTTTCTTAATACTTTGCTTAGCATTTTGAAGGTATTTTTAGCTATTTCAATCCGGCTTCGGATTCCAGTCTCACGTTTTCCGTTGTCTGTTACGCCACTTCCCGGATAGTTAAATTCTTGCAAGAGCTTTATTTTGACATCTCCAATTCGAAACCCGCATCTTGGCTTATCCCTCTTGCTTACGACCACACATTCTACCCCCGCAGATCAAATAAGGGCCTGTAATCTGTAATGCTGTAATCTCTTGTAATTATGCAAAAATATCGCTCCGATTCTAATCTGTATGTTTGTTGATGTGTGTTTATATTTCGAAGATGAGGTAAACTTTGTCCTCATCTTCGTTGCCATATACCCGCTCGACCCGGTGGCTAGGATCAAAGTGTAGTATCTGCGCTTTGTGAGCTGCCGGGTCGGGTGTCTGTCGAATTCTCTGCTTGCAGAGAGGAACCCGGACGAAGCTCCGCCGAAGGTTAGGGTTTCGTTGGGGGAAGTTGACGGAACTGGCCCACCTCGGCGGGTTTGGATGGTTATTTATTTTTGGCTGGGCCTACGGGCTCAGAGATACCCACATTAAAAAGTCCTTGTGCCACATTCGATCCCCGTGGGTGGATTGATAAATACTATTTTCGTTGCCATATTCACGGCGTTTCGGCCGTTGTACGCCCCGGCCTTCTTCAGGATCTGTCTATCTTTTAGAGATGAGGTATTTTAATTATTTACATTATTCGGACCGTTGTTCTCATCTTCCTTGCCATATTCGCGACGTTTCAGCCGTTGTATGCTCCGGCTTTCTTCAGGATCTTTATATATTTCTGAAATGAAGTATTGTAATTATTTACATTGATCGGACCGTTGTCCTCATCTTCGTTGCCATGTTCACGACATTTCGGCCGTTGTACTCCCCGGTCTTCTTCAGGATTTGTTTATATTTCAAAGATGAGGTATTATAATTATTTACATTATTTACACTGTTCGGACCGTTGTTCTCATTTTAATTGTCATACTGCAGTGGTGAACAAAAAACTTGGAGAAAGGAGCTAAAGGGAGATAACTGATAACATCCAAAAGAGGCATGGCAGGTGGAACCAGAAAAATCTACCTCGGTGGACGAAATAAAGAGTTCAGTCTGAAATTTCAATCACCTGAAGAAGGCCGAAGCGTACAACGGCCGAAACGTCGTGAATATGACAATAAAGATGAGGACAACAGTCCGAACAATGTAAATAATGCAAACAATTACAACACCTTATCATAAATATAAATGATGTTTGTTTATGTTTGCAACTCAGTCATAAGACGATGCAACTTGATACTGAATTAGTATGTTTTAACACTTCAAATAAAAAATTTAAATTAAAAAAAAAAAAATTGAATAATTTAATTTCAAAATGTCATTCTATAATTCATTATTTACCTGCTGTGAAAACTATCATTAAGTGGGTCATGTGCTTTGGGGGGGGGGGTGAGATAAAATCTTTTCATTTTAACACACATCATTTGGACGAGTCGCTTGTTTTCTTGAGTTTTGAAATGAGACCATTTCCTGATTTGGAATTGTATTTTCAACAGAGAAAGTGCTCGACTAGAACTACCAACACAATTCTTCACGGCAAGGACAAACCATGCCACTTACATAGTAGCAAATCACCTACATTTCCCCCATATCCCATCAGTGATATCCACTTGGGCAGCTTCTTCAGGCAAACCATTGCCTGGTGGAATCGACAACCAACAAGATGTATCCCCGAACTTTACAATCTTAATCTATTCATGGATAGGGTTAACCGTTTACTCCTTCGCCTATACACACAAATTGCCTCCTACCTCTAACTCTACTTCGAAAAAAAAAACGGAGGCCTGTGTCAGTTTTGCTATCAAATTAATTAAAGATAAACTAATGAATGTCTCTTCACAGTAACCAAAAATTGTATTAAATCTGACAAGAAGATAAATGCGGAATCGACAAAGCCGCTAAGCTGGAAGGGTATGAGAGAGAGAGAGAGAGAGAGAGAGAGAGAGAGTATTAAAAGACCGGGATTCGAGGAGATGGACAATAACAATTCTCATTCCATTTAAATTTTTGAAGATCAAAGTTGACTGGAAAGCAAGAAGCCGGAAGAGAGTTCCACAAGCGAGAATTACGAGCGACGGAACTGTTAGCACAGAACTTATTCCTACATCAATTGTGAAATGATGAGACCTATCTACCAATCTAGCACTACGCTTAAATACATGAAATCGAAGTGCCAAAAATGAAAACGCATCACAAGCATTACGATGAAAAGGCAAAGGGAAGCTATGTTATGGCGGTGGGAAAATGACTGAAGCCGAGATGCCAGGCCAGAATCAATAACCTTGCAGATTCCTCTTTTTCTATTTTGTAAATAATCTGTAAATACTTAGAAGGACCAGATCAGATGTGGTATCAATATTCACTGCATAAACTTATAATTTTACAAGATGCCGTATATACAAATGTATAAGCCGACTTCAAATACTGGGTTTAACAGCCAAATTGTCCAATTGTTAGATTAATCTTTGAAACATTGTATCTTAGAAATGATCGAACATATCTTAATGGAATTCGACGAGGTTTTTATAACACTATTGGATTCTACTTTGAGCAATAAGAATATATAATTACTCTCCAAGAGTAACAGAAGAATCGTGATGGAATTGATCATAAACGAAAATGGCATGTTCATCATTAATTAATCGTAGCTAAGGATTGGAAGCTCAAAAAGTATTGAAATTAATTCAACTATATATGTATATTATTGCAGGATCATTTTAAAGCTTATTTAAGATGATCTTCGCCCTCTCTAAGCTTCTAACTTTCTGTCCTGGAGTAACTAGTTGCCTAACAGGTTTCATGTACGGCTTCATTTCAAGTTCTTTTTTCTTTTTTTTTTTTACTGCTCTTTAGACTGTCATAGCTGAAACTCCTCTCTCTCTTATGGATTGAGTTGGATCTTTTCTAATTGATCTCTTTAACTCTAAGTTGAAATGATGATCCCTCTTCCTATTGTGACCTTCTGATCCAGTCTTCCTCTCTACTGTTTTTAAAGTTATTGTTGTAACCTAGAAAATGTTCCTAAATGACGAATAACAAAACAGAGGTTGGAAATGAAAATGTTAATCTTTATAACATTAACAAAATACAATACTCGCCAGCAGCGTGAAGTAGGTAAACCACTGCTAGTGGTGAACTACTTAGACATCATATTACCTCCACTTACAATAGTGTCTAGCGTATAAGGATTGGGACATACACATTAGTGTTCATAGGTACGCTATATAACAATTATTCCCCGTTCTCTTGATGGTTCTTGAATGGACTTTAAAGATGGATGCCAGAGTATGAATTTTGTTACAGTTACTGAAGGCATGAATGGTCTTTTTCCTCTCAACATTGCTCACTTGGGAAGACAGTGGGTTCTGGGACAAAACGATTTTAACCTACTCTCTTTTTAGCTGAATACCTCAAAGGGTTTTTCAGTGATTCTTACGACAGATGGTGTCAAGATGGCTAAATGTCTTATCTTAAAACCTGAAAAAAAAAAAAAAAAAAAAAACTCAATTCAATTTTTTTTTTTTTTTAGATTTTAAACATTTTGTAGGGTAGATAATTAGGGTGTTTGGACAATTTTGCTGTTACAGCCGGTATAGTGCAACCCCTGAATTTTTTTCGCATGAATTAAAACCCTGTCAGAAAACTACCCATGTATAGTGCAGCCGGTCATCGAAAGCGTATGATTTGTAGCCTCTTCAAAAAAATGAAGATTGTCTAGCACAAGAGAAGTGAATCAATGTAAATATCAGCCGAACTTAGATGATGATGATGATGATGATGATAGACTCTACCTGAAAATAAGAATGAACTGTTAACATTAGAGAATGCGTTGAATCTACTGATAAGGCAAACTAATGAAAAACTAATTCCCGTGGGCCAAAGATGCAGTAGAACTAACATGAGGAATAGGAAACTCCAAAACGAAAATCCAAAAATAGGAAAACAACGGTACGAGGACTTAAAGAGAATTTTGGATGAACGTTGTTGAATATGGTTACGCAGAGGACACTTAAATAGAGAAACAATATCCTAAGGAAAGGCAGCCATTGATGTAAAAAAAACAATGTTATAAAAGCGAGTTTATGCAAAAAAGGAAGAAAACAGCAAATGCAGAATATATAGAGAAAGAGAGAATCTAAATTACCGTATATACTCGTATATAAGTCGAGTTCATGTATACAGTAACCCCTGTATTTTTGCATGAATTTTAACCCCCCCCCAGAAAAAAAAATCTATATGGTGCAACCGGCTACCAAACTGCTTGATTTCTAACCTCTTCAAAAAAAAAAAAAAAGACCTGTATATAAACCGAACCCTTATTTTCTGCATAAAAAAAACTGTTTACAAAAACAAAAACAAAAAACTCGTAGTATACTCGAGTATATATGGTAGATTAGAGAAGTGAACCAATGTTCCTAGTAGCCGACCTTAGACTGATAAATTGAAGTGGTTACTATCCTGGAGGTTAGCATCAGCCATGGTGATAGAATGTTTGGTTTGGCTTGTTTTACGGCATATCAAACTCAATGGGTCATTTAATGCCGACAACTTTTTTTCTTGATAATAATTTTGTTTTGTCAAAAATCTATTTCTGTTAATATTTTTTCCTCAAAACGTATAGCTGGTAATATTAATTTTTCAAAACGTATAGCTGGTAATATTATTTTTCCAAAAACGTATTATCAGATGCCTTGTTGTTGGACGTAGTTTATCGTCTTACCCAGGATGCGGACGTAGTTTATCGTCATACCCAGGATGCGTTGATAGTAGGAAAAAAAATTTCTGTTATATGATTAAAGGAGAGGTGTTTCGTTTTGAAGGCGTTGAGATTAACGAGCCAATTCTTAGTAGTGATGGTTATTTTCCAGATCAGCTGTCAACTGAAAGGAATGTTACTATAATTATTTCAAGAAACAATAAAAAAAATAATTGCAGATACAATGATGTGGGAATGGTTGCGACGAGGACATTTGACGAGAGAAACCGAATGCCTATTAATAGTAACGCAGAACACAATAAGGACGGAGCGAAAATGGTAAAAATTGACTATATTGAAAAAGAAATAAATGAATCATATATAATAAACGAATACAGTAGTATGGCTCTGAATATGTCAGTCAGTTATGTGCCATGCGTTATACACGCTTATCTTTCGATACCTGACTGACGAGGTAGATCTTTTTCCCGCAGTAGGTTGTCATTTCTTTCTGCGGTAGGCCAGTTGCTATCCAAGGCTATAGAACACAGTCTGTCCTGCTATTTACCCATAGCTGTGGGGGGAGAAGAAGAGGATTCATACCTTTCCCAAGGGTATTAGCAAGTAATTGAATGTAATGGATTCGACTGGAATTCGAACTCGGCTCTCCGATTCCTCAATCCGAGCCGCTATCCATTACTCCACCTGAATGTGTACGAAAGAATATATAACTGGGTGTGAAAGTTAATCCGCTAGGATTTGAGCAAATGAACAGGAGTTGACTATATAATCGTATGGCAATTTGTCATTGAAAGAAAATGTTTTTTGGTGAATTTCTTTTAGTGAATAAACAAATATATATACAATTTTTAAATATCAATTTAAAAATATTATCTGTTAAAAAAAATAGTGTAATGGCCAGAAGTTTCGCAAGAATCTTCCGTAATTTTCGCCTCCCGTTCAACCCCCGTTGAACCATAAACTTTGAAACTGCCTTGGATCGGAAGACAAGTGTCGAATTAAATGCCAAGTATTTAATCTGCCTAATTGAGTGAAATTCTTTATGAAGAAACTGCACGGTTAATTTCATGCGAAAAATAGTATTTATTAAAGTTTTGTTTATTTTGCTTCATTCTCACCTGTTCACTCACACTGTCTCTCACTGACAAAGCTAATGTCAAAGAGGAATAGCACACTGCATGTTATAGGGTCCACCCCTTTTTCATATAAGTGGACTCGACCAAAGTGTTACTTGGACTGCTGCCGTTAAATACCCAGAGTCAGTCAGTGACAGTACAGAGATTGAGATTGAGATTGAGATTGAGTTTGAGTTTGAGTTTGAGTTTGAGTTGGAGTTGGAGGTAGAGTAATAGTGTGAGGTAACCGCTTGTAGAAGTCACAGTTACAAACACGTAGACTCTAAGGAAGTCCTACTTCGAGACTGTATATATCGATATTATTATTGCTACTAACGGCGTTCCTGGATTTACTAACAGTATTACTCTTTGTATTATTGTGTAAATACATTTTATTTCTTATCTTTATTTCTTGCGTTTGTCATTCATTGGAGAGCGAATTTCATCTCGGAATCCACAACACTGCATTATTAATATTATTTTCTTTTCCAACGTTTTCTTTGTCAATTGCAGTAACCTTATTGTTAATTTCACACAAACGCATTTTCTGTTGCCATAGCAGAATTCGACAATACAACTAAAATTTAGACAAAATCAAATTAAGTGGTGGGATAAACAGATAACAAAAAAAACAAACAAAAAAACAAAACAAAACAAAAACCAAAGGTTATTAAGAGCTACAAGGGACAGGGGGTAGTTGAGGGTTATGACCGCCTAGACCCTGAAAGGGCACGGCATATAAAAAATGACTAGACTGACAGCTAGCTCTCATGATTTTAAAGTTGAAACAGCTACATGTAACCGTAATTCCCTGCTATCAGTTTCTCGATTGTTGAACCCATTTAAATGCAATGTCAGTCATTATTTACTGTTTTTCCTGATTACTCTTCTATTGTTCTCACTCAATTTTCGCTTGTGGAACTCTCTTCAGGCTTCTTGCTTTCCAGTCAACTTTGATCTTCAAAAATTGAAATGCAATGTCAATCGTTATTTACTGTCTTCCTGATTACTCTTCTATTGTTCTCACTCAATTTTCGCTTGTGGAACTCTCTTCTGGCTTCTTGCTTTCCAGTCAACTTTGATCTTCAAAAATTTAAATGCAATGTCAATCGTTATTTACTGTCTTCCTGATTACTCTTCTATTGTTCTCACTCAATTTTTGATTGTGGAACTCTCTTCCGGCTTCTTGCTTTCCAGTCAACTTTGATCTTCAAAAATTTAAATGCAATGTCAGTCATTATTTACTGTTTTTCCTGATTACTCTTCTATTGTTCTCACTCAATTTTCGCTTGTGGAACTCTCTTCCGGCTTCTTACTTTCCAGTCAACTTTGATCTTCAAAAATTTAAATGCAATGTCAATCGTTAACTTATCTCTTCTTATTTCCTGTTCTCTCATTCTTCTCTCTCTTCTAAATGGTGTGTTTTTCTCACATTCTCTAAGGCTCAGTAACCCCTCCCCTTACGTCTTAGTGACTTTATCGCCTTGCTTGTAGTGAAAATTACGTAATAACTGGTATTTAATGTTTCATGGTAGATCCAAAAATAGTTACAAGTGTTTACCTACCGTTCAGCCAGTGGCTGGGCATTACGTCATTTTTCTCTATCCACAGTAAAGCGGTGGTTAGGGCTTAAAGGGTTAATATGACATAATACTAGGGGATCAGTTTAGTACTTACTGACAATAGGAAAACGATTCCTCACATTATGTCCAGTAGAATCTTATATGAATGTCAGTCATGATTCGAAAATAAACATGTTCGCCCACAATACACCAAAGGAAGGATTATTAAGTCTTTCAGTCCTGAGTTCCTGAAAAATTTTAACCCTTCTGCTTGTGCCCCTGAGTCAAAATTAGCAAATAATTGCTATATAATGTTTTACAGTAGACATAAAAATAGTTACAAGTGTTTACCCACCGTGTAACCGGTGGTTGGACATTAAGCCATTTATCTCTACCACCGTTCAATCGGTGGCTGTACATTTAGTCATTTTTCTCTACTACCGTTCAACTGGTGGCTGGAAATTAAGTCATTTTCCTTTAGCCGTTCCACCGGTGGTGGGGCATTAAGTCATATTTCTCTACCACCGTTTAACCGGTGGCTGGACATTTAGTCATTTTCTCTACCATTGTCCAACTGGTAGCTGGACATTAAGTCATATTTCTCTACCACCGTTTAACCGGTGGCTGGACATTTAGTCATTTTCTCTACCACCGTTCAACTGGTGGCTGGGTATTGCGTCATATTTTTCTACGATGCTCATATTAATTTTTCTCTAGAGAAAAATATAATTCTTTTTTTTGTAAATAACATTTTTAAATGCATAATTTAGAAACAAATCCCTCAGTTGTGCTGGTGAATGAATGAAAATATCATGACATGACTTCGGTTTTTAAACCGTAGATTGATTTGTTTTTTACGATTTATCAACCCTTTGCGCGTTATTTAAAGCTAAAACATATTTCGAACTGTATGAGTTCGGTTCCAGTTCCCAAGCGGTCCTCAATCTAAGTAATGACCGGGTTCCAATCTGCATAACTTCGGTGACACAACAAGGAACAGTGTTTTAAATTGTAGAAAAAAATTTCTCCTCTACCCCTCCCCAAATCAACTTTACCCCATTTCTAAGGCAAATGCTTACGGGCATGGTTTTCTGTCGTGAAAACGACCGGCTTACTTTCAAAGAAAAATTACTTTGGATTTCTTTAATAGCTTAGCCCGCCTTATGATAAGCCACGTCTCGTGCAGCAAATTGATAGAGAAAAGTTTCCCATGCCTGATCAGGGTGGTCCGAAAGTTTTGTCATCTCATGCCAAAAAATAATGAAAACAATAGAAGAACAAGTAATACAAAGCACATGTCCTGGATTCAGTTTATTCACTTTCATTGAGGCTGTCACACATCGAGAGGGTCTGTAGGAACACCATTTACGTGAAGTAGCTCGTGTGAAGCGCCTGAAATAGAAAATTATATTATGTGGGGGATGACAAGACTTTCGGACCAGACTTTCGTGTCACCTGAGCTAGATACTGGCTGGTCCGAAAGTCTTGTCACCCCAAACCAAAGACGTATAGAACAATAGAATATAGTAATGCATAGCACATGTACTGGATTCAATTTATTCACCTTCATTGAAGCTGTAACGCATCGAGAAGGTCTGTAGGAACACCATCATTTTCATTTACGTGAAGGAGTTCGTGTTAGTCACCTGAAATAGAAAATTAAATTATGTGGGGGATGACAAGACTTTCGGACAAACCCTATGGATTAAAATAGCCTTAGATAGATACAGTTTGGACCGAAAATCTTGTCACCTCTTACTAAACAGTAATGAGAACAATAGAACAAGTAATATATTAACACGTCACGTGTATTGTAATCAGTTTTATTCCTTTTCATTGACGCTGTCAAACATCGAGAAGGTCTATATGAACACCATCATTATCGTGTCAGACATCTGAAATAGAAAATTATATATAAAATATATAAAATAAGTAAAAGTTTATTGTAAAAACTAATACTTAAGAATAAAGGTAACAGTTATGCACAAGTCAATCCAGGAGTGAGTGCTTACAATTGGAAGGTCGGTAGTTCACGCATGTTTTTTGTACCCAACAGGTCCCAGCTAGACGGTATCTAGCAACAGCCCCACGCAGTCATATGCGGCACAAGGCCGAATTTAATGTGGGGTTCCAGAGCCCGTATGCTCAGCCAAAAAATCCTCGTAAACTCCGCATAAACGGGATCGGGTCTGTCTACCTACCCGGACGAGACTCTGCCTTTCAGCATAGCCGGGTTCCTTTAGATTCCAGCGAGACGATATTTACCAGCCTCCCCACGAGGTAGGATGTGGCACAAGGCAGAGTTTAATGTGAGGCAATCCGAGCCCGGAAGCTCGGCCCAAAATTCCCCGTAGACTCCGTATAAAACGGAGTCAGGTAGCTGTTTCCCAAGACGAGACTCTGCCCGTTGACACACCCTCGTCTGGGGATCCTCTCTGCCCGGAGGCAGAGAGTTTGACCAGCACAGCTGGAAAATATTCCAACTAGACGGTATCTAGCAACTGCCCCGCGCAGTCACATGTGGCACAGAGCCGAATTTAATGTGTGGTTCCCGAGCCCGTAGGCTCAGTCAAGAGAACATGTTTAAATTGTTTTTGTCAGCTTCACTATGTCTTCTCAATTGAGTAATGGTGAGAAGAAAAAGGTCATTCAGACCTTCAGTAATGGTACCAACGTTCATACTCTGGCTTCCATCTTCAAAGTCCATTTAAGAACCATCCAGAGAATGGTAAATAAGTCTTTTTTTTTTTAAAAAAAGGAACAGTAGAGATCAAAACTTTGATTAGGAGGTCAAAACAGGAAGAGGGATCATCATTTCAACTTAGATCTAAAGAGAGCTATTAGAAAAGACCCAACTTAATCCATAAGACGTTTGGTACATGAACTACACTCCTTGGTCCCGCCAACTCAAGCTTCAAGACAAGGACACGCCATGTCATTTACATATTTACCAGCCACATTCCCTCTGTATTACATCGGTGAGAAGTAAGTTCCACTCGAGTAGCTTCTTCCCGTGAACCACTGCCCTGTGGAACCGACTCCCAAGAGGATATTTCCCCGATCACTACAATCTTAAACTGTTCAAGGCTAGGATTAATCGTTATCTCCCTCAGCTATACAAACAAATGGCCCCCTAACGGAACTCTCTACTTCGAGTAACCCCCTGGCCTTGTAAAGGGTGACCCTCACTGTAAAAAACGATATATAAATAAAATTGTATTTTTCATGGTTAAGATTTGAAAATTAAATATACATACAATGTGGAAAAAAATCCTTATTTGTGTTTCTGAATGTAAGTACGATTTTAATGTTAAAAATATCACATTTTCCATTTATGTTTCAAAATAAAATTACACTTTTAATATGAAAAAAAAAAAAATAACGTAACCCTTTACCTCAAATGTACCACGAGCCTTGTAAAGGGTGAACGTTACTGGAAAAAGAAAGAAAAACAAGAACGAAAACGCTTCGTCAAAACTGAGACCTGCGCCAATTTTGTTGTCAAATGAACCAAATAAAGGGCTCGGTTCAGTATTCTTTGTAAGTTTCCCTGATAGAAAATCTGGTGAAAGCCGGCGGACGCAACAACCGAAAGGGTTTGATAACAACAACAAAGATGAAGAAAATAGTTCGCGTTTAAGTAATGTAAATAATGAAAACACGTCATCTTATAAATTCAGACAACTACGTTCTGTTTTTTTTTTTCTTTTTTTCTTACAACTGGGTGTTCGTCGTAACACTGAACTAAGACAAAAGATACTTCTTTACATTTTCACGGCGGCCGCCATTTTGGTTTCAGCTGTATATTCCCGCATCACGTTCGCTTTCTCTATCTTTCACTCACTTTCGACGTTTCTTTTCCAGCTTTTAAAGCAAACATTCAGAGGTTGTGGCGATGAAACCAGTGAAAGAAGGATTTGGATTACGCGAGCCCAAAGTAATTATTAAACCGCCAATCGATAGCTGGTCGCCGCTCGAATCATGTGACTACATGTTTCTGTTCAAGTTGCTTCTCTTTCTACCACGGGTTCATTTACTTAAGTTTTTGATGGGATTATTTTTATTCATTGTATATAGATTAGGCCGAATCAACCGCTAAGTCAAAGTGATAGACGGCTTGAAGAAATATGAAAGTATAAAATTTTCAAATAATTCCCACACACGTGATGTGACTTCCCCTTCTCTTTTCTACAAATATTTTCATGACAACTGCTCTGACGACCAAAAAGTCCCTGGTGCCACGACTGCAAGAATTTAAGCGTGCTACTTGATTGGCGTCTAAGTCCCACCCTTTTATTGCTGAATTAGTTAAAAGTAACCACCACTTCTACTCCAAGAGTTTCTTTTCTCTCACTTCCCGCCTGTGGAAATCCCTTTCCTCTTACTTGCTTCCCTGATAATTACAATCTTCAAAAATTTAAATGACACGTCAATCGTCATCTTCTGTTGCCTTCATCCACATTCATTTTTTGTTCTTTCCTCAATCCTACCCCTATATTCGGTCTTTTCCCCCTCTTGCGTGCTAGTGGCACTCCCGCCTTGTTTGGAGTGAAAAGCTTGGGATGAAAAAAGAAAAAGAAGAACAAACTTGAACAGCTGAGGTAGGAATTAATAGCTTATGGGGAACAATTAATCAGGAAA
>CAHIKZ030000960.1:952500-972500 GCA_903632075.3 Acanthosepion pharaonis | reverse complement strand
ACACAAACATATACCCACATACACACATATATACACACATACACACACACACATATATATACAGACATACACACATAGACATACACATATACACGCATATATACACACATACACACATATAGCCACACATACAGACATACAAACGCATATGCACACATACACACACATATACACACTTGCATATATACACACATGCGCAGACATATACACCCATACACACATATACACACACAAGCACACATATGCATACATACACACACATATACATATACACATAAACACACATATACACGCACATACAAATATACACACATATACACATACACATACACACACATGCACACATATACACACATAGACACATAGACACATACATATACACACGGATATATACACACATAGACACACACATACACACATACACATACACATACACATATATATATACACACACATACAAACACACGCATACATATACAATTATATAACGCTTTCAGTGTCAAGCATTATTTTTTCCTATCCAGCGTCCTTTCGGGGGAATGTACAAACTTTTAGCCTGTCAATTGTTCCTCAAGCTGCCAATCTGTCTCTGCCCACGGAGACAGTGTATATTTTAGTCACATCCTCACCCAGGGAACGATCCCGCAACGCTAAGGGTACTACACGAGCTGGATCAGAACTTTCATTTAATACAATCACATAATAAATAAATAATATTTTTTTGATTCGTTTTTTTAAGGCTTATCAACCCTTTCAACGTTATTTGAATCTGAAATATATTTTGGATTGCAGGAATAATTATATTTTTGGCGTGTCAATATTGCAGTTGAGAACAACAATTAATTTTTTTCAGCTACAAGGCCTACTATTTAATCCACAGCTAGTGAGGTAACAAATTCATATATAAACCAAGAGTATTTACGGGTAAGTTAATGTAACGGACCCAACTGGTAATCGAGTTCGGTACTTCAATTTCTCATTCCGAGCATCACTCGCACATCCTAAAGCAACTATATATATATATATATATATATATATATATATATATATATATATATATATTTGAGTTTGTGATGCTGGGTTTTATGCTTTTGTGATCAGACAACCCAGGCTCACAAACTAATTTCCATACAACTGAATATATATATATATATATATATATATATATATATATATATATATAACTTAACTAAAATTTAAGTAAAAGAGATTACCTAACTATAAACAGTCACGAGTTAAATTCATGAACAAAATTCAAACGGATAGAGATGTCAACTTAATAATCAATAATAAATTTTTTTTAAAAAGATAAAAAAGATTACTAGAAGTAACCTTATATTTCAAAATAAAATTTTATTCTTTTAATGTACTTTCTATGAATATTTTTCAAATTGACTATTTCATAGTTAAAAAAAAATTTAAATCACTAACAAACATCGAATTAAATTCTTTGTAGACAGTTTAGACATTCAAATTTATATCAAACATTATAATCTTTATGATCTCCCAAAATAACAGTTTCAAAGTAAAATAAAATGACAGCGTCTTTTTCTAGTCGTTTTTTTTCCAAAGAAAATTAGTAACACCTTGTCTCATGACTTCCTTCTCTCTTTTTCTTTTTATGGTTTTTTTTTCTTCTCTACCCCTTCGATATCAATGTATAACTTCCGTTAAGTTAACCGTTTAAATGTGTCAATGTCTGGACGTCCTCAAGTAATTTTAAGTATAAAAGAATAGAAATTTTAAATTACATCTAACTCACTCTTGTCTTCTCTCACCCCCCTCACTTCGTTAATTTACATATGCTTAATACGGCCCGTCAAAAATGTGTAAATCTTTTTCCATTTTTTGTTTCAAACTTTGTAAGTAAAGTCTGATGATTCGCAGTCCTTTAAAAGGCCTGTGGTGAAATAATTTATTATATGGAACCTTAAAGTGGTCTGTTTTTATTTAAATTATTTGCTCTGGATTTACATTGAGCTCTCTGGATTTTATCGTCCTTGGGTTTACCCATATGGATTACCTAGTTTTTCATAAACTATATATATATATATATATATATATATATATATATATATATATATATATACTAATTTAAAAGCTGCTCTATCAGCGGCATTTATATTAGCTCTTGCGGGCGTCTTCTGATAGGGCCTTTATCCCAATAGGTAGGGAAGAGTAGACGCGATAGGCAAGAATAAACTACAGAAGTACTCAAAATTGGTCGCTTCATTTAAGTGTTGTATTAATATTTAAGCTTACCTTTTTAAAAGTTCAACGATAATTCTTCTGTCGTCACTTAATTTAAATACAATTTGATGAGCGTAGGTCCTTACTTTCCTCACAAACAATTATTTTTATTTCATGGGTGACTTTCGCTGGATTTCGCAATTAATTTCGATTATTCCCAAATATATATCCAAGTTATAAAAACTGTTACTGTAAAAAAAAAAAAAAAATTCGTCGCAAAAAAAAAAAAAAAAAAAAAAAGAATCACGTAAAAAATCGTCGAAAACAATCAGAGTAATAAAAACTTGAGAATCCAAAATTTCAGGACTGGGGGTCTGTATCCGGCCCGGGATGTTTTAATTTCCACACGAAGTCGGTCTGATTCCAAAATGGTATAATATCTAGGGGCTACGCCCCCTAGAAGTAAAGTTGAGAAAGTGTGACACAGTGACACACTGATATTCACATTTATTATATAGATATATACGTTATTTATAACGGCTTAGTTTTATCGGCCGTTTGGACGCTGGCGATTTGGCCCGGCCTATTGGGCCACTGACGATTTGGTACGGCTCAGGACCAAAGCCTCGCAACATATCACTGTCACATAATCAAGGATGGAACTAAACCGAAAATATGATGAAACCCTCGACCATATAATCACAGGATAAGTACAATAATGAATATACCCAGAGACATAACAAGGTAGCGACATATGTGCACTGGAAGATATGCAAGAAGCACAGAATCAAAACCACTGAGAGATGGTATGACCATCAACCAGACATATTTACCCAAAATAACGATGTAACTATCTTCTGAGACATGCCAATTGAAACTGACATGGAAATAAAAGCCAACATATCGGATATCATAAAAGACAAGAAATTCAGAAAGTGTATGCTTATTGATATAGGGAAACACATCAATGAAAAATATCGAGAAATTGTTCAGATGAAAGGATTTGTAAATCGAGATTAACGGCATCTGGGGAGTGAAAACTGAGACTGTATCAATAGCATTGGGAGCTTTGGGTTTCGTGAGAAAAGGAATGGACAATTTTACTAAGTGTCCCAGGTAACATGAACTTACAAGTTGCCCCGAAGATCGCCTTAATAGGAACCTCACATATACTAAGAAAAGTGTAATCAATTAAATGGAAATTCTCCTAGAGGCCCTAAGGACCATAGTTTAGACCCGGCTTTACAGGATACAAAGCAGGAAACATAACATACACAAATACTACTAATACTACTACTACTACTACTAATAATAATAATAAGAAGAAGAAGAAGAAGAAGAAGAAGAAGGAGAAGAAGAAAAAGAAAAATGCTATCAATTAAATGTCAATTTTTCTATAGGGCCTAAGAACCATAGTTCAGACTCGGCTTTAAAGGATACAAAGCAGGAAACATAACATACACAAGTAATAATAATAATAATAATAAGAAGAAGAAGAAGAAGAAGAAGAAGAAGAAGAACAACAACAACAACAACAAGAACAAGAACAACAAGGTGAAGAAGAAAAGTGCTATCAATTAAATGAAAATTCTCCTATAGGGCCCAAGGACAATAGTTTGCAATCGGCTCTACAGAATACAAAGCAGAAACATAACATATAATAATAATAATAATAATAATAATAATAAACTCAAACTCTTTGCCAAAGACGACAATGAGTTGAAAGGTCTCCTCAATATTGTAAAATACTTCAGTGACGACATAGGTATGGACTTCGGATTAGATAAATGTGCAAAAGTAACTTTTAAGAAAGGTAGAATTACAGAAACACCCTTAATAGATTTAGATTTTGTCACAAAGATTAGGGAACTGGAGTATGATGAAGCTTATAAGTACCTAGGAATTAGCGAAGGAGATGGCATACAACACCCCCAAATGAAGGAAAAATAAGAAAAGAGTACTACAGGCGTGTACGTCTGGTACTAAATACTGAGCTAAACTCAAAAAACAGAATATCAGCCATAAACACATTGGCTGTCCCTGTGGTGCAATACAGCTTTAATGTCCTTAACTGGACCATAGCTGAAATTAGGCGAATGGACGCCAAAACGAGAAACCTACCCACTTGCTACCGCATGCATCACCCCAAAGATGATGTTGATCGTCTGTATGTGCCCAAATCCGAAGGAGGCAGAGGATTAGTTCAACTAGAACTGTCCTATAAAACTACAACAATTGGCCTCCAAAGATATTTGGAAACTACAGAAGACTGGATGATGGTATGCGTCAAGGAACATGAAAGTAAGCGTTTTTACTCCGTAATGAAAGAAGCCAACAAATTCAAAATGGGGTTTCAAATGGACGTAGAGATGCAACTACAGCACTAGGCACCGGCTGAAACTGCAAAATACTTAAAAACGACAGCAAAGACGAATGCAACCGACCAGATACAGAAGCGATGGCAAGATAAACCGCTTCATGGCCAATACTCTGCCTGTACCAAACAAGCTGACGTAGACAAAATCCATACCCATCAGTGGCTACGTAGTGCAGGGTTGAAAGCGGAAACTGAAGGTTTTATCCTTGCTGCGCAGGACCAATGCTTGCTAACTAGGAATTATCAAGCACATATACTAAAATATTGTGTCAGCCCAAAATGCAGATTCTGTGATAAATATCCAGAAACGATTGATCATCTTGTATCAGGTTGCGTGGTGTTGGCACCCACTGAATATAAAACCCGACATGACAGAGTGGGCCAATATCTGCACTGGAAAATCTGCAACTTCTACGGGAAGGAAACTGACAGAAACTGGTATGAACACCACCCAGACCCGGTTACGGAGATAGGATCTGTTACAATTCTATGGGACTACACAATACACACTGACAGAACAATCAAGGCCAATCTGCCAGATATTGTTATTAAAGACGACAAACAAAAACGGTGCCTCCTTATTGACATGGCAGTCCCTGCTGACTGCAATGTATCTTTGAAGATATTCAAAAAGTTGTCAAAGTACAAGGACCTTGAAATAGAAATCTCGAAAATGTGGCATATGGGAACATCAACAATCCCTGTTGTAGTTGGAGCCCTAGGACTGGTTGGAAAAGATTGCAGTAGACTAATTAAAGGGATTCCTGGAAGTCCATGCCTCAAGGAGATACAAAAAATTGTTCTGACAAGTACAGCCCACGCCTTACGAAGGGCTTTATCTATGTAATTTAATTTTTTTTTTTTTTTTTTGTTAGTGGAAAGTGTCATGACGCCATTTCTAACCTTAGGTCCCTGGGCGGGACCCGGAAAGAAATGTGTAAACGCCAGAAATCAAAGAAAATAAAAATGATAATAATAATAATAATTTTAATGATTAATGACAAAGATTGTATTTCGCCAAATCTACCTTTTACCAAGCCGACGATCGGATAGTATTTCTGCAAAACTCTGAATTTGGAAGATAAGTGTTAACGTTATATTTTAGTTCTTTCCTATATTGATATACATAGAGATATAGGCGTATAGATATATGAAATGTTTATTCCATCCCACCAGAAAAATATCTTATGCTTGCTCAGTTTTTGGCCACGAACTTTCCAGCATTTTTTTTTAGACACACACACACGTGTATATATATATATATATATAATTATTTTTATAAAAAAATTTATAACATAAGTATGTTATAAAATCACTAAAAAAATAGCCATTTTGTTTCAACACACTCTGTGTCTTATCAAGTGATGGTGTTGAAAAGAAAATTTTCTTTTCAACACCATCACTTGATAAGACACAAGTGTGTTAATAATAAATGGCTATTTTTGTAGTGATTTTATAAATATACTTATGTTATAAATTTTTTATAAAATAAAATATATCTATCTCTACTTTGTATTGAGCACTCTTTTAAGAATAGTAATTGTTGGTTATTGGAATTCATTCCGTGTATACCAATTATATACTTTTATATATATATATATATATGTATATATATATATATATATATATATATATATATATATATAACCTGTTTATTTTATGAGGGCAGGTTTGAATACAAGACTTTTTCCATCTGACTGAATTAGGATAAACCTATGATTCACTCACTACAGAGATAAGAATGTCTCGCACGCAAATATGAGCAAATTAAAACTAAAAAATTAAAAATAAAATCAAAATTCAAAATAATTACTGAAGTATAAAGATATATGTTGGTTATTTAAAAGAAAAGTGGTAAAACCAGCTCCTACAAACAAGGTGGAGGCGGCTCACATAAAAAGTCTCTGCCCTTTTCTGCCACTCTAGCGTGACAGAGTGGAGGCATCGATAAGCAAGTTATATATTAAAAAAATAATTTTCTTATAATTATATTCAGTACATCATAAACTTTATAAATCAGTATAAACATCACAAAAATGTTAAATATTTTACAGATTTAATATTTAAATATAGCATAACCTGTATGGGCCATATATATACATATCTATATATCTATCTGTTATTGTTGTTATTGTAATGTAATTAATGAGATTAAAATACAAATCGACAGAACAATCAACGCTAATCACCCAGACATTGTAATCAAAGACCCCCAAAATGGAATGTGCTTTCTTATTGTCATGACAGACTGTAATGCGTCTTTAACGATCTTTAAAAAACTAACAATATACAAGGATCTTGGAGTGGGAATCTAAAAAAAATATGGCACATGAGGACATCAACAATTCCAGTTGTAGTTGGAACCCTCGGATTGATAGGAAATGGTTGCGACAGACTCATTGAAGGAATTCCTGGGGAGGCTATGCCTTAAATAATTACATAGAATTGTACTCACAAGTACAACCCACACGTTACTAAGCGCTTTATCTATGTAAAATATTTGTGATCTTTTTTTTATTTTTTATTTTTGCTGGCTTTTTTTTTTTTTTTTTTTCAAAAACTGCTCAGTGGAAAATGTCACGTTATTTCTGAGCTTAGGTCTCTGATCGGGACCCGGAAAGAAATGAGTACACACCAGAAACCAAAGGAAATATAATAATAATAATAATAATAATAATAAGTACATTATAATAATCAATACATTATAATAGACTCACACCTTACGAAGGGCTTTATCTATGTAAAATACGTGTGATGTTTTTTTTCTTCAAAATTGTCCAGTGGAAAATGTCATGATGCCATTTCTGACCTTAGGTCTCTGGTCGGGACCCGGAAAGAAATGCGTACACGCCGGAAACCAAAGGAATAATAATAATAATAATGACTTGAAAGACTCTTGAAAATTCCACGGTTTTCCTATTTCAATATCCTAATGGATCTCAGTTCTGAAGTTAATGATTCAATAAGCTCATGGTGAATTCTACGACAATAAGATAGCCATAGAAACACCCCTATTACATCATTGAATATTTGAGCATAACAACTTCAACAAAATATTGCTATGACAATCATAAATATGGATGCTGGTCGTTATTTAAGAAGTAAGTGGGTACATATGAAAAGATTTAAAATTGACAGCTTTTTCTATTTCACTAAAACAGACGTTAAACGTTTGTTTGTTTGTTTCTTTCTTTCTTTCCTTAATTTTCTCACTGAAACCAAGTAGCGTGTGTCTTTTATTTTCTTTCTACGCCATTACGTAGAAAAAAACAAAAGACACAAAACGGAATAATCCATTATTTATGAAGTATTGACAGGAGACGTTAAACACTTCTATCTTCCCTCTTTCTTTCTTTCTAGCCAAATCCCCGTCTTACGAACATTTGTCTTAATAATAATAAGGACTAGCCAAATCCCCGTCTTACGAACATTTCTCTTAATAATAACTAGCAGCATGGCCCGGCGTTGCCCGTGCTTGATTCAAAAATCGTACGACTCATACAGCAATCGCTATCACTTGACTTAAAATATTTTTGCCTTGCCTTTAAAGGAGTGCCCTTTGCCGTGCTGATGTTGCTACATGCCTTACTTCTTGCCTATCTCACACTGCGAATTTTTCTAAGCTCTATACTAAACATCAAATCTGTTACGAAAAAAGAACTAAACAAAATGAACATAAAACGATCAGCTTTAAAAAAAGGACTCGTAACTGGAAAAACCGAATGAAAAAAGAATTTTAACAACAAATACTTTTTCACATCCAACCCAGTTCTGTGGAATCAGAATCAACGTTGAGTTTAAGCAAGCGAATGAGCCAATTGGAGTAAAGTGCCATGCAGATTTAAATTTTTCTCACTTGTGACGAATTCAGCTATCGATTTTTTTGCATGCTAGCATGCTAGCTAACATTTGTGTCAGTCAGCTGTTGGCTCTCACGCTGGCCAATAGAATCTTTCTGCCTATTCATAGCAGCCCGCTATAGGCTCTCACTCTGGCCAGAAGAAAATGGCCGCAAACTACATGAAAACTGCCGTAGAAGCATGAAAAAATCGATTATTTCCACTATCGATGGGAGTTGGGAAATGCAACGTCGGTCTTGGCCTTTCCGCTAACTTGGAGCATGTGCATGTAAATTTTGGTGCAAATCCGTCGAAAATTGCGGCCGTGCATTCATTATATACACACACACACACATCCTGCCTTTTATAGATAGAGATTTGAAAATAATTAAGCAGACGGTGTTATTTTATTTATTGTAACTTCAATTTGGGCCGTTTGATACTGTACGTCTGAAAAATGAAGCTTTTATTACAATCGCCATCACACTCAGCCTTTTGGTTGGGACCAATGTGCAGTATCTATCCTCCGGCATATAAACTTCATTTCATCTCTAAGAGCGCAACTGAAAATATTATTTGAGAGATGCCCAGTCTCAGGAAACAGATAACAGGGATAGCACTCCCACCTCTTATTGCTATAAAGTTGGGGGGGGGGATCAGTAGTAACACGCACCAATGGCATATAGTCCTTCTGACCTGGTCTTACCCCGTGCTTCCCAACATATACACACATTAAACTGACCCTGTGCCACATCTTGCTAGCGTGTGGTGGCAAGTAAAGGTAATCGCTTCTCGGCCTTTTGGCTAAGATCAAAGTGTAGAATCTGTTCTTATCACATTAATCCGATTCCCTCTCTTCTTTCTTTCTTTCATTTTCTCACTGAAACCAAGTAGTCTTTTCCCATCTTTCCACACTGTCAAAACGGAATAGTCCATTATTTATCGGCGGGGCTTATCGGTCGTGTGAACCAACAAAAGGTGGAGCGAGCGCAATTTTAATAGAATAATAATAGAACACGTGAAAATTTCAGTTTTCTATTTGAATTTTCTAATGAATCTTAATTTTTAATTTAATGGTTGAATAAGCTCCTTGCGGGTTCCATGACTATGAAAGACTCGCTAAAAATATCATGGTTTTTCGATTAGAATTTTTCTAATGAAACTTAATTTTTAATTTAATCCCCGTCTTACGAACATTTCTCTTAATAATAATTTGAAAATAATTAAGCAGACTGTGTTATTTTATTTATTGTAACTTCAATTTTGGGCGATTGGCTTACTCGGTTTCCGTCGTTTGATACCGTGTGTCTGAAAAATGAAGCTTTTTATCTTATTGCGATGGAAATCCTTGCAGATTGCAATGACTCTTTGAAGATCTTCAAAAAACTATCAAAATACAAAGACCTTGAAATCGAAATCTCAAAAATGTGGCGCATGCGGACATCCATAATTCCAGTTGTAGTTGGAGCCCTCGGATTGATTGGAAAAGATTCCAATTGACTCATTGAAGGGATTCCTGGTAGCCCAGGCCTTAAAGAAATACAAAACAAACTTCTCACCAGTACAGACCACACTTTACGAAGGGCTTTATCTACGTAAAATATGTGCGACTTTTTTTTTTTTCAAAACTGCTCAGTGGAAAATGCCCTGACCTTAGGTCTCTGGTCGGGACCCGGAAAGAAATGAGTATACACCAGATATCAAAGGAAAAAAAAAAACAAAAAAAACAAAAAAAAAAAAAACAACAACAATAATAATAATAATAAAACAATAGTAATATTAGTATAGTTTATCGGCCAGACATAGCTTACCGGCTATTTAGTATTAGGAAGAATAATGTTTTAGCCTTCCAGTAGTATACCGAATACTAATGTTAGCATTAGCGTAGCCATTGATACACTAACACTGAATGTGAATATAGAAAGACGAAATACGCGAGCGTAACAAACAAAACATTTAATAAGGCAAACAACTTACATATATTAAAAAGATTTACATATGTCCCAAAACAAATGATTGTTCATATTGTCCTAAAGGAACGAGGAGGTTTACAGAACTAGAACAAAGAAATAACATTATGGCCTTTGATCGTCCGCAGATAAGTGAATAGAAATTACTTTTTTTCTTTCGCTAGGCCGTGCACATGTTGACCAGTTTCCATGTGTGTGGACGCCCTGGTTGTCAGGAAAGTAAAGAGGCCGTTCCTCAAAAAGACGGAAGCAAAAAATAAAAGGGACAGAAGAGTTCTCCTCTCTAAAGGGGCCAAACTCCCATGAACTCAACCCAAGAGAAAACAATTGTGGTCTCCCTACATAATAATAATAATAATAATAATGTTGATACGCTGTTTGTATCAAGAACTTTAGGAGATCGAAGTTAAATCCAACTTGAACTCTAAAAACCACAACAATCGGATTGGAATCTTACCTTACAAATGTCAATGACCCTTTCCTGCAAATAATAAAACACCAAATCCACTCCATCAACAAAGAAGCTTTGCTCTTCAAGAAACAGCTTAATATACCTGAAATTCTACCAATAAAAAACGAAGTGACTACCATCTACGCCAAACGAGTAAAACAAAAAGCAAAACAAATTGGCCAAATGAAGTTACAACAAAACTGGAAGGACAAGGCGTTGCATGGCAAATACATAAAAAAGAACGAAAGAAGCAGATGGGGACAAACAGAAAATCAGTGGCCGAAGAACACCGGGTTGAAAGCTGAGACAAAAGGCCGAATTAATGCAGCTCAGGACCAAAGCCTCGTAACCAGATCCTATCACTGTCACATAATTAAGGATGGAACTAACTCGAAATGCAGAATCGGCGGAAAATATGATGAAACTGTCGACCATATTATCTCA
Organism: Acanthosepion pharaonis; assembly: GCA_903632075.3. Classification (NCBI taxonomy): domain Eukaryota; kingdom Metazoa; phylum Mollusca; class Cephalopoda; order Sepiida; family Sepiidae; genus Acanthosepion; species Acanthosepion pharaonis. The sequence goes on along the minus strand of CAHIKZ030000960.1, from coordinate 961,229 downwards.
GGATGTCCGGAACTGGCAAAAAATGAATATACCCCCAGATATAACAAGGTAGCGACATTTGTGCACTGGAAGATATGCAAGAAGCACAAAATGGAAACCACTGAGAGATGGTATGACCACCAACCAGATACAGTTACCCAAAATAACAAGGTAACTATCGTCTGGGACATGCCAATTAAAACTGACAGGGAAATAAACGCCAACAGACCTAATATTATCATAAAAGACAAGAAATTCAGGAAGTGTATGCTTATTGACATAGCAGTATCATCTGAGAGAAACATATCTATAAAAAAATATCGAAATATTGTCCAAATACAAGGCCTTGGATATCGAGGTGAACAGGATGTGCGGATATGAATCTGTACCAATAGTAATCGGAGTACTGGGCCTTGTTATAAAAGAACGGAAAATTTTACTAACAGTATCCCAGGTAACAACAACATACAAGTTGCCCCGAAGATCGCCCTACTAGGAAGATCTCATATACTAAGAAAAGTGTCATCAATTAAATGACAATTCTCCTATAGGGTCTAAGAACCATAGTTTGGACACGACTCTACAGGATTTAAAGCAGGAAGCATAACACACAAATAATAATAATAAGAAGAAGAAGAAGAAGAAGAAGAAAAGTGCTATCAATTAAATGATAACAACAATAATACTAATACTACTAATAATAATGAGAAGAAGAAGAAGCGGAAGAAGAAGAAGTAGAAAGAGAAGAAGAAGAAACTTAAATGAAAATTCTTCTGTAGGGTCTAAGGACCATATTTTGGATCTAGCACTACAGGATACGAAGCAGGAAACATAACATACACAAATAATAATAATAATAATTAATAAAAGCTTCTAACTTTCTACCGCATGATCATCCCAAAGCTGATGTTGACCGTCTATATGTACCCAGATCCGAAGGAGGCAGAGGATTAGTTCAACTAGAACTGTCCTACAAAACTACAACAAAGATACTTGGAAACTACAGAAGACTGGATGATGGTATGCGTCAAGGAACATGAAAGTAGTAAGCGTCGTTACTCCGTAATAAAAGAAGCCAACAAATTCAAAATGGAATTCCAAATAGGCGTAGAGATGCAACTACAGCACTAGGCACCGGATGAAACTGCAAAATACTTAAAAAAGACAGCAAAGACGAATGCAACCGACCAGATACAGAAACAATGGCAAGATAAACCGCTTCATGGCCAATACTCTGCCCGTACCAAACAAGCTGACGTAGACAAAATCCATACCCATCAGTGGCTACGTAGTGCAGGGTTGAAAGCGGAAACTGAAGGTTTCATCCTTGCTGCACAGGACCAATGCTTGCTAACTAGGAATTATTAAGGACATGTAGTAAAATATTGTGTCAGCTCAAAATGCAGATTCTGTGATAAATATCCAGAAACGATTGATCATCTTGTGTCAGGTTGCACGACATTGGCACCCACTGAATATAAAACCCGGCATGACAGAGTGGGCCAATATCTGCACTGGAAAATCTGCAACTTCTACGGATAGGACCTGTTACAATTCTATGGGACTACACAATACACACTGACAGAACAATCAAAGCCAACCGCCCAGATATTGTTATTAAAGACCACAAACAAAAAAAGTGTCTCCTTATTGATATGGCAGTCCCTGCAGACTGCAATGTATCTTCGAAGATATTCAAAAAACTGTCACAATACAAGGACCTTGAAATAGAAATCTCGAAAATGTGGCATATGGGAACATCAACAATCCCTGTTGTAGTTGGAGCCCTAGGACTGGTTGGAAAAGATTCCAGTAGACTAATTGAAGGGATTCCTGGAAGTCAATGCCTCAAGGAGATACAAAAAATTGTTCATACAAGTACAGCCCACACTTTACAAAGGGCTTTATCTATGTAATTTTTTTTTGTCAGTGGAAAGTGTCATGATGCCATTTCTAACCTTAGGTCCCTAGGCGGAACCCGGAAAGAAATGTGTAAACGCCAGAAATCAAAGAAAATAAAAATAATAAAAGCCACCCCGTTATGATGTGATATATTTTGGTTGTCTTCAGTGACTCGAAAAGAAATGTCATTCTTATTTGGATTTCGAAACGCTGTTCTTGTAATAATAATAGTAGAGACTCTTCATTCTTGCTTTGCAACACTCCTCGGAGAAGGAAAACTCTGAATAAAATCCCACCATTAAACGATACCTGGCAAAAAAATGGCGCTCCCTCTCAGTAACGTTTTTATCCGTTGTGCAGGGTAACCATTGATGGACTTACTTCTTCCTGTTCACTAGTCATGGGTACCACATTAAGGACGTAAACAACTATATCACTCGCCCTATTCTTCAACTTGAGCCAGCCTGGGGTAGAAAAATTAACCACTGGATCTAATTATTTCCCAATCAAAAGGTCACCAGAACAAAGTCACCCTTAACTGTGGCTCTCCATGTTTACCATCACCAAAGATAAATTCGTAAAATATTCTTGTCGAAGGTCTCCATGGGTGATTCAAATATGACGAAATGAGGACTGAACGTTTTTTTTAAATTTTGGATTTGATGAAACTATGGCTACAAAAGTTTTCGCTTTCATTACTTGCCTTGATAAAGTCGAAGATGAAACGCGTAGGCAAGAATTTTTCCCAATTGTCATTTTAAATCACACACACACACACACACACACACACACACACACACACACACACACACACACACACATATATATATATATATATATGGTTAAATAATTTAAACGTATCATGTGTGTTTATTTTATGTGTAAATTGCTCTTTTTGAGTAGGTACACATCTACTTATCATCTTTCAGTTGCGTCCCTGTCCGTGGACAGAGTGCGCCCAGGAGCTTCTCTGTCAAAGGACAGAGGGGAAACTGAGAAAATTATACTGAAGAGGTGCCCAGCCCTGGGGAACAGCTGCCCGAGGCCGCGCCCTCCCATTGCACAAAAGGGAGGGGTCAGTGCTCGTACCGAGGCCAGCGCAACCGATGGTTACGGGGGCTGAGGGGAATTTTTGTTCCTGTCCCAGCTGTATGCGCTCGGGTCCCCACCGAAAAATAGACCTTGTGTCACATCTCGTCCTAGTGGTGGGGGGGACAGAGTAAATACCATGTGTATTTATCTTATTTTTAATCCTTTCAAGTCCACGAATTAATTTCTTCGTGGCTTTATGTTGTGGCTTTGTTAGGACCAGAAATAAAGACACAAAGAGAAGAATTGAGTTAAACAAATATATTAACAGAAAAACAGTAATACAAACATATACAAACGAGAGTGTTACAGCAAGAATGGTCGGTTCGACTGTCAGAGCTGACTGCTGGAAACTTTTTTCTCAAAGGCAGTACCTGCTCCTATTTATAACTGGTAGAGTACGTGCGTGTGTTGTTAAATTACCATAACACTGTAGAAACCTGATTAAAAAAAATTCCAAAATTTTCTTTCAAATGATTTTATTTTCCCAAGTATTTTCAATCTCATCTGAGAACATCTTCAGGGGTTCCATATCTATGGATGTGTTATGCGTTAACACCGTAAATTAAAAATATTTTTGACCTCTATGTAAGGGAGGTAACTTATGCAATTTTTTTTTAAAAACATTAATTACTGTTTCCTCTTTTTCAAATTTATTCACTGTTCTCTTGATGGTTCTTGAATGGACTTTGAAGATGGAATCCAGAGTATGAATGTTGATACCATTACTAAAGACCTGAATGATCTTTTACTCAGTCGGGAAAATGGTGGGTCTGATACAAAACAATTTTTAGCTGAATAACTCAAAGAGTTTTACAGTGATTCTTATGAAAGATGGCTAAACGTCTTATATAAAAACCTGGAAAAAAGAAAACTCAAATAGTTTAGTGGATTTTTTAGATACTAAACATTTTTGTGCGATGGACAATTCTCGCATGCTGTTAGATGATTTGAACAATTTTCCTGTTATACCCGGGATATGATTTTAACGACATATATTTTTATATATCAAGAACAATATTGGGGAAATATGTATATCAAACTGTAAAAAGTTTTCTTGTGATGCGTTTCCTCTTTTGGGACTTAATCGAACTAAATTTTTTATGTTGTTGCGATTACACATGCGCACGAGTGAGGTATGCTGGGAATTTAAAATTTAAAATTATTTTTTTATTTTAATCTAGCCAATTTCATTTAGATTTTATTGTTTTTTGTTTTCATCACTTTTATTATTAGATATCCCACACAGTGATAAAAGAAGATCTGCTGGGAATGGCGAAATGTTGTAAGAGCCAGGGCGCAAAATTTACTGTAGATGATGTTGCGATTAAGGCACTTTCTAGACATTTACATCATAGAGAATTATTTTCTCCTTTGATCAGAGTAGCATTTTTTTTATGTCAAAAGACTCGTTACGGTGGGCAACCAACACATTTGACGTATTGTTTTGTAAAATGTCCCTTTTGTGTTCATATAATCTTCAGAAAGAAATGGCAACCTACTGCGGGAAAAATCTGCTTCGTCAGTTATGTATCGAAAGATACATGATCGTCTAAGCGTGTATTACGCATGGTACATAACAGAGAGATTGAGAGATTTCTTCTACGTATTTTTGTGACAATTATAACAGGCGATCGAGTAAATTCCTCCTTGAAGTTTTAGCTTATTGCTTTATTTAATATTTAGTCTTTTAGTATTTGAGATATACAAGCAACAAATTTTATGTTGAGTTTAGAGATATTCTTAAAAATTGTAGATGTGATAACAAAAAATTAATACCCAGTATCCCTAGTTCGTGCGCATGTGTAGTCGCACCAACATAACAAATTTAATCGAATGAAATCATAAAGAACGATACGCGTCGCAGGAATTTTTTTTCAATTTGTCATATATATATATATATATATATATATATATATATATATATATATATATATATATATTTAAGCGTTTCACCCAAAGCAAGGCGGGAAGCCACTAGGCCGCAAGGGGTTACAGAAAATTTGGAGCAAGATCAGATAGGAGTGATAGAAGAAGGGTTGAGGAGAAGGGTAGTGGATAGATCAAGGCAACTGGAGATGTCGATTGACATTACATTTGAATAGCTGGAGATTATAGCTCCCAGGGAAACTGGAATAGGGAAGGGAGTTCCACAGGCGAGAGGTGGGAGACATGAAGCTATTGGAGTAGAAGAGACGGCTACATTTAGAAGTTTCGACAGTGAAGGGGTGAGAGCGGGATGCCAGCCTCGTAGGGCGCTTGAACTCATGAAGTCTGGGAACCAGCGAATGCAGCTCCTCGGAGCAATTGCAATGAAAGTATTTGTAAAACAGACAGAGAGAGGCGACGGCGCGTCTGTGAGAAAGTGAGTGTAGACGAGATGCCAGAGCAGGCCAATTATACTGCATATCCGCCTATCAAGAACCCCGAGGCAAACAGAAGGGGCTCCAGAACATATATGGCAGCAATACTCCATGCAAGGGCGAATTGTTGATTTGTAGATCTGAAGGATAGATTCCGGGGAGAAAACTTCCTGGCGCGGCACAGGGAGCCAACTTTCCTTGCGGTGGACGAAGCAATTGACTCAATGTATTTGTTCCCTCTCAGGCCAGCAGTCAAAGTGAGACCGAGCAGCCGCAGAGAGGTGATCTCGAGAAGTTCAGTGTCAGCCATTCTAATGGAGGGCAGGAAAGGATCTCTGTGGTGATTAATAGAGAGCAGTTTTGTTTTTGAGGCATTAAAGTTGACCAGCCAATTCCTGTCCCAGTTCACAACCGATTGGAGGTCCTTTTCGAGATGTACGGCCAGGTTAGTTTTGTCAGTGACACTAGATTTGTTTTTGAGGCAGGAATAAATTGTGGTGTCATCCGCGGAGATGCCTACTTGGGAATTTATGGCGTCAGGAAGGTCATTTATGTAGATAAGGAATAGAGTGGGGCCTAGGATGGAGCCTTGAGGAACACCTGCGTTCGTGGGATAGGAACTGGAGGAGAATCCGTTGAGAACGACCTTCGATTCACGGTTTGACAGGAATGATTGTATTAGGTCAAACAATCGACCCGTAATGCCATAACCCTGGAGCTTGCGAAGAAGGCCGGCATGCCAAACCCTATCAAACGTCTAGGGCCACGGCACGAGCTTCCCCGTTATTTTGAAGAGCTCGGTAGACAGTTTCAGTGATGGCCGTAAGCACATCAGCTGTAGATCAGGAAAAGCGGAAGCCATATTGCTTGTCTGAGAGAAGATCATGGGATGTGAGGTGGTTAACCACCTCGGTATTGATTAGGGCTTCGAAGACTTTGACGAAGAGGGGTAGGAGACAAATAGGACGGTAGTTAGAAGGGTCAGAGGGGTCGCCAGAGTTCTTTAAGACAGGAACAATCGAAGAAGACTTCCAGCAGTCAGGAAAACAAGATTCCTTGAGGCAGTAATTGTATAGTTTAGAAAGGGCGGGCGCCAGTTCAGGCGCGCATTTCTTCAGGACAGTGGCTGGTATCCCATCTCCACCACTAGCCTTGTTGGGGTCTAAATAGGAAATAACGCCCAATACCAAAGACGGGTTATTATATATATATATATATATATATATATATATATATCTCAATGCATGTTTCATTAAATAATATAGACAAGTTTTGTCTATTTTAAGTAAGTTCCTTTCATATTGTCTGATAAGCTTAATAACATTATCATTGAAAGACGATAACAGAAGCCATTGGTTTATAGAAACGGCTTCCTATACTTAATACTTTTCGTTTTCACTCTCGCGTGGTCATGTGTGACGTCATGAGCTGCGACACGATTTTCGCTTCCGCGTCTCGTATACACGAGTGAGTCGTTGCTTTGAAATTTTTCATGCAACGAAAACAGACTATCATTATTGTTTCGTCCGTGTATTGTTTGATATATTGAAATGTAATTATCATCTTTGAGAATGGCTAATGTAAGCCGAAAGCTTAGATTGGATTTAAACATTTATCAATATGGTGATTTCCTTTCGAAATTGTCTTGCACGACACAGTGAACTGACTTTCTTAGCAGCTGACCTGGAAATGGATTCAATATAGTCTTTCCATTTCATGTTAGCTGAGAATGTTAGCCTGAGAAGGTGCAATGAGTCACTTTCCTAGAGGTTAGCATCAGCCATGCTGATGGAAGGCAGAGAGGGGTCTCTCAGATGATTAACAGAGAGAAGTTTAGTTTTGGAGGTGTTAAAATTGACAAGCTATCTTTTGCAAAAATAGTTAAATAAGAATTTATTTATGAGGTATTGTTTTTCTTTGGCCTTTATTTTTTGGATTTAATGAAAAAAACAAAACAATTGTAGATTTTACTTTGTTTCCATAATAAAAACCTGACAGCCCCAAGACAAGTAATTATCAATATAAAGAAGATTGTAGGAGTTGGAATTCATATATATATATATATATATATATTCCTCCCAAAATCAGTGACACCCCAAGCAAGGCAGTACAGCGACTAACATGCAAGGAGTTACAGGATGTGGAGGAATTAGGAACAGAAACATTAGTAATGAGCAGAAAAAGAAAAGAGTAATCAGGAGGACAGTAGATAATGTTTGACACTGCATTTCAATTTTTGCAGATTAAAGTTGATAGGAAAACAGAGTTAGAGAGTTCAACAAGTGAGAAGTGTGAGAAAAGAAACTGCTAGCATCTAGCTCACTCAACTGTAAATTGATGTGATCTTACCGCCAGTCTAATATTGTGCTTAAATTCATGCGATCTATGTTCCATAGTAAAGAGCTCATAGAACCAATTACCATGAAAGTATTTATAAAAAAGGCACAGAGAAGCAAAAGTGACTGGAGCCGAGCTGCCAGATCATGACCAATGATATTGCTAATTCTTCTTTGGATCTTATCAAGGATCTCTAGGTAAATATCAGGAGCAGTGGACCATATATGGCAACAATATTCTAAGCATGTATGAATAGTAGACTTATAGATATGCAAGATAGATTCAGGAGAGAAGAATTATCTTGTATGACATGGTGAACCGATTTTCTTAGCAGCTGACCTAGCAATGGATTTAATGTAGTCTTTCCATTTCATGTCAGCTGAGAACGTTAACCCGAGAAGGTACAACGAGACACATTTTGGTATCTCCAATTTGCAATTTGTTAAAGATAAATACAACTAAACTATTATTTGTTTTAGTCATTGTGTACTTATGAGCGCGTAAAGTTCAAATCCCGGCCCCATCTACACTTTCGCGCAAATGAACTTGAGAAAGGCATGAAAAGCTACCCCTGCCACCTATGTGTCGTGTAGACCGTGCTATCTAGTACAAGCGAATTAAAAATCTGAATTTCAAAAGCAACTGGAAGCCATTCCATTTGGAAAGTCATGACAATTCACGGACCAGAAAGAAATAGAACATTTGGAAATCCATGATCGCCTACATCCTGAAGGGACATATTATTTAAGAATGGGTTGACAGTGCTCTCTAGCCTTGGGTGGCATCCAGTCTAGGCGAAAACCAACTGCGAATGTAAAACCGTAGAAAAAGCAACGGGAAACTACTTCGTTTTCTTTGAAAAGAAAACATGGCAATTCACAGATAATAAAGAAATTCAAAACTCAACTGGGGTTGGAGACACAAGGAGAAGACATTTCATTCTTTTTTTCTCAAGATGTCATGGCAGTTCACAGATAATGAAGAAATAAAATTTGTCTAGTTCCATGACGCCCTCCATCATGAAAAGACATGACATTAAAAACATATTGTTCTGAGTTT
>CAHIKZ030000960.1:927500-947500 GCA_903632075.3 Acanthosepion pharaonis | reverse complement strand
ATGTGAAAGAAACACTATTAAGGGGCGAGAACAGTAAAAAAAAAAGCAGTAATCAAGGAATCAGACGCTAACGATTAACCTTTTGAAATTTTCTGGAAAGCAAGAAGCTGGAAGAGAGTTCAACAAACAAGAAGTGCGAGAGAAGAAACTGTTAGCTTAGAACTTACGATTACATCTAGCCATTTCGACTGTAAAATGATGAGACCTAGCTGCCAATCTAGTACTGCGCTTAAATACATAAAGTCTAGATACTATTGCGGAAAGAAATAATTATTTTGAATAATACAAAAATGTGGCACAAGGCCAAAAGGAGAGATAAGGAAGGCTGGTCTTCAATCTGTCTTATCTTAAACTTATCTAGCCACTGCCGGTGGAGTAATGGATAGGGGATTGGATTGAGGAATCAGAGAGCCGAGTTCGAATTCCAGTCGAATCCATTACACTCACTTACGTGCTAATACCCTTGGGAAAGGTGTGGATCCTCTTCTTCTCCCTTCAGCTATGGGCAAATAGCAGGACAGACTGGGTTCTATAGCATTGGATGGCAACTGGTCTAGGAGAAGGACAACTCTGATTTCAAAATTTGCGGAGGGTCGTTTGGGGACCTTGTGGCACGTAGTGCACCAGGTCTCTGTAATCGGCCCTTCAAAAAGTGGGGATGGTCCTGCACGAAACCTTCACCGCTATAATGAAATCTCATGTGCTATACATGCGGGTTGAGGACCGCTTGTGAATTCCAAATTCCCATGAAACTCCAATATTGGAGCTGGCTCAACCCACCCCGGGTGAATGCCGTTACTGGTACTGGTGGTGGTATCTAGCCACGATTACTGACCTAAACATACCATAGAATTCCTTACACCAAGACAAAACATTTTTTCTTATCATTCTTATTACAGCCAACATAATACCTTAAATTCTCTATGTCATTGATGGGGAGTTAAAAATAACAACATTTAAAAGTGAAACCCTAATGATTTTCTATAGAGAAAGGTTCCTCAGAACAATTACCATGAAAGTATTTATAGAAAAGACACAGGGAAGCTACATTACGGCGATGGGGAAGTGACGAAAGTTGGAATGCCAGGCCAGTCTTAGAAATCAGAAAGGTAATTCTGTATTTCCTTTTTGAGACGAGTAATTACCAATATGAGTGTTATGGGACCTTACCCATAATAACATAATGGACTATTCCATACGTAATAAATACTGCGCCTCAAGAGGAAGCAGGGAGTTCAGTCTGAAGGCAGAGTTCCGTCTGAAGTCTAGGGTTCAGTCTGAAGTCTGGAGTGAAGTCCGTCAGGAGTCAGTCAGTAGAGTCAGAGGCAGTCTGGAACAGAGTCGCGTTCAGACAATTACTACTAAACCTGATTGTTCGTACTAACACTTTTCCACCTCTCGGTATATAATCCTGTTTGTAATATATCTGTGTTATTCCATATCCGCCTTCGAGTTCTTCTTTATCGGTTCTATCTTGGACTATCACCGTGGTGCAAGGAACCGGGCCATAACAATGAGAATGAGAAATTAAAGAACAGAGTTCAAATCCCCGTCAAGTCCGTTACATTCACTTAAACGTAAATACCACTGTATTGGATAACAGGACAGACTAGTTCCTATAGCCTTGGTTGGCAACCAGTCTAACTAGTCTCCATATGTGAAAAGAATATTTATTTTGAGTAATACAAAAATGAGGCACAAGGCGAAAAAGAAGGATAGGGTAAGGCTGGTCTTCAATCTGTCTTATCTGAAACTTATCTAGCCACAATTACTGACCCAAACATACCACAGTATTCCTTACACCAAAACAACACATTTTAACTTACCGTTCTTACAACAGCCATCATAATACCTCAGAGTCTCTATGAAGTCCTAACTAGTTCACATATGTACAATTTGTCTGTGGGGGTGGTGGATAAAAATAACAACTTTTACAAAATGAAACACTAATGATTATTTACAATGATTATTACTTATATACAAGAAACTAAATAAAATAATGTTAGTAATAACCCCCTCCCCACAATCCTTAATTGTGGAGAAACATCAGTTAACTGGAGGAAATTAATTCGGAACTTAAATAATTCAAGCAATCACTCAACCAACCACTCAGATAGGCCCTCATTCAAGCACAACAAATAAGAAAAGCACACTCAAAACGAAGAAAGTAATATTTATTTTGAAAAATACAAAAATGTGACACAAGGCCAAGAGGAGGGATGAGGGATGGCTGGTCTTCAATCTGTCTTATCTTAAACTTATGTAGCCACGATTACTGACCCAAACATACCCCAGTATTCCTTACACCAAAACAAAATATTCTTTCTTACCGTTTTTACTCCAGCTACCATAATACTTTAAATTCTCTGTCGTTCTAACTAATTCTCGTATGTGCAATCTGTCTGAGGGAGGTGTAGAATAAATATAACAACATTTAAAAATGAAGCCTAATGATTTTTCATAGAAGAAAGTTCATCTGAGCAACTACTATGAAAGTATGCAGGCTACATTATGTCGGTGAGATTATGTCAAAATATACAATGCCAAAAAGCGGGCGGATTAGGGAAGGCTGATCTGCAATCTGTCTTATCTTAAACTTAGCTAGCTAAAATTACTGACCCAAACATAATACAGTATTCCTTACACCAAAACAACACATCCTTACTCAAAGTCTCTAACTAGTTCCATATGTGAAAAGTGGAAAGTAATATTTATTTTGAGGAATACAAAATTGTCGCACAAGGCCAAAAGGTGGGGGGATAGGGGAAGACTTGTCTTGAAACTGTCTTATCTGAAACTGTCTTATCTGAAACTTATCTAGCCACGATTACTGATCCAAACATACCCCAGTATTCCTTACACAAAAAAATATTCTTTCTTACCACCACCATAATACTTTAAATTCTCTGTCGTACTAACTATTTCTCATATGTGAAATTTGTCTGGGTGGGAAAGAATCAAAATAACAACATTTAAAAATGTAGCCCCAATGATTTTCCACAGAAGAAAGTTCATCAGAACAATTACATGAAAATATTTATAAAAAAAAACAAACTTCACAGTGAAGCCATATTATGTCGATGAGATCATGTCGGAACTGTTGTCAAGGATGAATTTTATTTTTACATTTAACTGAATGTATAGTTTGTTTTATGTGTCCATCTTGACTTATACGAATGTTTTATTTTACAAACAATCTTGTATAATATATTCATATTATCTACTAAAATTTGTCTATATGTTGTCTCTCGTTTGTCCGTGATGTGATCAGTATATGCACAAATTGCTCTTAGTTTCGACAAAGGACAGATCGACCTATAAGAGGGTGTGGTGCTTTTAAGGTAAAAATTTAATCTTGTTTTGGCACAGTGGATAAAGTCGTTAGTTAGATACAGTGACAGGACCCAAAGAGTGTGAGTTCAATACCCAGTTAAGGCAGTGGATAACTTTCAGATGGGGAATTAACAAGAGATAACTGATAACTGACATCGATTAGACATTACACGTGGAACTAGAACAGTCTACCCCAGTGAGCGAAATAAAGGGTTCAGTTCGACATTCCAACCACCTTAAGAAGGCCGGAGCGTACAACGGCCGAAACGTTGTAATAAATATGGCACCAAAGATGAGGACAATAGTCCGAATAATGTAAATAGTGTACATAATACCTCATCTCAGAAATATAGACAGATACTGAAGGGCCGAAACGTTGTAATAAATATGGCGACAAAGATGGGGACAATAGTCTGAATAATGTAAATAGTGTACATAATACCTCATCTCAGAAATATAGACAGATACTAAAGGGCCGAAACGTTGTAATAAATATGGCAACAAAGATGAAGAAAATAGTCCGAATAATGTAAATAGTGTACATAATACCTCATCTTAGAAATATAGACAGATACTGAAGGGCCGAAACGTTGTAATAAATATGGCGACAAAGATGAGGACAATAGTCTGAATAATGTAAATAGTGTACATAATACCTCATCTCAGAAATATAGACAGATACTGATTATTCCCATTGGAGATACATTCTCCCAAATGGAATTAGAATATACAAACAGCATTATTTTTTTTCTGTTTATATAACTGAGATGTGGTATTGTCACTATTTACAACGTTTCGAACGCTGTATGCTTCGACCTTCATCACGTGATATACATTGGAATTTCAAACCGAACCCTATATTTAGTCCACGGGGGGTAGATCTTTCTAATTCCATGTGTCGTGCCTTTTTTTTTGGTGGAGGGGGGGTATCTCAGTATCAGTAAATTCTTTTTAGTAACTCAACTCTGCAACTCAGATATCCAGGCATGGCACGTGGAATTAGAACAATCTATCCCTGTGAACTAGATAAAGGATTCGGTTCGAAATTCCAGCGTATATTACCTGATAAAGGTCGGGACGTACAACGGCTGAAACGTCATAGATATAGCAATAAAGATGAGGACAACAGCCCGAACGATATAAATGCTTTAAATAACATTATTTTTACTTAGGATTTTTGAGATGCTTAATTATTGGTAAAAATTAGGCTAATTTTTTTTAAAACTTTTTTTTTTAATAGGAAATTAAAGTTTAAGGACTTTGTCAGGTTCGTTTAATTGTTATATAGAGTCGAGTAATATTTTTAATGGCTTTTTCACTTGGGTCATTTAGTAACGAGAGAGAAAATTAATGGCGTCATTATATTTATTTTTATAAAGATGATTGCCTGTGTCATTTTTTTTCTAAATTTCTTTAAGTGTAAATTAATTTCTTCGTCAACAACGTGGTTTGGGAAAATATTTTTGATAAATCTGTGGATAAATGTTGCCATAATTATAATAAAAATTAAGTTTTGTACAATTCGGGCATATCATCCGGTTCCCAGACCTTCACGGTGTTTTGAACAGGAGTAGAGGTTTATCCATTGTTTCATGTTTAGGAATGGATTTCCGGTTCCTTCTAAAGTCTACTTCAATTTCATACTTCTTAAGTCACCGCCTGAACTCTGTAATTTGATTCCCCAATCATTTATTTATTTTCTTTCTCAACAGGAGTGGATATGTCTATCGTCCGGTTCACACTCCTCCCAATTTTGGGGGACAGGAGTAGAGCTTTGTTTAGGATTTCCGGTTCCTTCTAAAGTCTACTTCAATACGAAACATTTTATAGTAGAATTACCCACAATACATTTTATAGTCGAATTACTAATAATAGATTTTATAGCAAAATGACCAACAATACATTTTATAGTAGAATTGCCAACAATACATTTTATCTGTAGTTGAAGAAATACAATTGTGTTCAAAATATTTAGATTTCAGCATTTAAATGACCCATAGAGATGATGATATGCCACTAAACAACATCAACTAAGCAACATAGAGCCTAACCTCCTCCTTTCGAAATATATTTTGATTTAACGCAAACGTAAGACATTAGTTAACAATATTTTTTCCAACTATATGATAGATGACCAAATAAAATTATTCCTTCGGAAACAAAACGACACCAAACACTAAAAGTACAATTCAACGAAACATTAATTTATTGCAACCAGATGTACAAAAGGTATAGACAAGATAAATTCGCTATGAATTCAGCAACATATTTATAGGATATTAAAACCTACCATCATATTTAAAAATAACAACAGGCCTATAAAATCCAAACTAAAAACGACCAATGTAGTGTATCAGTTTATTTACTTAGTATAAACATGATTTACATTGGCAAACAACATTGTTGTAAACCAATGATCTACATTGGCGAACGACATTGTCGTAAACCAATGATCCACATTGGCAAACGACATTGTCGTAAACCAATGATCCACATTGGCAAACGACATTGTGGTAAATCAATGATCCACATTGTCAAACGACATTGTCGTAAAACAATGATCTACATTGGCAAACGACATTGTCGTAAAACAATGATCTACACTGGCAAACGACATTGTCGTAAAACAATGATCTACATTGGTAAACAACCACAATTCTCTCCCGAAGGATGACAGGGCGCTTAAGGGATATCAGTGTCATAGAAATGCATTTTGACAACCATAAACTGCTTGCTCATATTAGTAAAAGTCTGGTTAATAAATTCTTAATTCTAAAAAAAGATCTCTCTACCGATGGCGACTACAAATTATCGAGACCCTTTATATAAAACGATTCAAGCCAAACGTCAACCTTTCTTTATTTAACCCTTTGAGCCCTGTCCAATACTTTACCGGTGAAAAAATGACGTAATGCCCAGCCACCGGTTGAACGGTGGGTAAACACTTGTAACTATATTTATATCTAACATGAAAAATTACATATCAATTATTTGCGAATTTTGACTCAGGAGCTCAGGTCGAAGGGTTAAAATTGTTCAGGAACGTAGGGCTTAAAGGGTTAACAATAGTTTGAATGGGTTGTCGGTCTTCTAAGAAGACAGCTCAACATAAAGTAATGTCGCATCTTCTCGGGCAGCTTATGATTACTACTAATTTTACAAATACAGGGTGCAATGGATAAATTGCCGCCATTTTATATTTTTAGTTTCGCGCATGCGCGTTGTTTGTTATTGATTTGTCGACTGCACAGTATAGTAAGGTTAATTGGGTACCGTCTATGAGAAAAAGAGCACCATAACGCAATTCACTCTGCTAGAAATTTGAAAACGATATGCAGTACTACGTGGCATACGGTTCCAACACGAATATTTAAGAGTATTTTGGACAGTGCAGAGGATTCGGAAAGAGTTGGATGTGTCTAATGGTGATTATGAAGGTGTTTGGAGTCGTCTCTAGTGATGGCAACGTTATACCTCCATTGATTTTCCCACAGGGCCTCAAACTCTACCCGGGGGCCTAATTCAAGTGCCTTGAGAAGATAGTGCTGCCATCGATCAAGAGGGTCGTTGCTGGAAGACCCTATGTCTGGTAATAGGACTCTGTACCATGCCACAAAACCAGGAGAACGTAATCATGGCTGTCAGACAATTTTTGCGACCACAACATCCCTTGCATCTGGCCACCTAACTCCCCAGACTGCAACCTCCTTGATTATTATTTGTGAGGTGCAGTTGAACGCGAAAGCAACAAAACTCCTTGTAGCACCAAAGATGAACTGAAGGCAAGGATTATGGCAGCATTCACCAACTCAAACAAGGAGACCGTCTAGAAGAGTTGCAGGAGATTCCGATGTTGTCTGGGGGCCGTGGTAAAAGCCAATGACGATTTATTGAATAAATTTACTCTTTAGTATTCCAAGATATTTTTGTGTAATTTTGGTAAATATATCTGTTAAAATGCAATGTCAGTGTTATTTTCATTTTTGTGTAATTTAGACGACAATTTATCCATTGCACCGTGTATTAAAACACAAACAATAAAATAAATTGGCCGGAAGCGGTTGGGGTGGGGGCTGGGATCGAAATCGCTTGATGGGGGGGTGAAAGCACCTGGGATAATAACCATTAAGGACAACTTCTGCACTGCCTTAGTCATTCCTAAAAGAAAATGTAAGAACATTAAAAAAAAAGTTAATATTGTCCTTGATTGTAACATTCAATGAAACATGTTTAAAAGAATGTTTGCTACCTAAATACGCAAAAAGAACACACACACACACACACACACACACACATATATATATATATATATATATTGTGTGTATTTAGGCAGCATTTTTTCATTGATGCATGTTTCTTTTCATATTGTCTGATAAGCTTAATAACATCATTAAAAGACGAAAGAAAATCACCATATTGATACATATGTATCAATATGGTGATTCAGACGATATGAAAAGAATTTACATAAAATAAATAGACAATATTTGTCTATATTATTTAATGAAACATGCATCAATATATATATATATATATATATATATATATATATATATATTAATATATTGTAATGTAATTGTCATCTTTGATAATGGCTTATGTAAGACGAAAGCTTATTAAAAAATATGTATCAATATTGTGATTTTCTTTCTTCTTTTAATGATAATGTTATTAAGCTTATCAGACGATATGAAAAGAATTTACATAAAATAGACAAACTTGTCTATATTATTTAATAAAACACACACACACACACACACACACACACATATATATATATATATATATATATATATATATATATATATGAAAAAAGGGATCTTTTACAAAATAACGCGC
This sequence comes from Acanthosepion pharaonis, assembly GCA_903632075.3. NCBI lineage: Eukaryota > Metazoa > Mollusca > Cephalopoda > Sepiida > Sepiidae > Acanthosepion > Acanthosepion pharaonis. The sequence goes on along the minus strand of CAHIKZ030000960.1, from coordinate 939,328 downwards.
CCAATGTATTTAGAAGCTCACCATAGCAGTCTGGCTACAATTTCGATTTAGAAATACTAATTTGATTAAAAGAGAAAGCAATTTACTAAGATGAAATTGTATAGAAAGTCCTTTGATGGCTCGATCATCCACAGTTAGTTTGCGTCCATGTTCTTGCAGCATGCCACCTTCCTTAAATGATCTTCCATTAGCACAAGGTGGGATGCTTAATAAGAAAAGTAATAAAACCATATCAAAAGAAGAAAGTAAATTAATTTGACGAGACAAAATATCCAAACAGATATTCAAAAAAATTGAACGTAAAAGTTAAATGGTTCAGTTTTCGCGGACATGTTTTAATTGCATCAACGTAAACATCGTTTTAGTCCAGTGAAGCCTTACAAAGCGAAACACGTCATCCAGACATTTTTTCACTTTGTCATTAATTTTCCACATTTAAACACACACACATACACACACACACACACACACACACACACACACACACATATATATATATATATGTATATCATGTTAGATTATCTATGTTCGTGTTTATCTATCAATCTCTCTCTCTCTCTCTCTGTATCATGTTAGTTTATACATCTATCATTTAGTGTACATACCTATCATGCTAGTTTATCTCTCTCTCTCTCTCTCTCTCTCTATATATATATATATATATATATATATATATAAAAGACACGATTGCGTCTAGTATGAAACAGCCTGTCGCCTCTAAGTGTTGATTTCAATGTTCATTTTTATATTTACACATGCTCTATCTCTGATATTGAACACTTCATACCATAAATATAGCAAACCTTAAGAGTATATTTCTTCATATATATATATATATATATATATATATATATATATATATATATATATATATATATATATATATCTTAATCAAGTGTAAGGATATCTCGCTAACAGCCATACAGTTATATATATTAAGAACATTTAATGTATTGTATTTGTTAAAATTAATTTTATAGTGGTATAAATAAATCTAATCTAATTATATTTAAGCGAACCATTTATTTTTCTGTTGTTGGTTTTGCCAAACTTTCGGAATTTGAGGAAAGCATTTTTGTAATTTTTATTTTGTTTATCTTTGACTAATGGCTCATTATTATTTATATTCAAGATCATTTTAATAACATTTGGTATGAATTTTATTTTTTTTACGTTTTCTTATATATTAATTGCAAAGTGACGTAATTTCAATTTTGTTGAAAAACTTTCCCAGTTATAATGTTATTTTGTTTCGTTTTTACCACTGGTTAATTTATTAAAATATTTTGAAAACAACAACAGCAACAACTATAATAATAATAATAATAATAATAATAATAATAATAATAGTAATAATAATAATTATTATTATAATTGTAATAATAATAACATTAATAAAATATTCCCATATAATTGATAATTATTTTATACGTTATTATTATTATTATTATTATTTTAAAAGCATAGCAATATATTGGCACATTGATGACGATCTGTTTACTTCGACATCCAGTGTAAAATATATATATATATATATATATATATATATATATATATATATATATATATATATATCCAACGAGCTATGTAAAGTACCATGTTGAGAACTGGTGCGTGGTAGCTGCCCTTGATGAGGGTGAAAAGAGTCTCTCTGAGCTTTTGGTTAGCAATCCTTTTAGAGTTGGTTTCCTGATAAAAAGACTTCAGATGGAAAGGAAAACTTATGACAGCTTAACCCGGTCATTATATTGCATGTGTCTGCCAAGAGGCGTGTACTGGCTGATATTGACTGTGATCCGGAGAGGTTAAACTCCGCGATAATTGCAAATGAGGACTGTCGTTCGGAGTTTCCGTGGCAAGTCTTTTGCACCGTTACTTTTTTATTGACAGATCCAAAAGTGTGGATGGTCCAACACAAGCCTTCACGACTTTAAACAAATCATTGGGTTAGTTTTCTGACAACTACATCTAATTAGTTCCACACAATTCAACAATAATTATGGCTAGCCGAAGCCCTAGAAGGCAAACAAAACTCAATGAAAATAACTGATATAGCACAGATTAATGGCAATGAGGGCTCTGGAACATTAAGTGAAGGGATCTGGCTCGGCAAGTGTCACATGGCACCGCAGCGTGGGCCCGGTTGTCATCCGGCTACTTCGAAAAACTCTACGAAACAACATCAACTTCATCTTGGCTATATATATATATATATATATATATATATATTACTTTATATGTTCAGTACTTATTGGAAAGTGATAGAGCTAACATATTCAGTTGTATGGATATGAGTTTGTGACCCTGGGTTTCTCAAGTTTTTCTGAGCATCGCAAAAACGTGAAACTTAGGGTCACAAACTTATATCCATACAACTGAATATATTTAAGGAAATATTTATAGCAAAGTGACAAAAGGTTTGTCATACATTTTCCCACTCAAATTGTTCTTGATATATAAAGAATATCGTTATCTCTCATATATATATATATATATATATATATATATATATATATATATATATATATATATATATGTGTGTGTGTGTGTGTGTGTGTGTGCATTTAGGCAGTAATCCTTCTTTCATGCACATTTCATTGAATGCGTCATACAAGGAGCTTTATTTAAAAATTTAAAACCACTAACCTTATAGTTAAAAATAATAATTCACCTCCTAGAACAAAATTAAATAGGACAAATATTATTTACGAATTTAAATGTCCATTAAGGAATTGTATTCCTGATCAAACAAAATTCGTAAATAATTATATAGGCCACACTACAACATGTTTGACACGCAGACTCACTCTACACCTTTCTGGCCATAGCTCAATTTCATTTAAATATTCATGAAGACCTACCGGATACTATTTGTAACATACTTGTTGACAACACTAATATAATAGCATCATCTACATGCAAAAAAAGGGTAAAAATAATGGAAGTCTTATTAATAAAAACAAAAAACAACAACAATTAATAATATTAACTTTGAACAGGGACACAATATCTTGACCATGTTTTGAAAAATGAAAACATTTTATAAAACATACATACAACAAACTATTTCTTATTTAACAGTTAAAATATTTAATTCTTGAAAATGGCTAAATGTATAGCCGAAAGCGTTTGTATAAAAAAGAATATTCGGACAGGTTTTATATAATTTATCATCTGAAAAGAAAAATTATTAGATCGCATGAGAAATTGTATAAAAACTAAATAAAAGCACCTTATATATATATATATATATATATATATATATATATATATATATATATATATATATATGCACACACACACGTGCGATGAAAAAGAAGTTGAAAATAAAACTGTAGTCTTCAAGATGGCTTCCATTTGATGCAGCAAAAGGTGGCCAGATTTCTATCTGTTAAAATGAAGTCTGATTGGTTGAATATGATCACGTGACCAGGTTTCGTACTTTGGGGTTTAAGAATTGATAATCATTAGATTTTGTTGTCAGAAGATGGAAGTGTCATAGTTCAGTGAGCCTGGCTAATGACAGCGCAGTTTTATTTAGTTCATGACAACATGGTGTTAAGTAGTTCAATTGTCAGGGACATTAGTGGCAAACACGAAAAAAATCAGTGTACAAAGATTAAATTTGTTTGTATGTGTGTGTGTGTGAATATAGTTTTAATGCTTTCCGTTTTATCGGAATGTATTCTCGAATGTTATTTACCCCGATTGGATATATTAAAAGACCTTACTTTTTATATATATATATATATATATATATATATATATATATATATATATAAATATAAATGTATGTATAAAGTGAAACTTTGATTCGGGATGCTGAAGCACCAATCATCTAAGGACAAACATTATATTTGTATTAATTCAATTTTGGTCTATCTGTGATATCAAGCAATATATTACAAGGACTGCTTGCCTTTAAATGTCTTTTTCTCAATATCTCACTAACAGACACCACACACACACACACACACACACACACACACATATATATATATATATATATATATATATATATAAAGATAATAATTTTGCTTTTTGTTATCAATCTTAAACTCTGTTCTGCCATCCATTTACACAAGCTCATTCTTCTTCTTCTTCTTCTATATTCCGTGTCTCTTCATCAGGTGAACAGAATGCACACACACACACACACCCACGCGCACAAACACACACACATATATACTTTATATATATATATATATGTATATATATATATACCGGGTGTAACAGCCAAATTTTTCAAATCGTATAACAGCGAAATTGTCCAATTGTTAGATTAAGCTCTGGACTATTGTATCTTAGAAATGATTAAAGATATCTTACTGGAATTTTTCGAGGTTTTTATAACACTATTGGACTCTGCTTTTGAGCGCTAAGGATGTATAATTCCTCTCTAAGTTTGACAAAAGAATCATGATGAAATCGATCTTATACTAAAATGACATGTTCATCATTAATTAATCAGAGCTAAGCATTGAAGCTCATGAATTATTGAAATTAAATTTATATATATATATATATATATATATATATATATATATATATATATATATATTATTTCAGGATCATTCTCTAACTTAACTTATTCAAGATGATCTTCACACTCTCTAATCTTCTAATTTTCTGTCCTGGGGTAACAATGTACCTCACAGATTTCACCAATGATTTCAAGTCTTTTTTTTAATGCTCTTTGGACTGTCATAGCTGAAACTCCTCTCTCACTTGCAAAACGTCTTATGAATTGAATTGGATCTTTTCTAATCGATCTCTTTGGGTCTAATTTGAAATGATGATCCCTCTTGCTGTTGTCACCTCCTGATCCAGTTTTCCTCTCTATTGTTCCCTCTTTTTTAAACTTATTCACCATTCTCTTGAAGATGGCTCTTGAATGGACTTTGAAGATGGAAGCCAGAATATGAATGTTGGTACCATTACTGAAGGCCTAAATGATCTTTCACCATTGTTTAGTTGGGAAGACATAGTGGGGGCTGACACAAAATGATTTTAACCTGTTCGCTTTCTAGCTGAGTTTTCCTGTGGTTCTTACGAAAAATGGGGTCAAGATGGCTAAACGTCTTATCTGGAAACCTGTAAAAAAGAAACTAAGTTTAGTAGTTTTTAGATATTAAACATTTTTTGAGATGGACAACTGTCCAATGCTGTTGCACGATTTGGACAATTTTGCTGTTACATCTGGTATATATTGTTTCCATATTTATATACATATGCTTCTTTATAGAAGCAATGGTTCTTACTCGAAAGTTACTTTTTTCAGAATCTGGAAGAAATCTTGTCGATGAGAATACAGGCCTTAAAAACAAAACATATGCACTTTGTTGCTTAAGTTGCTGCCTAACAGAAACCCTCGTTCATGACTTTTTATAATAAATTATTTGTTCAAACCAGACATTAACTAACGTAATTGCGTAACTGTATCAAAACAGTTGAAATGTCTGGGACATATAAGAGGGTCTAGAACAATTCTTCTCAACCTTTTTCAGCCAATAGACCGTTTTTTTTCTTCCAATAATTCAAATGGACCACTCCTACTTTTATTTTTATGCGGTTCAATTCTCACACTGAAATACTCAATGAAAACACAAAGTAGTCTATTTACACTTTAAAATTTATTTTAGTAAACAAGGATAAACGCAGGATATCAAAATCAATTTTGATGGTGTCATTCAGTCTTAGTCCATTCAGCCAGTGACTACCCTGAATTTGGTGTTTTTGACACAAGATATCATAATCAATTTTGATGGTGTCAGTCTTCGTCTGATAATTCGTATGTTGAGATTTATTTTCTTTTTCTACTGAAAACATCCACAACAGCCGAAATCCAGATTCCATCATCCATGTGGTAGGGAAAAAAAATGACGCTTGCTTCTATATGTTGAAAGATATTTGGGTGTGAGTCCTTTATCGATATGTAGACAAAAACACATATAAAAATAATAAATACTTTATTTCTATAAATTAGAAATACCAAATTTATTATCAAACAATATTGTGTAGTGATTTATTAACATAGTAATCATTTTTATAAGAACAACAAATTTATATTATATATGGTATATATAAAATTTTTTATATATATAATAAATATCTCTATCTATAAAAGGCAGGATGTGTGTGTGTGTGTGTGTGTGTGTAAAGAATGCACGATCGCAATTTTCGACGGATTTGCACCAAAATTTACATGCACATGCTCCAAGTTAGCGGGAAGGCCAAGACCGACGTTGCATTTCCCAACTCCCATCGATAGTGGAAATAATCGATTTTTTCATGCTTCTACGGCACTTTTCATGTAGTTTGCGGCCATTTTCTACTGGCCAGAGTGAGAGCCAAGAGCTGGCTGCCACGAATAGGCAGGGAGATTCTATTGGCCAGAGTGAGAGCCAACAGCTGACTGACATGAATGTTAACTAGCATGCTAGCATGCAACAAAAATCGATAGCTGCATTCGTCACAAGTGGGAAACATTTAAATCGGCATGGCACTTTACTCCAATTGGCTCATTCGCTTGCTTAAACTCAACGTTGATTCTGATTCCGCAGAACTGGGTTCGATGTGAAAAAGTATTTGTTGTTAACATTCTTTTTTTCATTCGGTTTTAAAGCTGATCGTTTTGTGTTCATTTTGTTTAGTTATTTTTTCGTAACAGATTTAATGTTTAGTATAGAGCTTAGAAAAAAGTCGCAGTGTGAGATAGGCAAGAAGTAAGGCATGTAGCAACATCAGCACGGCAAAAGGCACTCCTTTAAAGGCAAGGAAGGGCAAAAATATTTTAAGTCAAGTGAGAGCGATTTCTGTACGAGTCGTACGATTTTTGAATCAAGCCCGGGCAACGCCGGGCCATGCTGCTAGTATATGATAAAAAATAAATATAGTACTGCGTAATTCATAATTTTGAAAATTTTCAAATATAATGGATATGTGTGTAATTAAACAAAATATTATATTTTTAATTCTTTGAAGTATAAATAATTTAGATACATTCTTGTGAAATGGCTACAATTTTTTATGGCTACGAATTCTCTGTGACCATGTTGAGAATCACTGGTCTAGAGAATTTAAAACTCAGATTAGACATTAACTAACGTAATTGTGTCAAAACAGTTGAAATGTCTGGGACATATAAGAGGGTCTAGAGAATTAAAAGCTCAGAGGAAAATTTAAAAAGCCAGAGAACAAAATCAGAACACTGATTAACTTATTCAGCTGTATAATTAAACAAAATATATGTTTAATTCTTCAAAGTGTGAATAATTTAGATACATTTTTATGAAATGGCTACAATTTTGTATGGCTACGAATTCTCTGTGGACCACTAGAAATGCTATATGAACCACTGGTGGTCCACTTGGACCATCTTGACAATCACTGGTAGGGGGAATTTAAAATCAGAGGAAAATTTAAAAAGAAAGACAACAAAATCAGAACACTGGGTAACCTATTTAACATGTTTGTGTCAATGGATGGCAGAGCAAGGACAAAGAAGGATAGCCAAAATTAAAAGTTACTTCGAACAACAAAAGACAGGAAATAATGTGTAGGGCCTTTGATCGCCCACGTTCTGGAGGGACGCAGTAGAATAATAAATAAAAAGAAGTTGGTTCTATGAAATCTAAAATATGTTGATTTTATGGATTTGTTTTTGAGCACTTCGAATCAAACGAATAGATAAACGTCGAAAGCTTTTCTTTCTCGCCATTTCTTCTTTATTAAGAACTAGCTTAAAAGGCATGCGTCACGTACATTGAAACGGTAGATAATTCTATATGTATGTAAGTTTGTAAAGATTCTTGTATGTCTCAGCGGGCATTATCTACGGCTTTTATGCACGTGACACGGGGTCTCGCCAATGAAAATTGATCCAAGCAAAATTGAAAAATACCAAACTTCTGTCATTATGTATGTTTTCTGTCAATCTCTAACGAAGGTTTAATAAAAGTGTAACGTATATTTACCATATATATATATATATATATATATATATATATAGTAAAATCTGCATTTGATCTTTAACTCATTTATATATATATATATATATATATATATATATGTGTGTGTGTGTGTGTGTCTGTGTGTATATATATATATATATATATATATAGTAAAATCTGCATTTGATCTTTAACTCATTTATATATATATATATATATATATATATGTGTGTGTGTGTGTGTCTGTGTATATATATATATATATATATATATATATATATATATATATATATATATATATATATAGAGTAAAAAAGAAAAGAACAGTAAGATATATAATCCGGAGTTCTTATTGATATTTTTATTTTTACAAAATAGTGCTCGATATAAATTTACAGAGCATAAATATTATAAATTAACTGATTTAAAAATATGGTTCCTTCGCTACACAGGAATTACCATGTTTCAAAAAACTGTAGGTAAAAACTTAAATTTAATTCTATAATTATAATTTAATTTAATTCTATAATTAAATTTGAAGTTTTCAGCTTCGTTTTTTGACATTGTAGTCCAATACGGTTGTTATATATATATATATATATATATATATATATATATATATATATATTGGTTTTTTTGAGTGTACACCCTGTTAAACTTTGAGCTCTGTACATAATATGAAAATCTTTGAAAGAAAACATTTTAATGACACAAAGCCTTTCCAATGTTATGTAAAAAGTTTTTATATAGACACGGCCATTCTGTTTGAAGAGACCAGACAGGCGGGCGGCATTTTACTCGACCGCAATAAAAAAAAAAATTCAATTAAAAATAAATCAAAAACTAAAAATGGAAAAAATGAAACATTTAATGTCGTTTCTGAACTATATTTTGTTTCTCAGAGACAGGAATTTACTGATTTCAAATACACATTTATGGTGTTTTTAAAAATGTATGTCGGCCGTTATGAGTAGGAGATATTTCAAACAAAAGAATTTCTTTTAATCCTACATCTGGGAATATATATATATATATATATATATATACAACAAAATCCCAAATCACCTCATATGGAGAATACGCTTATTTCGACTGACGATAATATAATTCATCTATCTTATCAACTCCGGTGTGTGTGTGTGTATATATATATATATATATATATATATACAGTGTATCACAAAAGTGAGTACACCCTTCACATTTCTTCAAATATTTAAGTATATCTCTTCATGGGTCAGCACTGAAAAAATTACCTTTTGACACAATGAAAAGTAGTCTGTCTGCAGCATATATAACAGAGTTAATTTCTTTTCCCCTCAAAATATAGCCATTAAAAGCTAAATCCCTGGCAACAAAAGTGAGTACACCCCTAAGAAACTACACCCCTAAATGTCTAAATTGAGTACTGCTTTTCATTTTCCCTTCAAAATATCATATGACTCATTAGTGTAACTATGCCCATGTGTTCATGGGGAGCAGGTGTATTCAAATTTGTAGTGCAGCTGTAACACTCTCTCTTACCGGTCACTGAAAGTTCCAACATGGCACCACATGGCAAAGAACTCTCTGAGGATCTTAAAAAACGTATTGTTGCACAACATAAAGATAGCCAAGGCTACAAGAAGATTGCCAACACCCTGAAACTGAGCTGCAGCACAATGGCTAAGATCATCCAGCATTTTAAAAGAGCAGGGTCCACTCAGAACAGGCCTCGTAGGTCGTCCAAAGAAGCTGAGCGCACGTGCTGAGCGTCACATCCAAATGCTTTCTTTGAAAGATCGGCGTAGGAGTGCTGTTAGCATTGCTGCAGAGATTAAAGAGATTGGGATTCAGCCTGTTAGTGTTCAGACCATACGCCGCACACTACATCAAATTGGTGTGCATGGCTGTCACCCCAGGAGGAAGCCTCTTCTGAAGGCAATACACAAGAAAGCCCGCAAACAGTTTGCTGAAGACATGTCAACAAAGCCCATAGATTACTGGAACCATGTCCTATGGTCTGATGAGACGAAATTTAATTTGTTTGGTTCTGACGGCCTTAAGCATGTGTGGCGGCGACCAGGTGAGGAGTACAAAGATAAGTGTGTCATGCCTACAGTCACGCATGGTGGTGGGAATGTCATGGTCTGGGGCTGTATGAGTGCTGCAGGTATTTGAGAGTTACATTTCATTGAAGGAAACATGAACTCCAACATGTACTGTGAAATACTGCAGCAGAGCATGATCCCTCCCTCCAGAAACTGGGTCGTGAGCAGTGTTTCAGCATGACAATGACCCCAAACACATCCAAGACAACCACTGCTTTACTGAAGAGGCCGAGGGTAAAGGTGATGGACTGGCCAAGCATGTCTCCAGACTTGAACCCAATAGAACATCTTTGGGCCATCCTCAAGCAGAAGGTGGAGGTGCAGAGTCTCAAATATCCGCCAGCTCCGACGTCGTCATTGAGGAGTGGAAGAGCATTCCAGTGACTACCTGTGAAGCTCTGGTAAACTCCATGCCCAGGAGAGTAAAGGCAGTTTTGATAATGATGGTGGCCACACAAAATATTGACAGTTGTCATGTTGTATGGTAATATTGACAACTTTTCCTAAGGGGGTACTCACTTTTGTTGCCAGGATTTAGCTTTTAATGTCTATATTTTGAGTTATTTTGAGGGAAAAATAAATTAACTCTGTTATATATGCTGCAGACAGGCTACTTTTCATTGTGTCAAAAGGTAATTTTTTCAGTGTTGTCCCATGAAGAGATATACTTAAATATTTGAAGAAATCTGAGGGGTGTACTCACTTTTGTGAAACACTGTATATAGTTGGATTGATGTGAGTTTGTTACCCTGGATTTCACGCTATTTGTAATCGTCAGCCAAACTCTTTCTCTCTCTCTCTCTCTCTCTCTCTCTCTCTCTATATATATATATATATATATATATATATATATATATAAGTGAACATTGAAGTCAACATTCAGAGGCGACAGGCTGTTTCATGGTAAAATAAATTAATCTAAATAAATAAATAAATAAACAAGCCACTCCCGCCAAAAATAACCGTCAGAATGGATTACCCACAATGCACCATTGATCCATATATATAAATAGTCGAGAAAAATCTAATACTCGCGTCCTGACTATTGCGTCTATCTATATATATATCGAGAGAGAGAGAGAGAGAGAGAGAGAGAGAGAGAGAGAGAGAGAGAGAGAGTTTGTCTGAAGATTGCAAATAGCGTGAAATACAGGGTCACAAGCTCACATCAATCCAACTAAATCTATCTATCTATCTATATGTATATATGTATGTATGTATGTATGTATGTATGTGCGTGTATTTATGTCTCTGTGCGCGCGTGTGTAATTATATATTTACTGATGAAAGATTAATAATATTTGTAAAATTAAAGCCTTCTACATTATTGCCCAGATTGCCATGACAATGCTTTATGAAATCTTTTTTCGTTTTAGCTCTTCTTTGCGTAATCATATGTCTTTTACTATTGCAGATGCGGTTCCCACGGGTGAGCTCTATCCTTTTCGTTGTATGCCTGTTGCTATTGGCAACGCCCACTTTCCAAAAACTTCCAATTTGCAAACAAGGCGACATACCAATGCTTCCAGCACTTAATTCCATATCTAAAGTTAATTTTTATTTCATCTTCGTCGTCGGGCTTAGAAGCCTAGGACCCTCACCGGACACATGTGGACCCATTCAATCATCAGGTCTTCAATTAACGGAAGCCTTTATATGGTACCTCAAGAAACATGGTCTTAGCAATAACGATATCTCCACAGGGGGAATCGTTTTTGATTCTTGCTCCGACAAACAACTAATTATTCAAAAAGTTGTCAGCTTTGAGTCCAATCAGATAAACTGT
>CAHIKZ030000960.1:917500-920000 GCA_903632075.3 Acanthosepion pharaonis | reverse complement strand
CTTTATCATCCGAAAATGAAAAATTATTAGATCGCATGAGAAATTGTATAAAAAACTAAATAAAAGCACCTTATCAGTCGTATTCAATGAAATTACACACACACACACAAACAAACACACACACACACACACACACACACACACACACACACACACATATATATATATATATATATATATATATATATATATATATATATATATATATATTACAATTATTTTGAAAAATATGATTCCATCGCTACATAAGAGTTCTCATGTTTCAAAAACAGGAGCTAAAAACTTCAATTTAATTATAAAATTTAAATTGAATTAAAGTATCAAGATCTGTTTCATCTTCAAACGAACTTTTGGGAGTAACTAATAACTAATTACTAGTTATTCCAAAAAAATTAGGCTCTACTAGAAAAACAAAAAAAACAAAAAAACATTTCTCATGTATTGAGAATTGTTTTTTTTTTTTAAATAAAGCTAAAACACTAAAGACCTTTGGATTATTAAGCTAACGGTCCTTTCTTATTTTCTATATATTTGCACACATACATATATATACATTGTATATATATTTTACATATACATCATATATATATATATATATATATATAGTTTGCTTCACAAATGTACATTATATATATATATATATATATATATATATATATATGTGTATGTGTGTGTGCATGTGTATATGTATGTTTATATGTGTGTATACATATATTTGATATATAAATAAATCCCCCACACAGACACTCGCACACACACACACACACACACATATATATATATATATATACATGTCGCACACATACACACACATTTATATTACTTCAAACATTATATATATATATATATATATATGTATGTATGTTTCATTAAATAATTTATTTTTATAATATTTTTTTATAATAATCCTTTCTCGTTCTCTAATTATCTTCTGAACAAAGAACGAGAAACTATTATTATAAAAATAGACATATATCTGTATTATTTAATCAAACATGTTTGAATGAAGATATGCTGCCTAAACACGCGCGTGCACACACGCAGACTCATGTATATAAAGGGTGTTTCATTAAGACGGATCAAAATCAGCAGTAAATAAATTAGTCCTATTGTTGGAAATTTATTTATTTCTCTACTGGGTCATATTATTTAAGTCTTGGCAATTATGTGTGAAAAATAATATCACCCAAATATCCGCCAAATCTGAAAGAAAAAAAATCATTAGATGCTTAAACTTAATTCACATTTAAAATCAGTCCCAGTTATTGGGACACCCTTTATATATATATATATATATATATATATATATATATATATATATATATATATATATATATATATTACATGTTCTTTGCTTAGTTTCCCTGTTCGTTTTCTATTAATATTTTCATTGTAATTGTTCTGGTGAACTTTCCTTTGGAGTACGTAGACTTTACGAATTTAAGCGTACTACCAGATTGGCGGTAAGGTCTCATAATTTTATAGTTGAAATCCAAGCGCACGTTCTATGCTAACAGTTTCTTCTCTCGCACTTGTTGTTTATCGTTTTTTTTATAGTTTTAATGATATTTTCCGATTTCTTAATACTTTGCTCTGTTTCTGTTACTGTACTACCTATATTGCTATATAAGATTTTTTTTTCTTCTATTTTCTTTATACAGCTGGATTATATAAAAGGAAAAGACCTCGATATTTTAAAATCCAAAAGCTCCTGTCCGAATGACCCTTGCATTGAATGCGGACAGTTAACAACGACCACTACAGAGAAGACTACCACGATGACATTGCCTGCCTCTACCACGCCAAGCTCCGCCGCTCGAGACATGATCAGCATTCCTAAAGTCGATTCCTTAACCGGAGTTTTCGGTCCCATTCCGGAAAGGCCAAAACGCGAATACGGTGTAAGGGATGCTAAGTGGATTATTCCCTTGGGTGTCCTTGCTAGTCTGGGTGTGTTGGCTGTGATCATCTTTGAGATAACTATCCTGTATAAACTACTGGGTACCCAGCTCGGGCATCAATGGCGTACAATGTGGCTGGGTCAGCTGTTACTGTTCGGGGTCCTTCTTTGTTTTCTTACACTCTTTGCCTACCTGCCCAAACCGACGGACGTGACCTGTGGGATTACCCGCTTCGGGGTCGGCTTTAGCTACGCTGTTGTCTTCTCGGTCATGCTGGTCAAACTGATGGTCATCCTCACATCGAAGGCCAGCGACGGACTTCTTCTCACTGACACAGAATCCCCCAATTATCTCCGGGGTACTTATCAGATCCTGATGTTTATTTTCTCAGTTGGTGTCCAGTTGGTAATTGATATCCAGTGGTTGCTCACCGTTCCACCCCGAGCAGTGCCCGTCATTGATTTCACAGGTAAGTGATCGATAGAAAAATTATTGATTTTCATAATCTCTGCGTGTGGAGACCTAATTTTGAAGCTAATTTTAAGGGGGTCGCATCATACCTGAGATATAAAATTAGCATTATGTACTGCCAAGGTCAG
>CAHIKZ030000960.1:852500-915000 GCA_903632075.3 Acanthosepion pharaonis | reverse complement strand
AAAAATGAAAAGAGTAAATTCCTTCAATAAAATCGCCATTAGCTTCAACCACGTCCTCCAGACACTTTTGGAATCTCCTACAACTCTTCTGGACGGTTTCCTTGTTCAAGTTGGTGAGTGCTGCCATAACCCTTCCCTTCAGTTCATCTTTGGCGTTACAAGGAATTTTCTTGGTCCGTCGCTCAGCTGCGCCCCACATTTAATAATCAAGAGGGTTGCAGTCTGGGGAGTTAGGTGGCCAAATGTAGTGGGTGATATAGTAGGGGAAATTGTCTGACAGCCATGACTGGGTTCTCCTGCTTGTGAGGCATGGTGCAGAGTTCTGTTGCCAGACATAGGGTCTTTCAGCTGCCACCCTCTTGGCCCAGAGCAGCGCTACTTCCACAAGGCACTTGATGTAGGCCTCCGTGTTGAGTCTGATGAACTCACCAACAACTTCAGGGGTTCTTTTCTTATCAGAACGATCAGAGTTTTCTGAGCGGCCGTACCTTCGTAATCACCATTAGACTCACTCAACTCTTACCAAATCCTCTGCACTGTCCTCAGATTGATAACCGAACACGCAGAAATGTTCGCATTGGAGCTTCCGGCACAAATGCCAAGCAGTACAGCATGCCGTTTTCATATCTCTGGCAGAGTGAATTGCATAATAGTGGTCTTTTTCTTACAGACGGTACCCAACTGACCTTACTATACTGTGCAGTCGACAAAATAAAAAAAACAAACAACGCGCATGCGTGAAATTAAAAATACAAAATGGCGACAATTTTCCCGTCGCACTCTGCATAATTTGGATATACTTTGCACATTCTATACTGTTTTAAATTGAGTTTAATTCTTTTGCTAAATATATTTATTATTATTATTATTATTTTTAATCTCCAAATCAAACCTCAAGGCAATCAAGTATGGATCTGCAACCATTATACTTGGTCCACGGCCGCTGGAGCAATGTCGATGGAGAACTTTATTCGTAACGAATTCGAAAACCATCTATTGACCCTCGTCTACATCATGTTCCTCATCTTAGTGACCACAATCGTCTCAATGAAAGCGCACGGGATTATCACCAACCACCGTGAAAGTGTCTTCATTGGTATTTCATCCGGCCTCAGCATTCCTCTCTGGATCGCCTGGACCCTCATTGCAGGCCTTAACCGGAGATCTGACTACGCCCATCAATACGGCGACGCGTGCATAGCCTTCGGCCTATTCCTGACCGGTGCCCTAGTGCTGTTTGCTATGTTTCTGCCCAAGGTTCGGCAGATGGTCAACATGGGCCTGGAGGGCGTCTACCTTGAAGACGACCGAGATACAAATTTTAACGGTTCAGTAATAATGCCGCCTTCCAGCTTCAAAAGCGGATATCGGGGACCAGCTTCAGTTGTCTACGTTAATGGAGGAACTGTTTACAGCGAATCAATCAAAGATCCATGTAAGTTTGATTTCTTTTCTTATTATTTTATTTTATTTGGTCGAGCTATAGCTCGGACATTCATGAGTCTATTACGCCAACCATCACGCTCACTAGAGTGGCATTCTGTGTCATAACATAGGTGATCAATGTTGGTGCTTGCTGGGCGGCCAACTCGTCTTGCTCCATGGCTCGTTTTCTAGAACAGTAGATCACTCGCGATTTCTTGTCTTGTTCTGCGTTCGCGTAAGATTGCAGAAATATCAGGGATGGGTCCATACAGTTGTGATTCGGTTGGATGTAGTCTCCAAGTACAACTCTCAGCATCCAGGTGTAGGTTCTATCAAGCTTAGACTGTAGGGTTTAAGTCCAGGCAGTGGCACCGTACATTAAGACCGCTCCTATAACCACCGTGTGAGGTTTTCTGGTAGATCAGATTTCCAGATTACGTCCATCACTAACAAATTCTAGCGGCAAAGAAGAGGTAACACATGTCTTTTATTTTGATACAATAAATATGCTTGTTCTTCCAATCCTTAGCACGTACGTTACGCCTTGCCAAATCGTCATAAATAATGTACCATTCCGTTTGGCCGCATGGAAAGATGGAAAAGTATTAGAGTCGCTATTCGGTTTTAGTTAAAGAAAGAAATAAAGAAAGAAACGCCCTGCTAATACCTCATAAATGATGGACTATTCCGTTTAGAAAAACGGAAAAGTCATATCAGAGACGCTGTTTCGGATTCGGCGAGAAAAGAAAGAAAGACAAAGGAGGCGATAACGCTCTCATTTTGTTTAACGTCTGCTTCAGTGAAATGGAAAAACTAGTCAATTTTGATTTTTTTTTCATCTGTAGCCTCTTCCTTCTTTAAATAATGACCTGCGTTCATACAGATGATTGTTATGGAAATATTTTTTTAAAGTTGTTCAAATATTTAACCACGAAACAAGGGAAATTCCATGAGTATTTTATCATCGTGGAACTTTATAAGGAGCTCATTCAATTCTTAACATGTGGATTATGATTCGTCAGAAAATTAAAATTGGAAAACCGTGAAAATTTTCTGTGTGTGTTAAACAAACACAAATGTGCCTGATCAGGCTTCTGCAATGGAGAGTAGCTAGCCTCCCTAGTAGAGGGGCAACCCTCGAATATGAGTGGCTGTAGCATTTTACATAGAGATAGATCATTTCTTTTGTTAATATCTTGAAATCTCCGTGAAGATTTTTTTCCATTTATATTCAGGTTCTTTTATTATATTTTCTTATCTCAAACTGGCTGTCATAATTAACCTTTCTTTACTCTGTTCTCTTCAGTATAGCCCGCTGGTATTTCAGTAGCCACATATTCTTATATTAATGTTTTTTTCTTTGTTCAGTGGCCTTGCATTTGAAGCATCCTGGGAGTACGTACAGTGCCCCAGCCTACATAAAGGGCAACCGACCCGAATCTCTATATGGAACAAGCCGCGTACTTAAGGTGACGCCTGAACTCACCGGGCGAATTCTTGCTGACCGACGCCGGACACAGTCCGAACACAACTATCCAGTGGGAACGTTATCCCGGCCACGTTCTGAGAAGGGCAGTAGCATTTCACGTAAGTAACACACACACACACACACACACACACACACGTATATATATATATATATATATATATATATATATATATATATATATATTATAAATTAATTGATTTAAAATATGTTTTTTTTCGCTACACAGTTCTGACCATGTTTCAATGGTTAGAACTGTGTAGCGAAAAACATATTTTAAAAATTAATTTATAATATTAATGCTCTGTAAATTTACATTGGGCACTATTTTGTAAAAATAAAAATATCTATAAGAACACCGGATTATATATCTTACTGTTCTTTCTTTATATATATATATATATATATATATATATATATGGTTTCACATAGCGGATCGCAGTGTTGCATCCTGCTTGAAAACGCATATTTTTCTTTAATCAGATTTCTCGAATATTCAGGCCGGTAGATGAAAATAAATAGATATACTGTTTAATAAATAAACGGGGCGTTTACTCAAATACGAGTATCAGCTAAAAAAATGTTTAAGTAATCAATATAATCAATGCCAATGTCAATGTGTCACTGTGTCACACTTTTTCAATTAAAGGGACACAACTCTCTAACTTTCAATAGCTCATGTTACAGAAATTTTGGATTCCCAAATTTTCATTACCTCGATTGTTTTCAACGATTTTTTTACATGATTTTTTGCGACGAATTTTTTGTGCGATAACAATTTTTATAACTTGGAAAATTAATTTGTGAATAATCGAAATTAATTGCGAAATCCAGCAAAAGTCACCCATGAAAGAAAAATAATTGTTTGTACGGACAGTAAGGGCCTACGTACATCAAGTTGTCATTAAATTAAGTGGCGACAGAAGAATTATCGTTAAACTTTTAAAAGGTAAGCTTAAATGTTAATGCAATACTTAAATGCAGCGACCAATTCTGAGTTCTTCTGTAGTTTATTCTTGCCTATCGCATAAGACAGCAGTATGCACTGCAAAAAGAAATCTACGCCAACAGAGGACAAGATTGCAATCAAAAGAGCCAAGGTTGCAGCGAGGAAAAGAAAGTCCTATGCAAATAAAACCCAGATCAAACGGCAGCCAGGAGAGCTTCCAATGATGAGAATATGCAAAGACCTGGGGACTCTCAAATTCCTGAACAAGCCGTAGGCTAAATCAAGAGCCCTTCGCAGGTGCCCGATAGAGCGACTTTTAAGCTAGTATATATATATATATATATATATATATATATTTTAAGCTAGTATATATATATATATATATATATATGGGACAAAGTGGAAAAGCTATTTTAAGCAACAACGCGTTTCGCCAGTGTGTGTTTTAGGTCACGGTTTCTTCAGGTCGGAATGAACGCCCAAACTGTTTATCAGGAAAATGCGCTGGGATTTTTTTTTAAGATAAGAGAAACAATAAATTAAATTACCTTATCAGATGCGACAACCATAAACAAGACAGTCTTTTTTCTTTATTAGAGCTGTTGGTGTCTGTAGGCCACACACCAAACGAGACATCAACAACAACAGAACAGAGGCAGAAATAAAATAGATTGTACAAAATGCCCTATGGTGTATATCGGTAAGACATCTAGAAAACTAAAAAGAAGTCTATAAGAGCTTCGCAGACAAATGCTGTATAACAGCATTTTAAACTGACTGTAATAAATCTGACCTAAATGCCAGTCTGATCAGGAGTGAAAAAGAATCATTAAGAAGAAAATGTATTGCGAGTGCGCTGATCTCAGAATTCTCGCAAATAAACCCACGACCAGGCTCATACATTATAATACCGATTATCGTAAAAGCAATAGTACCACCATGCGGTATACGGGCTATTAAGGAAATAAAAACAGAGATGTACTTGAAGTGGGCTAATTTAAAATTCAGCAGACACAAACGGCTCTAATATTGTTATACCGGAACATACCTATTCTACTGTTAATAAACTCTCCCACATATAATAAGTAGTAGCGGTCGCCAGGGAGGTCAGTGAGTTGTTGAGTCAGTCGATGTCGGACGTTAAAGTATCAACCACCACAACTAGATTGCTGCGTCATTAACTATTATTTCAAGTTCCTAACGTTTTGTACGTCGAACCCTTTTAGGACCGACTTAGTGAAATACAAGCCTCCACTGTGAAACTACTCTACAACAAATATGAAAAAAGAAAAAAGTAAAAATAAAAATAAATACTTTGTGGTTTTTGGTCGTCGGATCTGATGAGGTAATTTATTACCTCTCTAAACCTAAAAAAAACCTTCCCTTCTCTTTAAACGCCCAAATCTTTCGAATTTTGACTGAACCAGTTCCCATGTATGGATCAGAAACTTCTTCGACTTGAAAGGCAACTGGATGGAAATCTACTTAGAAAATTCCAGAACATCAGTTGGAGATCCCATTCAACGCTTAACACGATTTACGGAGAACTGAGATTAATCTCTCTTAATCCCAAACAAAAGCGATTACAGTTTGCCGGCCACTGCCACCAAACGGACAGAGAAGGTCGTCTCATCTACTTCTATGGCCTCCTTCTGTCTTCTCATGAAAATTAACTTTCCCCAGACACTATAGCTTTATAAAAAAAAATCTTGAAGAGAGCACATGAAAATTCATCCTCACGTCAACTTTTCCTTAAAGAGCTCAATAATGTAAAACAGACGTTAGTTAACAATGGTTTTCCTAACTACCTCATCGATCACCAGATTAGACTACTTCTTTTTAAAGTAACTAACAGCAATACGGAACATACAGATAAAACAATATCATTTATAAAAGCCAAAGACATGTTAGCTATACGCATGACGAATTTTCTCTTTGAAATATCATAAAGAAATACACAACCCCAGTCGACCATAACGAGAAAATGAAATTATCTATACAAAAAATTTAAAATGGCTAACCTTAACATAAAAATAACAACATATCCGCAAAATCAGTTTTTACACATTTTGTGTCTAGAAAAGAAAACTCTTGTACAAATACAACAAAATAAATAAAAAGCTTAATAGCAGTAAATTGTCAGTCGTCTTTAACGAAACGATACACACACACACACACACGCACACACACATATATGATTATGATTATCTATCTATCTATCTATCTATCTATCTATCTATCTATCTATCTCTGACAGTCTGTTCATATCTATCTATCTATCTATCTATCTATCTATCTATCTCTGACAGTCTGTTCATATCTATCTATCTATCTCATTCTGTTTATTATCTATCTATCTCTGACAGTCTGTTCATATCTATCT
Organism: Acanthosepion pharaonis; assembly: GCA_903632075.3. NCBI lineage: Eukaryota > Metazoa > Mollusca > Cephalopoda > Sepiida > Sepiidae > Acanthosepion > Acanthosepion pharaonis. The sequence continues at coordinate 908,757 of CAHIKZ030000960.1, read as the reverse complement.
ATCTATCTATCTATCTATCTATCTATCTATCTATCTATCTATCTATCTATCTCAGTCTCTGTTCATTTCTTTCTTTCTATCTATCTATCTATCTATCTATCTATCTATCTATCTATCTCTGACAGTCTGTTCATATCTATCTCTGACAGTCTGTTCATATCTATCTATCTATCTATCTATCTATCTCAGTTTGTTCATATTTATTTTCAATTTCCTTTGCAGGTTCCAGAAGCACACAAGACTTGGGAGCTCTTTAAGAGTTCTTCCCAAATATTTACCTGAATTTTTCATCTTTATTCTACAAAAAGGAAGTGTGTGAAATCTATTTTTTGTCACGAGGGTGGCCATCCAGAAGGTGTCATCTCATCAAAATAAGAAAGCTACTGATTTTCAACATTATGCATTTTAAATAATTACTACGATAAAACATTAATATTTTTAGGGGTTCTTTAGCTAAAAATAAAAAATCGATTGATAAAGAGACACACATACATACATATAGAGAATTTTTAAAAACTTCCTGTGAGATAAAAGAAAGGAAAAATGGGGTCATTTATTGCGTCAATATTTTTTTTTTTTTTTGCATTTTACTTTCTTGAAGTATTACAGATTAGAAAGATGACGAAAGAGAAACGGAGTGTTGTGGATAGGAAGAGAGGAAGAATATGGAAGGAGAATTCTTCAGTGGGTGGGTGATCCAAAAAGTGAACCGGAATTTGGAACACAAAGAAAGAAATGAGAAAGACACAATCGAAGAAGATGTGAAGAAAGATTTGTCGAAAAGGAATGAGGATAAAATCGAGAAAGAATTTCGAATAAGAGAAAGACAAAAAAAGAAAAAAAAACAACGGAAAGAAAGAAAGAAAGAAAGAAAGAAAGAAAGCAAGATGTTAAAAGTGTTGAATGTCTCATGATAAATAATAGTTTTGATCGCGTGGAAAATGAAAAGAAAGAAAGAAAGAAAGAAAGAAAGGAAGAAAGGAAGGAAGAAAGGAAGGAAGAAAGAAAGAAAGAAAGAAAGAAAGGAAGAAAGAAGAGAGAATTAAGATTGAGAGTAGAATGAAAGAAAGAGAGGCAGAAAGAAATATAATTAAAAGCGGAAATAAATTAAAAAGAGTGAGTAAAGAAAGGAAAGAAAGAAAGGAAGAAAGAGCGTAAAAACAACCGGAAAAGAAAGAAAGAAAGAAAGAAAGAAAGAAGAGATTGTAAGAAAAATAAATTAAAATAATGAAAGAAAGAAGAAAAAGCTAAGAGAAAGAGAAGAAAGAAAGAGATTGCACAAAGAAAGAAAGAAATGGACGAACATTACAATATATAAGACGAATGTCACGAAATCACAGCTCCGAATTAGGAAAATCAATCACTCTATCTATCTTTCTCCATATATATATATATATATATATATATATATATATGAACACTCAAAATTATAAACACTCAAATTAAAGACATAAATATAGCGATTATGAAAGCAGCCGGAAAAAAAATGCACCCCAAAACAAAGTAAATTCAAGAAAGTCAAGAAAATGATAACAGGCTTAAAATAATAATAATAATAAAAAAAATATTAAAAAGTTTAAAAATATATATATATATATAAAAGAGAAAGTATTTTACTAACCGACTTTATTTTTTTTGTACAGTTTCTGTTATATCTTCTTCATAATTGTTTTTTTTCACTTTTTTAAACTATTTTCTCATTCAAAAAAAAAGAAGACAGTTCGCATAATAAAAATGAAAAAATACTTTTAATACTAATTTTATTCTTTTGTTATGTGCGTGTTCATTGTACATATATCTTTTGTATTATTAATGATTCAAGAAAACAACGAAACTCCAAATGTGAATCAACAAGTATATATTGAAATAACATACAAGAACAAAATATACAATAATTTGTATTCAAGGGAAAAGAAGTTGCTTCCATTTTACCGTATTTTGATTTGTAATTGATTGTTCGAAAAAAAGTTCTCTTTAGAGAGAAATTTTCAGAACAAGTCTGTTGTTAGAATAGATGACACAAGAATACAATTGATCAGAAAGTGTGTTGTGTTAGAGAAATCAACAGAGTCCTGGTTGATTGAACTTGGCTGAGTCACAGAGAGGTATGTATATATGTATTACAAAATTCTGTGTCTGTGTGTGAAATGTTGTGAGTAAAGTCATAGGTTTGTGTTGACAGGCGAAATTTGCTGGACTCTACTGGCGGCTTGTGAAAAAGTCGCCTCTTTTAAAGCTACAGGTAGGCTTCCAGCGAAACCGCGGGAAAAGCTGATTTTGCACTAAAATGTGTGTTTGGTTAAAATTTGACCAATCGCTAAATTTGTACTAACGAAACAATTAAGCAAGTTCAAAACCGAAATATTCAAAGCAACGACTGCGATGGCTAAATTGTCCTATAGAAAGGCAGTGTTGATTTATTAGCCAATCGCAGACGAATAAAATGTGGGCGTGGAAAAAAAACATAGCAGTCGCTACACCTTTTCTTTCAAAAAAACAAAAAAAGAAAACCGTACATTTGCGTGTTTTGGAAAGACGACACTCATCACACACACTCGCATATTTAAAAACTGTATATAACAAAGTTGTTATCAGGGTATGGTACGGGTGATATACTGGCCCGCAAACAAATATCGAATGCCGGAAGAGAACAACAAACAAAACGAAAACTTGAGTAAAAGAGAGAAAAAAATTATATTGCCAAGTTTATTTCCGTTAAAGAAAATGCACTAACAAATATAAGGTTACAGTGCACTAGGCAAAAAAAAAAAAAAAAAAAAATCTCTGCATGTTCATATAGAGGAAGAGAAGAGTGTTCTCCTGAGAAGGACAGTTATGGGAGTCATTGAAAAGTGTTGTCCTGAAAAGGACAATTTTATAATCGCTGAAGAGTGTTGACCTGAAAAGGTGTTGTAGAGTAGTTTTCACAGTGGAGGCTTGTATTTCACTAAGTCGGTCCTAAATTAGGTTCGACGTACAAAACGTTAGGAACGTGAAATAATAGTTAATGACGCAGCAATCTAGTTGTGGAGATGATACTTTAATGTGCGACATCGACTGACTCACCAACTCACTCTGAGCCCCCTGGCGACTGCTACTTATTATCTGTGGGAGAGTCTATTAACAATAGAATAGGTATGTTCCGGTATAACAGAAGGACAGTTTTGTAGTCGCTGAAGAGCATTGTCCTGAAAAGGACAGTTTTGTAGTCGCTGAAGAGCGTTGTCCCGAGAAGTACAGTTTTGTGACCCCTGAAAAATGTTGCCCTGAAAAGGAGTTTATCGCATATAATTGCCGCTGGCGAAGATGGCTGTCTGGAGTTGGAGGCCTGCTGAAGAGGGCTGGATCTACGGCTGATGATGGCTGGCTGACTGGCTGGAACTGATGCTGATGACTGAAAACGTGGGCCAGCTGTCGATTGCTGGAATAGATACTAAACTTGGATCCTAGTCATCTGAGCCATGGATTCGTCCTTTTTAAGTTCATAATTTGTTCTTTTGGTTCAAGTACTTTCGACTTTCGCAGTCATCATCAAGAACCGATGTGGTGTCTGTGTGGTAGGTAGAATTCCTTTGTTGGCATCCTGGTATTTTTTGGGAAGCTGTAAATCTGAAATGGTCACGCGTGACGTCATGGGCAACGGCTATTGGGAACGAGGCCGCATAAAAAGATCGTGATTTAATTTTATTTTATTAATTAATTAAATTCTTTTTTTAATCAAAAGTGTTTGGGCGAATAGATGCTGTGTAAATATACCTTATATATATATATATGAGTCAGTGGTGCATTGTGAGTGGTGTAATCTATTCTGGCGGTTATTTTTGTGGGAGTGGCTTGTTTGTTTATTTATTTATTTGGTTGGGTTAATTTATTTTCATTTTCATTTTGCATTATTTATTCTTTTCGGTTTTTGATGGTTTGTTAACGTAGTAAAAAAATTGGGGGGATTTGCTTAAGTCGCTTATTTAATAGTTTGTTTTGGTCTGGGAAGATAATTAAAATATCAATGAAGACGACAATACCATTACGAGAAATAAACTTGATAAGTCCTGGGACGAAACCGGTTGCTCTTTTTTTTAGCGTTTTAAAATCCCATATAAATTTTGCTTATTCCTAGCTATCATTAAATTTTGTAGCATGAAAAACTTATATATATATATATATATATATATATATATATATATATATATATATAACTATGAACCTAAAGAGTCAGGTAAGCCTACCTAGGTTTCACCTACGCGGATCGTCAGGGTACGTACCCTGATGATCCGTGTATGTGAAACCTAGGTAGCTTTACCTGGCTCTTTAGGTTCATAGTTAGATTTGCTCTACTTAGTGTATTGAGCACTTTGCTTAGTTATTTTTGCTTTACTCGTTTTGGAGGTTTATTTCTTTGGACTCTAAGCTTGGATTCTGGATGATAGTTATCGCTTCAATTTCATGTTCTTAGTTCTTTCTTTTTTTTCATCCCTTATTTTTCCTCGGGTATTGGGATGTTCCTTTACCAGACGAGTATAATTACTTATATATATATATATATATATATATATATATATATATATAGTTATTTAGTTTATGCAAAACTAGGTAAGATAGATAGATAGATAGATATGAGCAGAGGCTGGAATATATATATATATATATATATATATATATATATATATATATAGATAGATAGATAGATAGATAGATAGATAGATAGACAAAGACAGATATGAGCAGAGGCTGGGATAGATAGATAGATATGAGCAGAGGCTGGGATAGATAGATAGATAGATAGATAGATAGATACGAGCAGAGGCTGGCATATATATATATATATATATATATATATATATATATATATATATATATATATAGACACAGACAGATATGAGCAGAGGCTGGGATAGATAGATAGATAGATAGATAGATATGAGCAGAGGCTGGGATAGATAGATAGATAGATAGATAGATAGATAGATAGATATCCAAATTAGGGAAAGAACAGATGGAATAAAAATCCACAACGCTTCCCATTTACTTTTTAAAAAAGTGCTCAATACAAAGTAGAGCAAAATGTTATTATAATATTTTTATTATAATAGATTGCAATAAAAACATTTTACATCGCTACACAAAGACTTTCATGTTTCAGTACTAAGATTTTACTTCTTCAGGCGATGGTAGATAACTTGCGATAAAACTGATTTATTTGGGAAATTTAAAAGCAAATCGTTACCTCTTTTCCGAATTTTAAAGGTGGAGGAGCTAAGGTCAGAATTAAAAATATACTTATGGGTATGTCTAGATTAACTCATTATACGCCAGATCTACGCCAAAATATAAAAATAAGGTCAGCGGGTAGAGGTAGGTCGGTTATTTTTACATGCCAAGAAAGCTGATGCTTAGACATGTCATCCAACGATACTAGGGAATCATTGCAGCGACAAATGTATTAAGGATTTTATACTCAGGAAGATTCTTAAAGGGGCCAAGAGGTAAAATTAAAAATATGGAAACATCTATATTCATTGCTAATTATACTGAATAGACAGTAAAACATGGCAATATTAAAGATGAAGAAACCAAATAAATGTTGGGTGGACCATAATATACTAATAAAATAATGGCTGTGCAATTGTAAAACGTAATTATTTATGAAAATATTTTAAATTATATTTTAAGGCAAAACGCCGGCATAACACCGTTAATTCATTTCTTTGATTTAACAGATTTTTATTGTTAGGAAACTTTATAATATGCAATTTTTCTTGTAAACATAGGGAATATAGATCTTATAAGGATTTACGAATTCTAGCTATTTTTAATATTTTCATTTTACCGTAGGAGTTTTGTTAACTTCTTTTAAATGCCAAAAATATTTTGAAAGGGACGTTCTGTTACGGTACGCATTGTTGTTGAAAGATAATGTGTTGATACCACCTAGTATTAAAGGAATTTTTGGTACTACAGATAGATATATACATAGATAGCGAAGTGAATGAGATTTTTTAAAATCGGTATCACCCCAAGCAAAGCAGTACAGCCACTAGTATGCAAGGGGTTACAGGGTGGGGAGGAAGTAGGAACAGAAACATTAGCAATGAGCGGGAAGAGAAAAGAGTAATCAGGAGAACAGTAGAGAACGATTGATATTCCATTTAAATTTTTGCAGATTAAAGTTGGTTGGAAAGCATGGATGCAGGTGGGAGTTCCGCAAGTGAGAAGTGCGAGATAAGGAACTGTTAGCATAGAATTTACGGCTACATCTAGCTAGCTCAACTGTAAATTGATGAGATCTCGACGCCAGTCTAGTACTGCGCTTAAATTCAAGAAGTCTAGGTACCATGGCGAAGAGCTCATCTGAACAATTACTATGAAAGTATTTATATAAAAAAAATGCACAGAGAGGCAATCTTACGATGGTGGGGAAGTAACTGAAGCCGAGCCGCCAGATCAGGACTAATAATATTGCTGGTTCTTCTCCAGGTAAATAGCAGGTGCACCGGATCATATATAGCAGTAACATTCTAAGCATGGACGAATGGTAGACTTATAGATATGTAAGATAAATTCCGGAGAGAAAAATTCTCTCGCCCGGCACAGTGAATCAACTTTCTTAGCAGTTGATCTATCGATGGATTCAATATAGTTTTTCCCCCTTAAATCATGAACTTCATGGACTTCTTTACTACTGGATCTATTTCTTACCACCTCTCCTTGCTCTTGTTGAGCTTCACAATACTGCCTTCTTGGTAACTCAGACCACTCTGTGGTAGCTATTGATATCAATTGTGCATGGGTAGGTGTCCCTGCATGTATATCTCATGGAGCAGAGGCTGGAACATATATATATGTCATCGTTGGATGACATGTCTAAGCATCAGCTTTCTTGGCATGTAAAAATAACCGACCTACCTCTACCCGCTGACCTTATTTTTATATTTTGGCGTAGATCTGGCGTATAATGAGTTAATCTAGACATACCCATAAGTATATTTTTAATTCTGACCTTAGCTCCTCCAGAGCAGAGGTTGGTTTCACAAAGGGCAAAGATATCTGGTAACCATTCCAGGAGAGAAGATTCTATGCTGTAGAAGTTTGAATGGATACCATGAATATTGGAGAGAGAAAGATTGTCGGGTAGGTGGTTTAGTTTTATTTCTTTGTGTTGTGATTTCCATGAGATGTTTTGAGGAGCGAGAAGAAAGACCACCATAATTATCGCTGTTGTCAAGGGCAATACAGGCCAGCCAGTACACGTCTGAAAGGAGCTGCAACCAGTCACTTTTCTGGACGATAGCATCAGAGTAGTCACCGGCCTCTTGAAACAATTTTCTGGCCATCGGCAGATTATCCCGGATTCAAACACCAACGCCATGCATGTAAATACTGGGGTCTTTTCAGCACAGGGGGAGATACCCTGGTACCAAGAAAAATTGGTCATAATGGAAGAATTAAAGTTGGTTTCACAAAGGGCAAAGATACCTAGCGACCATTCTAGGAGAAAAGATTCTGTGCTGTAAAAGTTGGAATGGTTAGCAAGAATATTGCAGAAAGAAAGTTTGGGGAAGGTAGGTGGTTTTTGTTAGCTGGTTGAGTTTTATTTCTTTTTGTTGTGATCTCCATGAGATATGTTTTGAGGAGAGAGAAAAAAAGACTACCATAATCTACCATAGGCTAAAGGGCATCACAAAGAAAATCCTGAAATGAGTCCCAATCATTGTGCTGGAAAGAGGTCTTATGGATAGGGGGTTACTGTTTAATGGATGCTTGGAAGGAGATATCAATAGCTACCACAGAGTGGTCTGAGTTACCAAGAAGGCAGTATTGTGAAGCTCGACAAGAGCAAGGAGAGGTGGTAAGAAATAGATCCAGTAGTAAAGAAGTCCATGAAGTTCATAATTTAAGTGAGGGATTGGGCAATGGAATAATTTCATGTCTGTATAAAGTCACTGAAGACAAAGATGTTCGCAGAAAGAGGGAGAGAAAGTGCCTTTTTCTATACTGTCTGCTATTGCATCTAATATACTGCAGTCTTGGGAAGAGGGGGAGTGATAAAAGAAAAAAGAGATAGCTGACAGAGTTTAGTAGAGAAAGACAGAAGCATATGGAAGAGTAGTCAGCTGCCTTGAGAAACAGTTTCCTGGTCATCGGAAGATTATCCCGGATGCAAACACAAAGCGCATGCATGTGAATGCTAGAATCTTTTTGGTAAAGGAGAAGATACCCTGGAATCAAGAATTCATTGGTAGCAATGGAAGAGTTCAAGTTGGTTTCACAAAGGGCAAAGATATCTGGTAACCATTCCAGGAGAGAAGATTTTATGCTGTAGAAGTTTGAATGGATACCATGAATATTGGAGAGAGAAAGATTGAGTCGGGTAGGTGGTTTAGTTTTATTTCTTTGTGTTGTGATTTCCATGAGATGTTTTGAGGAGCGAGAAGAAAGACCACCATAATTATCGCTGTTGTCAATGGCAATACAGGCCAGCCAGTACACGGCTGAAAGGAGATGCATGTGGCCTCAGGGTTGCCCACAAGATATACATGCAGGGACACCTACCCATGCACAATACGACACTACAGATACGCTTATATTACGCGACTGTTGATCAGAGCAACCTCTCTAAGTGCTACCAAAGATTTCTGGCTCCTAACGACCAGTCAGAAGCAGTAGCCAACAAAATGGTAAGCATTAAAGTCACCAAAGTCAAAGATGTCCGCAGACGGGTGGATATAAAGTGCCTTTTCTATACTGTCAGCTATTGAATCTAATATACTGCAGTCTTAGGAAGAAGGGAAGCAGTAAAGGATAAAGAAATAGTGACAGAGTTTTGCAGAGAAAGACAGAAGCATATAAAAGAGTAGTCAGCTGCCTCGAGGGATAGTTCCCCGGTCATCGGAAGATTATCCCAGATGTAAACACCAAAGCCATGCGTGTGAATCTTTTTGGCAAAGAGGAAGATACCCTAGAACCAAGAATTCATTGGTTTGCAACGGAAGAATTCAAGTTGGTTTCACAAAGGTCAAAGATGTCTGGGGACCGTTTCAGGAGAAAAAATAATTACACTGCAGGAATTAGAACGGACCCTAGGAATATTGGAGACAGAGATTGCGAGGGTGGATAGGTGGTTTTTTGTTAGCTGGTTTAGTTTTATTTCTTGATGTTATGATCTCCATGAGATATGTTTTGAAGAGGGAGGAAAAGACCACCATAATTGTTACTATCTGTCGTCAATGGCAATACAAACCAGTCAGTGTGTGGCTGAGATCAGAGTATAATGTGGCCTCAGGTTTGCCCACTAGAAATACATGCAGGAACACCTAACCTTGTCCGTCCTGGGTAAGATGATAAACGACATCCGACAGCAAGGCATTTGATCAGGAGGTTTTTGATATAAAGTGAGATAATATAGAAAAGCTCATTCACTGATTGGTCAGTGTCGACCAATCGGATCGTCTGCACGCGAGGAGTGATTCTTCCCGCGCAGCACTTCTGATCCAATGATCACCTATAAAGGAAAGAAAGAAGTGTAAAACACACCAGTGAGACTTCAGCTGCCACAGAAATCCATGACAGTTGAAGCTATGCGCCAATCTTCTCACTCAACACTCACAAACTGCATATTCCTTTACACTTACATAATCTTTCCTCTTGCACTGCAAAACTGTTAAAAAACATTTATAACAAATTATTAAATCTTTCTTTTCAGAGAACTTCGATAGATAATGATAGTCAAAGAAAGACAACTCTCGTCTTACTCATTGCATGCTTTTTCTTACGCATTCTTTATTGTATGCATTGTTGAATACAATTTTTATATATATTGCCTTGTCCCTTTCTTCACGTCAGTTGGTTTCCTAATCAAAATTAAATAAATGTGGTAGAAATCTGCCACAACAACATTCACTAAAAACTAAAAACCGGTACGAATTTTCTAAAACAATTAAATTAAAAAAAAATGATTTTCTGTGAAGTTAATTCTAATTTTTTGTGAAGTTAATTCTAATTTTTTTTTATTTACGATAATAGCTTAAAGCAAATCCGTGTTAAAAGAAAAATTAATTTCCGTATGTAAATAAATTTTTTTTACGTCTTTTAAAAATAAAATCCTTTCTCACGCTTCACTCGTCACTCATTGAACTGCCATTACAGACGAAAAATGTAAACAACAAATTTAAAAAATCTCTTTAAAATCCAATATTTGTCCTAGATTTGAACTTAAATTAGTAAATGTGAGGATTAATTAACTTAGTAGAATTAATAATTTTATGTTTTATATAACATTAAAAGTAACGTTACATTAGTAAAAAAAAACGAAAAGAATTTAAATACTTCACTTGTGACAACTTCCCTCAAAAAAGGACGATAACTCAAAATACAATTGAGTTACGGCCCTTGCACACTAGTTGGACCACAGGACTTCTGAATTCAACATGGCGATAAGCTGACATGAACGTCGAACTCATGGTTAAAATGTAAATAAACCCTTACTGTTCTCAGGCATTAAATGAATAAAAGTTATTTTATTATGTGTTAAAATAGACTTGTTTTTTTTTTTTTATAATTTTCATTCGTTTTTGTTCATTCCAACAACCTGGGATATAACATATGCCAATGAAATGATAAGATCTCTCTGTATTGTGACTGTTTACACTATTTAAATTGTTTGGAGTGTTATCCATGTCTTCCAGATATCTCAGTTTTCAGTGGCCAGCTATTGAACTCACAACTCTTTTGGGGTCAAGTCACTTGGTTTATTCAACCAACGCTTTTACCCTTAGATCCATGTGTCCTTGACCCAAAGAGTTGTGAGTTCAATACCTGGAATTGGAGGGAAATAACTGAAAAGGGAAATAAGTGAAAACTAAGATATACGGAAGAGGCATGTCGCGTGGAACTAGACCAGTATACCCTAGTCGACGAAATAAAGGGTTCAATTCAAAATTCCAATCATTTCAAGAAGGCCAGGGCGTACAACGGCCGAAACGTCGTGAATATGGCAACGAAGATGAGGACAACAGTCTAAATAATGTAAATAACGTAAATAATTATAATGCCTCATCTCAGAAATATAGACAGATCCTGAAGAAGACCGAAGTGTACAACCGCCGAAATGTCGTGAATATAACAACAAAGATGAGGACAACAGTCCGAATTATGTAAATTGTGTAAATAATTACAATGCCTCATCTCAGAAATATAGACAGATCTTGAAGAAGGCCGGTGTGTACAACCGCCGAAACGTCCCGAATGCGGCAACGAAGATGAGGACAACAGTCCGAATGATATAAATAGTGTAAATAATTACAATGCCTCATCTCAGAAATATAGACAGATCCTGAAGAAGGCCGGAGCGTACAATGGCCGAAACGTCATGAATATGGCAACGAAGATGAGGACAACAGTCCGAATGATGTAAATAGTGTAAATAATGAAATGATACCTTTCAGTATAAATAATTAATTGCTTTTATTTTTTTAAAATTATTTCCATGCCATAAAATATTTAATTGCAATCAATGTGTTTTTTTAAAAATTACTCTTTTTTAAAAGAATTATTAAATACTCATATAATACATTATTCTTTCAATAGGGAAGATTAGTCAAGGCGCTAATTCAGAATTAGTTCTTTTATGAACATCCGTAAAACAAATAAACTTACATTTTGTGAAATAATTTGAGCAGCATTTTGTTTGGGATGCACTGATTTGGAAATTCTTGCAAAAATCAGTTAATTGTCAGATTTTAATGAAACTTTCAGAAAGGGATGAAAATTAATTCAGAGAGGAACGAAATTATTTAAAAAATTTTATTTTTTTAGAAAATCTTGATAAAAAAATATTTTTACGTGTGTTATCACCACCCTCCCACTTCATTTAATTTTATGAAATTTAGAGAAATTCTTTTTTGTATCGCTCTATGATTATATTAGTCGTGAGGAAAAGTCCAAGGAGAACTTAAATCATCAGATAATTTTGGTTAAACAGGATCCACACTTACAGAAAATCTGCTCTGAATCGTAAAATAAAAAATGCAATAAAACTAAGGCATTACTTAATTAGAAAAACTTTTAATTGCTCTTAAGATATATTATGGACACTATTGTTTTAAGAAAATATTCGATGAATAATGAATTTTTACAAGAATTGTTTTCATTTTTTTAAAATTTTTTAATTAGAATAATTTAGAAACTTTTAAAATACTATATTGTTTATAGACGCATAAAAAAATCAAGACTTTTTAAAATACCGAGGGTCAGTGAATTGTAGTAAGTTTTTTCATTTATGATTAGTAAGTAACTTTTTAATTTAATAATAATATCACTTGACCGTTACAAATTAATTAAACGTGTGGATTTTTGTAAATACGTACGTCCATACACGAAATTATCAGAAAATACAAGAGGTACCGTATTTTCCGGCTTACAAGATGCTGCGGCATGGAAGACGCACTCTAATATTGGAATGAAATTTCTAAGAAAAAAAAGGTCATTCTCATACAACAACACATTCACCATGAGTCCCTCACATACCACATATTGTTTACATTAATCACTCGTCCGATTTTGTTTGTATGCCAATGACATACTAGTCAAGAGCAGAAAGGCTTCCGCCGCTACAAGTAAACAGAGCATGTTTAGGCTTGTGGCTCGGCTCCAGGAAGGTTTATAGTCTTGGAAATACTTGTAACAGTTAAGTACTGAGGTTACATCATATAAAAGGCTGAATTAGATTGATAGCTAACATTCATTAGCGTAACAACTCGGCATACAAATCCACATCCCTATCAGCCAAGCCAATTAGGTGACCGTCCAAACTTACTTGAGCTTGGGCGTTGCCTACATTCGTCTTGGAAGAAGCACACGTATTTTTCAGGGTATTTTTTTAGGAAGAAAAGTGCATCTTGTAAGCCGGAAAATACGGTACCAATCGCCAGTTAATTGCTAGACTGGATTACTGCCCTTGGAGTCTTAGATAACCGGGATTACTTCCCTTTTTACATTATTATTATTATTATTATTATTATTATTATTATTATTACATTGTGCGACATCTCATGTGGGACTGTTCGTTATGTTAATAAAGTGTTTTTTGTGTTGTAAACCTCTTAGGTTGTTGAGCGTTGTATGATCCTATTTATCTCTCGTATAGTAAATTTAAAATTTATTTGTAATTTTCTGTCATCTCCTCAACATCTTCGTAAGTAAGTCTATAATGCCAAAGTGCCTAAAATTCAATAGAATAATTGTAGTGTAGTGTTACTGACATACGGGAAGTAGTATGCACTCAACTGCCTCATGGGTAATAGCCGTAGCTATTTATAGTCTTTGTGACTTCATATGTAAATAAGTCACCTCATCTCCCTTGGTATTTCTTCTGGGATCTTTTGTCTCCTCACTATCTTCCTCCATCTTCCTAAAAGATTGTCTAAATATGGGAGATCGTGTTCTTTTTCTTTTTTCATGGAAGTCTTCTTCCAGCAATTGTTCATCTTCAGAGTCTATATTTCTCACGATTTCATGTATATAAGATACTTGAAATATTCTAAGTAGTTAAAAATATGTTAAAAAGGCGTTCAAGTCGTCATGTAATATTTTCAATTATTTTCTCCTTATTTAAATTTCACAAACATCAAGCTGTCAATAAATCACTCAACATGCAGAAAAAACACCGACCCCGATTTTCTTCGATATCTTAAAATAAAAGTAACATTTGTTTCAATTTTTCTCACTAATATGCTGTATTTTTGAAAGATTTTTTTAAATATGAAAAAATATAGGTTATCTCCCCTTGGTTGATAAGAACCCTGATAGGAAATATGACTCCATTTATATGATAACAATGGGTCAGATCCAAAGTTAGGCGCCAAAGAGATATTAAGTGTCAAAGGTGAGAGGCCTTGACGATCACGGAGTTGAATGGCTGCGTTTTAGCCTACCCCAAAAAAAAGGTTTGTTTTGTTTTGTTTTACGGTATATCAACCTCAATGGGTTATTTAATGCCGACAAGATTTTTGTTAAAAAATGTATTGCTGGTAATAATCTTTTTTTCTTAAAAATTAATTCCTGGTAATAATTTTTTAGAAAAATATATTGCTGGTATTAAAACCTATTTTAAACTTTCATAGCATTTTGATCCCAGTTTTGCGGTTAACTATTTGCCCATAGCTGGGACCCTGACAGGTGCTAACACCCTGAGTCAGGGTGGACCTGGGGACACCAGCAATTAAGAGGTGGTTCCACGTTCCTCAAAACCTCCTGATCAGAGGCCTTGCTGTCGCATGTCGTTTATCGTTTTTCACAGGGCGCCTCATTTTTAGGGGCTGGTGGTGGGGTCTGCAGAGGTGCAGTTAGCGTATTCTGAAGCCCCAGCCGACAGGGCGGAGAGAACCAGTAATGTTGGCCATGAGCAAACCTGAATAATACATCAGACATCGGAAGAACAGACATGATCAACTTCAGATAAGTGTTTTCAATCAATTTCAAACAGATATACGCATTTGAACTTTGTTTCCGATGCCGTGACATTAACTGCTAAAGGAATATGTTTAGCAATTCATTCTTCTTATTCTCGTTGTATAATTTATTAATTATAGAAAAGAATGCTTTTTAAATTGTTCATTTGTTTCTTCATTTGTCCCTCTGTTACAGCAAATATGGGGGAGTCGTTAATGTTTCTTCATTGCCATATTAACAACGTTTCGGCTGTTGTACGCTCTGGCCTTTATGTCTCTCTATATATCTGTCTATATCTCTGAGATGAGGTATTATGATTACTTGCATTACTTACATTATTCGGACTGTTATGCTCATCTTCATTGCTATATTCACAACGTTTCGGTGGATAAAGAAGTTGGTAAGATCCAGTGACTAGACCCAAAGATTTATGAGTTCAATACCAGGCCACAGCAGTGGTGAACCAAAAACTTGGAGAGCTGAGTTAAAATGGAAATAACTAAGACATCTGGAAGAGGTACGGTTCGAAATTCCAATCACCTGAAGAAGGACGGAGCGTACAACGACCGAAACGTTGGGAATAAGGCCATGGGAAAAAAGAAGATTTCAGTCAGTTTACATTCGTTTTGAATGAAAAGGATTTTGCTTATTTGAAATATTAAATTTAATCGACTAGTTTGGTAATTAAATCAAAAATTTAAACTTTAAGAAAAGATCTTTCATTTGTTAAAAATTTTAACAAATGAAAAATCGTTTAAATTATAATCAATGAATTTTAAAGTTAGATATCGCTATTACTATTTTTTTGTTTAATTTTTTATTTTTGGAATTATTTTTGTTGAAGTTCACACTTGATGTTGCATGCATTTTTTACTGAAATGATCCCCCCCCCCGGGTCATGAAAATAACATTAAAAGAGAGTGGGAGTGAAACAGACACGCCAAGAAATATTTCCACAAAGGTTTCTAATTAAAATAACGTATTTAGTATAGAAGAGATTCAATAATAAATACGCACATTCACCAAAATAGAAACTGTTTACGTTCACACACAAACACAAATGTTGATGTCTTTGTCACTTGTAAATTTGTTGTTTAATACATATATTTCTTGATATATATAAAATAATTTTTAAATTCCATAGTCTAAATAAATAGTTTAAATGCCCTACAGAAAAAGATAACCCTTTATGAAGTCGTCAAAAAAAAAAAAAAAAAAAAATACAAATGTTAGCGAATTATGACAGTTTTTTATATACACAAAACCCTTTCAGAAAAAAAAAAAAAAAAAATAAAAAAAAAAAAAATCTCCATAGACTAGACTATGTCATCTTCCGCTTTAAATTTAAACACCCCAACCTTACCCTGACTTGACCTCTTTGAATGTAACTGAGATATTGATACAAATTTTTAACCCTTACGCCCCTTTTCTTTAAACAATTGCTCTAGCCGTTACCATAGTAATTTTAATTTCAATAATGAATATGCTTATAAAACGCGTAAATTTCAGAAATTAGTTATTCCCCCCAAAAATTTCGCTTGAAGATGGAACAGAGCTTGGTCCTTTAATTCAATTTAATTCAAATAATTATATTGAAGTTTTCGGCTCTTGTTTTGAAACATGAGAACTCTTATGTAGCGTTGGAATCATATTTTTAAATAAATAATTATATATATATATATATATATATATATATATATATAAAACCGATATATATATATATATATATATATATATATATATATATATATATATATATATATATATATATATATATATATATATATATAGGTCTTGTTTTTTTTTTTTACATCTTCGATTGGACTCAGCTTGAGCAACACGTGTTTTTAATAATCTTTTTTGGTTTTAAACAGTATTTTGAGCCTATGTTTGAACGAGCTGCGCCGTTTGTAGCAGCATTCATACGACAAAAACAAAATAAAAACAACTATAGCTCGTTCATGTCTCAGTGTAATTATTCCTCTGAACTTTAACCCCTAAAACTGAATCAGTCGGAAAAATCAACAAAAAACTAACATTGTGAATCATCAGGGGACATAACTCTAATATCAGGATAATTTCCCTTGGTCTGCTACTTTGTGCAGTATCTTAATTTAATTCAATTTTTAAAGTGTCGTCTAAATCGAATACTTTTCTGATTTTTGGTAATTTTTAAAAAACAGGAGCTAGCGATTTTTGACTTTCATATCGGAAAAAAACGCACCCATTTTGGTGGTACCTACGAAAAACCTTATTTCTATACCTAAAGTTGTTTTTCTTTATTCACAGATTAGCTTCAGACTATATCTTTCAAATAAAACCAAAAGAACATTTTTATTTTACATTATTTTAAAAGAGCGTGTTAAAATTATTTTTTTAAATATATATTTTTTAATAATCTTTTTTTAGTTTAGCTTCAGCAGACTATTATTATCTTTCAAATAAAACCAAAAGAACATTTTTATTTTACATCATTTTAAAAGAGCGTTTTAAAATTATTTTTTAAATATATATTTTTTAATAATCTTTCTTTAGTTTTTTGAGCTTCTATCTATTTGAACGAGCCGTGCGGTTTGTAGCAGCAGTCATCCGATAAAAACAAAGTAAAAACAACTATAGCTCGTTGTCTATCAATGTAATTATTCCCCTGACCTTTAACCCCTAACAATGAATGACCCGGGGAAAATACGACATATTTAAAACGAAGACAGTGTAAATAATGCGTCAAGGGACATAACTCTAATATCAGGATTATTTCCCTTGAACTGCTACATTGTATAGTATCTTGATTTAATTCATTTTTTTTTTAATTCAAGGATACAATAATTGTTTGATTTCCTAAAAAATCATCTTAGATTGTAAACGACAAACCACAAACCGCAAAATATTACAATACGACATTCCTATCTAAGACTAACAATAATAGTATTGTGTATATAATGTTAAAAGTAGGCAAATAAGGCTTTATTCTATGAATAATGCTTGCACTAAATCCAGGCTACTAACAATCCCATTCTTCCTGATTCTCGGTGCGTTCCTTTTGTAAACTTATCAGCAATGCATTTAAAACAACCCTATTCTATCCCTAATACCTGCATTAATTCTTGGCACCCAGAAATCCTATATCCTTTTGCCTGTTAATACATTCTTATAGTAAAACCATTAATAATGTCTTATTCTTTTACAATGATATTCACCCTATCAAGGCCCAAGAGTTAATTAAAGTAGAGGGTTACAGAGTTAGAAGCACAGTTTATGTGGAGAAGATAACTGTTGACCTTCAGCATTCACTTTTGTACATATCGCCGAAGCTTCCTGACGATAGGATGGAACAATTATGAAAAAATTCGTCAACGAAAGTTGAGGTGTTGAATATAACATCTATGAACTAAATTAAACATTTTATTCGCATTAATCATATATATATATATATATATATATATATATATATATATATATATATATATATATATATATAAAAATCAAATATAAATATATGAAGATGAATATAACGATTGTCTAATTTAGCAAGGACCAAATATTTCTATGTTCAAAAACACATACTAATACACACAAAAACATATACAAGTAGGTACATACACTTAGGCATGTACTCACACACACACCCAGACATACGTGTACATACACATACACATACATACATACATATATATATATATATATAAAAGACCTAAAAATATATTCACATATCCACACATACACATATTCATCTATATTCATATACACACACTTTCCACATACATATACACGCATACATATGCCCCCATGCATATATTCATACATACATACATACTTATACATACACATACATATACACATACATATACATACACATATACATATACATATATATATATACATATATATACATATATACATATACCCATACATACACGCACATACACATACACACATACATACATATACACACATATACACACATATATATATATATACACACATGCAAATACATACACTCCCTTACACATGTATATACATACACATGCAAATACATACACACGCTTACACATGTATATATATATACACATGCAAATACATACACACCCTTACACATGTATATATACACATACACACACATACACACACACATAAACATGTATATACATAAGTACACATACACACCTACACATATACATACATAAACACCTCCATACGTACATATATACACACTTACATACATACACACATATACACATACATACATATACATATATACACACATATATACACATACATACATATAAATACACACACAGAGATACACATATGTACATATATATAAAAAGTTAAAATCTAAATAAGTGACGATTCAAATATTTGCGCGTGTATGAAAAAAAAAAAAAAAAAAAAAAAATTTTATATATATATCTACATACATATACATGCATATACATACACATACACATACACATACATACATATACATACATGCACACACATACACAAACTTGTTTTTTTCTGTTTTCATTTTGAATTTGTAGGTCTGATGATTTGGATCGTATTTACGATTCCAATGGAATAAATTATGAGCATGGAATATTAGTGTTTAAGCCTTTTTATTATATCCTTACTCTGTTCTAGACATTGAGTTCTACCTGGATCCTTCCTCTTGGAAATTTTTTTTTTTTTTTTTTTTCTGAAAATATACATGTATGGGAATTTTTTATATATATTTTGCATATGTATGTATATTTTCCACTAATATTATCTATATATATATATATATGCGTTTCGATTAATTTTTCTTATGTTCGAAGTGGCTTTTTTGGGGACATAGATTGTGTAGAAACTGTCCAAATGTTCTATATTTTTAATCTTTTTTTTTATAGGCGGATTAGGTTATTATGTTTGTATTTTCTACTAGTATGTTTCGAATGGAAAGAAATACACTACCCCCAATTGACCCGAATAAAAAAAAATCAAATTAATTATCTATTATAGAAAATTAAAGACAGCTAACCTTATCCTCAGAAATAACGATACACCAGCTAAGACAAAATTACAACGAAATAATTACATTGGTCACATGACTACATTCCTATCCCGACGCCTGACACATATCTGACCATAGCTCTATTAGGACCCATTTAAATACACAAAAAATAATAAAAAGGGTCCATTCGAAACATAGTAGTAGAAAACACAAATATATTAACTGCATCCACCTGTAAAAAAAAGATTAAAATATAATGGAAGCCCTAATAATAAAAAAAGAATCAGCCAACATTTAACAATATTAACTACGAACAAGGCCACAATGTACTAACCGTGTTCGGAAAATAAAATATCCTTATAACACTAAAAACATACACATAATGCCAAAAAAAAAAAAACTTCCTTGATAATGGTTAAAATTTTAGCCAAAAGCACATGAAATTACAGAACATTTGGACAGTTTCTACACATTTTGTGTCCAAAAAAGAAAGCTTTTCTTCAAACACAAGAAAAAATTAAATGAAATACTTAACCTAAATACAATATATATATATATATATATATATATATATATATATATATATATATATATATATATATATATATATAGTGGTCAGTGTATATATATATATATATATATATATATAAATTCCCAAGTGGATAGAATCCATGTAGAACTCAATGATGTCCAGGACAGAGTAAGTATATAATATAAAAGGCTCAAACACTAATATTCCATGGTTATAATTTATTACATTGGAATCGTAATCACGATCCAATTCATCAGACTTTCAATTTCCGATTTCTTTTTGAATTTGTTGGTCTTATGAATTGAATCGTAATTATGATTCCAATGTAATAAATTATAACCATAGAATATTAGTGTTTGAGCCTTTTATACACACACACACACACACACACACATATACACATATATATATATATTGTCCCTCACAGATAGCACGACTCATAGTATCATGCACAACGCAATCTTTAGGTGCTGCGTATAGACTGACCGCTACGTAATTTAAATTTTAATAAAAATATCTGGTCATCGCAATGTTGGCGTAGTTATATATTATACAGGTATTACAGTTTTGTAATTTTTAAAAATATATTTGGTATTTAAAATAAACGAGATTTATATATATATATATATATATATATATATATATATATATATATATATATATATAAAGGGAGAGGTTATAGTTGTTCCAACGAGAGACATGTGTACAGTTTAAAGAGAAGACAAAAATCGCAAACGTTTTTGGTTATAATGGGGATTTTCTCAATATATATTGTACTTTATTTACCATATTTCTGCTACACGAGTTTCCAATTTCGTGACCTTCCTCTGGCAACCCTGTCTCTGACCAATCTTAATGGTTTTAAGTAGAAGAAAATTTTCACCACAAGAACAAGAAAAAATTGTATTACTACCGCAAACAAAAGACAATGGTTAAACATTGGAAAACATGAAAAAAATTAATTCAATTTAATAATATGTGGAAATAATTCTGCCTGATAAAGTTCGCAAGACCGGAAACGCGTGTAGCAAATATATGGAAAATAAAGTATAATATGCATTTAAAAATCCATATTATAACCAAAAACGTGTGCGGTTTCTCCTTCTCGTTAATATATATATATATATATATATATATATATATATATATATATATATATATAATTAAAAGAAAAACAGACCACTTTAAGGTACCATTATAATAATTTATTTCACCAGAGCCCTTTTAAAAGGACGCCGGATCATCAGATAGCACTTCCAAAAATGAATTGAAACGAAAATGAAATTAAAATTGATGGGTAGTGTAAGTTTTGTAGTTTAACAGAGAGTGTAAAAAGAGGCAGTTAAATTACGGCATTGGATGCTGCCTTTTGTTTTTACACTTATTTACTTACGCCTATATATATATATATATATATATATATATATATATATATATATATATATATTAATTTATTTAAAATATGATTCCAAATCGCTACATAAGAGGTCTCATGTTTCAAAACAAGAGCCGAAAACTTCAATATAATCCTTTAAATTAAATTGAGTTGAAAGTAAAATGGGCTCCGTTCCATCTTCAAGCGAAATTTTTGTTGGAATAACGAATATCTTAAATTTACTTGTTTTAAAAATTGAAATCAAAATCCCCATGGTAACAGCTAATGCGAATTGTCTAAATTGGGTAGGCGAGTGTAGGGTGTTAATAATAAGTAGCGGTATAGAGATACTTTCAAGGTGTCAAGTCGGGGAAAGGTGGGGGTGTCAAAAATGAAACGGAAGATGTATTAATCTTCGTTTAGTTTGGTAGTCTATGGATATTTATTTATTTATTTTATTTTATTTATGAAAGGGCATTGTGCATATAAAAAAAGAAAAACTTTCGTAACGTTTGTTATTTGACGACTTCATAAAGGGTTATCTTTTATGTAAGGTATTTAAACTACTAACTTGAGCTATGGATTATGAAGGGTGTTATGTTGTATGCATGTTTGTAGTTAATTATTCCTACTATGAATCTGATGATTGGGATATTTGTTAAACAAGTTATATAAATTTTTTATTCTGGTCGCAGGGTGTTCTAAAAAGTCAGGCTTATGATCCTTAAGAGTTATATAACATTCTTTTTCAGTAAGTTTACCTACTCTATCGCTGATTTTTAGTTTATCAGTTATTTTTTTACTAGTTTTGTTTATGCTATCAACCATATTAATGTTGTTGTTGCAAGCTTTTTTTATAAGTCCTGGTTAAGTTTTTTTTAATTAAGTTGTTGTAGTCGTCGACATCCAATTTGTAGAAGTTGCCGGTTTTGTCAGAATAATTAACCCTACCCGACCCGACATAGGAAAGATCAGCAAAAGGATCCTGGAAAAAATTACCTGCCAAATAAAAAAACAACTGGAATTAAAATTATGGATCAACACTAAAGATGTTATCAATTGGTTTAACTATATTGATGATAAACGGAATTGCACCCTTATACAGTTCGATATCGTGGACTACTACCCATCAATTTCGAAGGATTTATTTATGACTGCCCTGGACTTTGCTGCTGTGTATTCTAACCTAACAAAGGATGAAATGGATATTATCCTCAGCGCAAAGAAATCGGTCCTCGTTCACAATGGGGACCAATGGATAAAAAACAATAACGACCTGTTTGACATCACTATGGGATCGTTAGACTCTGCAGAGTCTTCTGACTTTGTTGGTCTCCTAATACTGTACAATTTAACGGCACACCGCGAAATTGATATTAAGGACATCGGGCTGTATAGAGATGACGGGCTCATGGTGGTGAGGAGTTCTACTAGTTTTAAGATTGAAAAAATCAGAAAAATTATATTTAGTGAATTTAAGAAACTAAACTTAAAGATAACTGTCTCTTCTAATTTGAAAAGGGTTAACTTCCTCGACGTAACTCTAGACTTACCAGGCAACACATACCAACCTTATAGAAGACCAAATGCTAACCCTTTATACATACACCCGAAGTCAAACCATCCTCCATCAATAATTAAACATATACCCTCATCAATAGAAAATAGAATTAGCATTAACTCCGCAAACAGGGAAATATTACAACAACACAATAGCTTCTATAACACTGCCCTAAAAAATAGTGGTTATAAAAATGCTAACATTACAGAGAAAATTACACTGGACATAGGAAAAAAAAAACAGAAAAAGAAATATCATTTGGTACACCCCTCCGTTCAACCAAAGAGTTAGTATTAAACTAGCACAGAAATTCTTAGCGCTAATTAATAAACACTTCCCCACCAATAGTAAGCTTAGTAATATATTCAATAAGAACATCCTAAAATTAAGCTACAGCTGCTCTGATAATCTTGAACGCATAATAAAAAAAACACAATAATAAGATCTTGAACAAACCTTCATGCCAAAACAGTATTAATAGAAACTCTGCACTTAAATCAGACGATAAAAGGGAAAAATTATGTAACTGTAGAAACCCAGAAGACTGCCCATTAGAAAATAAATGTTGTATTAATTCTGTGGTATACCAATGTACTATTTCATCCACAGAGAGCCCTAGCACTAATATGATATACATTGGGTCCACGAAGAATAATTTTAAAGATAGATGGAGGCAGCATAAGTGCTCCTTTAATAATATAAACAAAAGAAATCAGACTTCACTATCAAAATATTTTTGGCACCTGAAGGAAACAAATAAGACACCAAAAGTTAAATGGAAAATTATTGACAAGGCTAGAATATGTAAAGCTTGGGATGACCCATGCCCTTTGTGCCTCCATGAAAAATTGTACATTATTAAACTTCAAAATAATAATAATCTATTAAATAATAGACACGAGTTAACGGTTTTCTGTAGGCATCATCAGATTTTTGGTTTGAATTATTAGATAAAAAAAAAAAAAAAAATTTATATAACTTGTTTAACAAATAGCCCAATCATCAGATTCATAGTAGGAATAATTAACTACAAACATGCATACAACATAACACCCTTCATAATCCATAGCCCAAGTTAGTAGTTTAAATACCTTACATAAAAGATAACCCTTTATGAAGTCGTCAAATAACAAACGTTACGAAAGTTTTTCTTTTTTTATATGCACAATCCCCTTTCATAAATAAAATAAAATAAATAAATAAATATCCATAGACTAGCAAACTAAACGAAGATTAATACATCTTCCGTTTCATTTTTGACACCCCCACCTTTCCCCGACTTGACACCTTGAAAGTATCTCTATACCGCTACTTATTATTAACACCCTACACTCGCCTACCCAATTTAGACAATTCGCCCTAGCTGTTACCATGGGGATTTTGATTTCAATTTTTAAAACAAGTAAATTTAAGATATTCGTTATTCCAACAAAAATTTCGCTTGAAGATGGAACGGAGCCCATTTTACTTTCAACTCAATTTAATTTAAAGGATTATATTGAAGTTTTCGGCTCTTGTTTTGAAACATGAGACCTCTTATGTAGCGATTTGGAATCATATTTTTAAATAAATAATTATATATATATATATATAGGCGTAAGTAAATAAGTGTAAAACAAAAGGCAGCATCCAATGCCGTAATTTAACTGCCTCTTTTACACTCTCTGTTAAACTACAAAAACTTACACTACCCATCAATTTTAATTTCATTTTTCGTTTCATTTCATTTTTGGAAGTGCTATCTGATGATCCGGCGTCCTTTAAAAGGGCCCTGGTGAAATAAATTATTATAATGGTACCTTAAAGTGGTCTGTTTTTCTTTTAAATATTAGCTCTGGATTTACATTGAGCACTCAGGATTTCATCCTCCTTGGGATTACCCATACGGATTACCAAGTTCTTCATAACTTATCTCTCTCTCCCTCTCTCTCTCTCTCTCTCTCTCTCTCTCTCTCTATATATATATATATATATATATATATATATATATATAGGCGTAAGTAAATAAGAGAGGAGAGGCCACCATATAGGCATCAGTGTTTGTAAATATTGTGGAACTTGTGAAATAGTTTTCATGCGTCAGGAAAACCTTGCATAAAAAAATGATTATCTATCTCCTTTATATCTTTTTATCATAGTTCACTTAGTAAACATAATATCCTGTACTCGCGTGAGTCACCCAATGATACATGGATCTGCTACGCACTGGTTCTGTCCACTAACAAGTGAAGGCAAGTTCGCACTGACGTCATACAGACCTCGCTAAATACATTCCTAATGATTGTATTTTTTTTTTCCAGTTCACCCCATGCAAGGCAGTAAAGCCACTAAGAGATAGGGGGTTACTCCGTGTGGAAGAATTAGAAACAGAAACATTACTAATGAGCGAGAACAAAAAGATTTATTATAATTTTAAATAATATAAAAGGTCGAAGCCTGTATTATAATAACTAAGAATTTGCCAACAATATGCCGTGCGTATATAATAAAATTACGAATATAAGATTAAACAAAAATTGGTCAGAAATGGATGAATCTATTTATTACTTTTTCTAGCGGAAACCCTTGCGACCACTACGGTTTCAGTGAACATTGGTTGAGAAACATTGGTTTAAACTAATGTCAGGAGGATAAGGGTCAAAGGTTTGCATTCCCAATCCAGTAGGTTTTTAGATAAGTTTTATAATTTTAACATTGTATTGTCCGTTATAAAATATGCCACATTGGATTGATGAAAAAAATTAAACAGAAAGCAAAACAAAAAACAATAGAATTATTCATTAGTACTCTGGATGTAAAATATTCAGACGAACAGGACCGACACACATACTGTCCTCAAACCCTCAAAGGGGCCCAAACAGTGCTTTACGAACCTCGTTATTTTATCAACAACATTAGTTTTTTTTTTACCTGCATTTATATATGTTACATATTAAACTAAGCACAACTGTCTATGTGTTTTAACGTTACATATATAAATGTAGAAATAAGAATAATCTCAAGTTGATGTTAAAAATTACCGTAAAACTTAAATAAGATGGAATGATCTAGTAGGGCATTTATATATGTTACATATTAAACTAAGCTGACTATAGTCCGACGTTACATATTAAACTAAGCTGACTATAGTCCGACGTTACATATTAAACTAAGCTGACTATAGTCATACGTTACATATTAAACTAAGCTGACTATAGTCAGACGTTACATATTAAACTAAGCTGACTATAGTCCGACGTTACATATTAAACTAAGCTGACTACAGTCAGACGTTACATAATAAACTAAGCTGACTATAGTCAGACGTTACATATTAAACTAAGCTGACTATAGTCCGACGTTACATATTAAACTAAGTTGACTATAGTCATACGTTACATATTAAACTAAGCTGACTATAGTCCGACGTTACATATTAAACTAAGCTGACTATAGTCCGACGTTACATATTAAACTAAGCACAACTGTCTATGTGTTTTAACGTTACATATATAAATGTAGAAATAAGAATAATCTCAAGTTGATGTTAAAAATTACCGTAAAACTTAAATAAGATGGAAAGATCTAGTAGGGCATTTATATATGTTACATATTAAACTAAGCTGACTATAGTCATACGTTACATATTAAACTAAGCTGACTATAGTCATACGTTACATATTAAACTAAGCTGACTATAGTCAGACGTTACATATTAAACTAAGCTGACTATAGTCAGACGTTACATATTAAACTAAGCTGACTATAGTCCGACGTTACATATTAAACTAAGCTGACTATAGTCCGACGTTACATATTAAACTAAGCACAACTGTCTATGTGTTTTAACGTTAAATATATAAATGTAGAAATAAGAATAATCTCAAGTTGATGTTAAAAATTACCGTAAAACTTAAATAAGATGGAATGATCGAGTAGGGCATTTATATATGTTACATATTAAACTAAGCTGACTATAGTCAGACGTTACATATTAAACTAAGCTGACTATAGTCATACGTTACATATTAAACTAAGCTGACTATAGTCCGACGTTACATATTAAACTAAGCTGACAATAGTCAGACGTTACATATTAAACTAAGCTGACTATAGTCATACGTTACATATTAAACTAAGCTGACTATAGTCCGACGTTACATATTAAACTAAGCTGACTATAGTCCGACGTTACATATTAAACTAAGCAGAACTGTCTATGTGTTTTAACGTTAAATATATAAATGTAGAAATAAGAATAATCTCAAGTTGATGTTAAAAATTACCGTAAAACTTAAATAAGATGGAATGATCTAGTAGGGCATTTATATATGTTACATATTAAGCTGACTATAGTCCGAACTCATACGTTACATATTAAACTAAGCTGACTATAGTCCGACGTTACATATTAAACTAAGCTGACTATAGTCCGACGTTACATATTAAACTAAGCTGACTATAGTCAGACGTTACGACATATTAAACTAAGCTGACTATAGTCCGACGTTACATATTAAACTAAGTCATGACTATAGTCTATAGTCGACGTTACTAAGCTGACTATAAATCTAAACGTTAAATATATAAATGTACTAAGAATAATCTCAAGTTGATGTTAAAAATTACCGTAAAACTTAAATAAGATGGAATGATCTAGTACATATAGTCAGACGTTACATAATATTAAACTAAGCTGACTATAGTCAGACGTTACATATTAAACTAATAGTGACTATAGTCCCGACGTTACATATTAAACTAAGTGTATTCCGAACGTTATATATAAATGTAAAATGACTATAGTCCGTTAAAATTACATAAAAACTTAAATAAGATGGAAAGATCTAATTCCGATGTTACATATTAAACTAAGCTGACTATAGTCATACGTAAATAAACTAAGCTGACTATAGTCATACGTTACATATTAAACTAAGCTGACTATAGTCAGACGTTACATATTAAACTAAGCTGACTATAGTCAGACGTTACATATTAAACTAAGCTGACTATAGTCCGACGTTACATATTAAACTAAGGACTATAGTCCGACGTTACATATTAAACTACTAATAGTCCGACGTTACATATTAAACTAAGTGGCTATAGTCCGACGTTATATGTTTTAACGTTAAATATATAAATGTAGAAATAAGAATAATCTCAAGTTGATGTTAAAATTACCGTAAAACTTAAATAAGATGGAATGATCTAGTAGGGCATTTATATATGTTACATATTAAACTAAGCTGACTATAGTCATACGTTACATATTAAACTAAGCTGACTATAGTCATACGTTACATATTAAACTAAGCTGACTATAGTCATATTAAACTAAGCACAACTGTCTATGTGTTTTAACGTTATATAAACTAAGCTGACTATAGTCAGTACGTTACATATTAAACTAAGCTGACTATAGTCCGACGTTACATATTAAACTAAGCTGACTATAGTCCGACGTTACATCTAATCTGACTATAGTCCGACGTTATATTAAACTAAACAGAACTGTCTATAGTCCGACGTTAAATATATAAATGTAAACTAATCTCAAGTTGATGTTAAAAATACCGTAAAACTTAAATAAGATGGAATGATCTAAAGGGACTATATATACATATTTAAACTAAGCTGACTATAGTCAGACGTTACATATTAAACTAAGCTGACTATAGTCATACGTTACATATTAAACTAAATGTCAGACGTTACATTAATAAATATTAAACTAAGCTGACTATAGTCATACGTTGATATTAAACTAAGCTGACTATAAACGTTAAATATTAAACTAAGCTGACTATAGTCCGACGTTACATATTAAACTAAGCAGAACTGTCTATGTTTTATACGTTAAATATATAAATGTAAGAAATACTATAATCTCAACGTTACATATTAAACTAAGCTGACTAAAAAGACGTTACTATTATAGTCCGACGTTACATATTAAACTAAGTCATACGTACTATAGTCACTACGTTACATATTAAACTAAGCTGACTATAGTCCGTCCGACGTTACATATTAAACTAAGCTGACTATAGTCTTATAGTCCGACGTTACATATTAAACTAAGCTGACTATAGTCCGACGTTACATATTAAACTAAGCACAACTGTCTATGTGTTTTAACGTTAAATATATAAATGTAGAAATAAGAATAATCTCAAGTTGATGTTAAAAATTACAGTAAAACTTAAATAAGATGGAATGATCTAGTAGGGCATTTATATATGTTTAAACTAAGCACTATAGTAAACTAAGCTGACTATAGTCAGACGTTACATATAAACTAAGCTGACTATAGTCATACGTTACATATTAAACTAAGCTGACTATAGTCATACGTTACATATTAAACTAAACTATAGACTATAGTCTAGACGTTACGTTATTTAAACTAAGCTGACTATAGTCAGACGTTACATATTAAACTAAGCTGACTATAGTCCGACGTTACATATTAAACTAAGCTGACTATAGTCCGACGTTACATATTAAACTAAGCACAACTGTCTATGTGTTTTTAACGTTAAATATATAAATGTAGAAATGAGAATAATCTCAAGTTGATGTTAAAATTACCGTAAAACTTAAATAAGATGGAATGATCTAGTAGGGCATTTATATGTAAACTATAGTCATGACTATAGTCAACGACTATAGTCATACGTTAATATTAAAACTAAGCTGACTATAGTCAGACGTTACATATTAAACTAAGCTGACTATAGTCCGACGTTACATATTAAACTAAGAAACTGTCTATGTGTTTTAACGTTAAATATATAAATGTAGAAATAAGAATAATCTCAAGTTGATGTTAAAATTACCGTAAAACTTAAATAAGATGGAATGATGTAGTAGGGCTTTTAAACTATATATGTTTCATATTAAACTAAGCTGACTATAGTCCGACGTTACATATTAAACTAAGCTGACTATAGTCATATGTGTTTTACTATTAAACTAAGCACTATAGTCCGACGTTACATATTAAACTAAGCTGACTATAGTCAGACGTTACATATTAAACTAAGCTGACTATAGTCATACGTTACATATTAAACTAAGCTGACTATAGTCCGACGTTACATATTAAACTAAGCTGACTATAGTCCGACGTTACATATTAAACTAAGCACAACTGTCTATGTGTTTTAACGTTAAATATATAAATGTAGAAATAAGAATAATCTCAAGTTGATGTTAAAATTACCGTAAAACTTAAATAAGATGGAATGATCTAGTAGGGCATTTATATATGTTACATATTAAACTAAGCTGACTATAGTCATACGTTACATATTAAACTAAGCTGACTATAGTCCGACGTTACATAAAACTAAATAAGTTACATATTAAACTAAGTTAATATTAAACGTTAAATATATAACTATAGTCATACGTTACATATTAAAATTACTAAAACTGACTATAGTCATGTAGTAGGTTACATATTAAACAACTAAGACTATAGTCCGACGTTACATATTAAACTAAATGACTATAGACTATAGTCCGACTATAGTCCGACGTGACAATAGTCAGACGTTACATATAAAACTAAGCTGACTATAGTCCGACGTTACATATTAAACTAAGCTGACTATAGTCCGACGTTACATATTAAACTAAGCACTATAGTCCGACGTGTCTATGTTTTTAACGTTAAATATATAAATGTAGAAATAAGAATAATCTCAAGTTGATGTTAAAAATTAAAAACTTAAATAAGATGGAATGATCTAGTAGGGCATTTATATATGTTACATTTAAACTATATATAGTCAGACGTTACATAAACTAAGTTGTTATATTAAACTAAGCTGACTATAGTCCGACGTTACATATTAAACTAAGCTGACTATAGTCATACGTTACATATTAAACTAAGCTGACTATAGTCATACGTTACATATTAAACTAAGCTGACTATAGTCAGACGTTACATATTAAACTAAGCTGACTATAGTCAGACGTTACATATTAAACTAAGCTGACTATAGTCATACGTTACATATTAAACTATAGTCAATGATTACATATTAAAACTAAGCTGACTATAGTCCGACGTTACATATTAAACTAAGCTGGCTATAGTCCGACGTTACATATTAAACTAAGCTGACTATAGTCCGACGTTACATATTAAACTAAGCACAACTGTCTATGTGTTTTAACGTTAAATATATAAATGTAGAAATAAGAATAATCTCATAGTTGATGTTAAAATTACCGTAAAACTTAAATAAGATGGAATGATCTAGTAGGGCATTTATATATGTTACATATTAAACTAAGCTGACTATAGTCAGACGTTACATATTAAACTAAGCTGACTATAGTCATACGTTACATATTAAAAGTCATATGTTACATATTAAACTAAGCTGACTATAGTCCGACGTTACATATTAAACTAATAGATATAAATGTAAAATAAGAATAATCTATGACTATCATACGTTACATATTAAACTAAGCTGACTATAGTCAGACGTTACATATTAAACTAAGCTGACTATAGTCAGACGTTACATATTAAACATCCGACGTTATTAAACGTTAATATTAAACTAAGCTGACTATAGTCCGACGTTATATTAAACTAAGCGACTATAGTCCGACGTTACATATTAAACTAAACTATAGTCAGACGTTACTATTAAAAAATTAAGCTGGATTATAGTCATTTACGTTACATATATAAACTGTAGAAATATTCCGACTATAGTTAATAAAACTAAGCTCTCAAGTTACATATTAAAAATTACCCGTAAAACTTAAATATTAAACTAAGGACTATATTCAGACGTTACATATTTTATATATTTTATATTAAACTAAGTTACATTATTATTAAACTAAGCTGACTATAGTCATACGTTACATATTAAACTAAGCTGACTATAGTCCGACGTTACATATTAAACTAAGCTGACTATAGTCCGACGTTACATATTAAACTAAGCTATAGTCCGATGTTAACTAAGCACAACTCTATGTGTTTTAACGTTAAATATATAAATGTAGAAATAAGAATAATCTCAAGTTGATGTTAAAAATTACAGTAAAACTTAAATAAGATGGAATGATCTAGTAGGGCATTTATATATGTTACATATTAAACTAAGCTGACTATAGTCAGACGTTACATATTAAACTAAGCTGACTATAGTCATACGTCATACGTTACATATTAAACTAAGCAGACGATAGTCCGACGTTACATATTAAACTAAGCTGACTATAGTCAGACGTTACATATTAAACTAAGCTGACTATAGTCAGACGTTACATATTAAACTAAGCTGACTATAGTCCGACGTTACATATTAAACTAAGCTGACTATAGTCCGACGTTACATATTAAACTAAGCAGAACTGTCTATGTGTTTTAACGTTAAATATATAAATGTAGAAATAAGAATAATCTCAAGTTGATGTTAAAAAATTACCGTAAAACTTAAATAAGATGGAATGATCTAGTAGGGCATTTATATATGTTACATATTAAATAAAACTGACTATAGTCATACGTTACATATTAAACTAAGCTGACTATAGTCCGACGTTCCGACGTTATATTAAACTAAGCTGACTATAGTCAGACGTTACATATTAAACTAAGCAGAACTGTCTATGTGTTTTAACGTTAAATATATAAATGTAGAAATAAGAATAATCTCAAGTTGATGTTAAAATTACCGTAAAACTTAAATAAGATGGAATGATGTAGTCTTTTATATATGTTACATATTAAACTAAGCTGACTATAGTCCGACGTTACATATTAAACTAAACTATAGTGATGACTATTAAACTCAGACTATAGTCCGACGTTATTAAAACTAAGCTGACTAGTCAGACGTTACATATTAAAACTAAGCTGACTATATCATACGTTACATATTAAACTATTGACTATAGTCCGACGTTACATATTAAACTAAGCTGACTATAGTCCGACGTTAAATATTAAACTAAGCACAACTGTCTATGTGTTTTAACGTTAAATATATAAATGTAGAAATAAGAATAATCTCAAGTTGATGTTAAAATTACCGTAAAACTTAAATAAGATGGAATGATCTAGTAGGGCATTTATATATGTTACATATTAAACTAAGCTGACTATAGTCAGACGTTACATATTAAACTAAGCTGACTACAGTCATATTAAACTAACATATTAAACTAATCTGACTATAGTCCGACGTTACATATTAAAAGCTATAGTCCGACAATAGTCAGACGTTAGTCATATTAAAAACTAAGTTATAGTCAGACTATAATAAACTAAGCTAAGCTTATTAAACTAAGCTGACTATAGTCCGACGTTACATATTAAACTAAGCTGACTATAGTCATACGTTACATATTAAACTAAGCTGACTATATTCAGACGTTACATATTAAACTAAGCTGACTATAGTCATACGTTATATATTAAACTAAGTCTGACTATAGTCCGACGTTACATATTAAACTATGCTGACTATAGTCCGACGTTACATATTAAACTAAGCACAACTGTCTATGTGTTTTAACGTTAAATATATAAATGTAGAAATAAGAATAATCTCAAGTTGATGTTAAAAATTACCGTAAAACTTAAATAAGATGGAATGATCTAGTAGGGCATTTATATATGTTACATATTAAACTAAGCTGACTATAGTCATACGTTACATATTAAACTAAACTCATACGTTACTATAGTCATACGTTATATATTAAAACTAAGCTGACTATAGTCATACGTTACATATTAAAAACTAAGCTGACTATAGTCCGACGTTACATATTAAACTAAGCTGACTATAGTCCGACGTTACATATTAAACTAAGCTGACTATAGTCATACGTTACATATTAAACTAAGCTGACTATAGTCATACGTTACATATTAAACTAAGCTGACTATAGTCCGACGTTACATATTAAACTAAGCTGACTATAGTCCGACGTTACATATTAAACTAAGCTGACTATAGTCCAACGTTACATATTAAACTAAGCTGACTATATTCAGACGTTACATATTAAACTAAGCTGACTATAGTCAGACGTTACATATTAAACTAAGCCTACTATAGTCATACGTTACATATTAAACTAAGCTGACTATAGTCCGACGTTACATATTAAACTAAGCTGGCTATAGTCCGACATTACATATTAAACTAAGCACAACTGTCTATGTGTTTTAACGTTAAATATATAAATGTAGAAATAAGAATAATCTCAAGTTGATGTTAAAAATTACAGTAAAACTTAAATAAGATGGAATGATCTAGTAGGGCATTTATATATGTTACATATTAAACTAAGCTGACTATAGTCAGACGTTACATATTAAACTAAGCTGACTATAGTCATACGTTACATATTAAACTAAGCAGACGATAGTCATACGTTACATATTAAACTAAGTCAGACGTTAAAAGCTGACTATAGTCAGACGTTACATATTAAACTAAGCTGACTATAGACAGACGTTACATATTATACTAAGCTGACTATAGTCCGACGTTACATATTAAACTAAGCTGACTATAGTCCGACGTTACATATTAAACTAAGCACAACTGTCTATGTGTTTTAACGTTACATATATAAATGTAGAAATGAGAATAATCTCAAGTTGATGTTAAAAATTACCGTAAAACTTAAATAAGATGGAATGATCTAGTAGGGCATTTATATATGTTACATATTAAACTAAGCTGACTATAGTCATACGTTACATATTAAACTAAGCTGACTATAGTCCGACGTTACATATTAAACTAAGCTGACTATAGTCAGACGTTACATATTAAACTAAGCAGAACTGTCTATGTGTTTTAACGTTAAATATATAAATGTAGAAATAAGAATAATCTCAAGTTGATGTTAAAAATTACCGTAAAACTTAAATAAGATGGAATGATGTAGTAGGGCATTATATATGTTACATAAACTAAACTATAGTCTGACTATAAATAAAACCCTGACTATAGTCCGACGTTACATATTAAACTAAGCTGACTATAGTCAGACGTTACATATTAAAACATAAAATTTAAGTCAGACGTTATATTAAACTAAGCTGACTATAGTCATACGTTACATATTAAACTAAGCTGACTATAGTCCGACGTTAATTAAACTAAGCTGACTATAGTCCGACGTTAAATATTAAAAACTAAGCTATAGTCCGACGTTAACTGTCTATGTGTTTTAACGTTAAATATATAAATGTAGAAATAAGAATAATCTCAAGTTGATGTTAAAATTACCGTAAAACTTAAATAAGATGGAATGATCTAGTAGGGCATTTATATATGTTACATATTAAACTAAGTTATAGTCATATATTAAACTAAAGTTGACTATAGTCATACGTTACATATTAAACTAAGCTGACTTACGACTATAGTCAAAATATTAAATAGTCAAAGATATAGTCCGAAATATTAAATTAAGTTATATATTAAGCTGACTATAGTCTAATATTAAATGTAGAACTAACTGCATATTTTAACGTTAAATATATAAAACTAGAAATAAGAAAACTATAGTCCGACGTTACATATTAAACATAAACTACTATAGTCCGTTACGTTACATATTAAACTAAAATTACCATACCATATTAAGATGGCTGACTATAGTCAGACGTTACATATTAAACTAAGCTGACTATATATAAATGTAGAAATGACTATAATCTCAAGTTGATATCATACGGTTACATATTAAACTAAGCTGACTATAGTCCGACGTTACATATTAAACTAAGCTGACTATAGTCCGACGTTACATATTAAACAGTCCGACGTTACATATTAAACTAAGCATAGTCCGACGTTATATTAAACTAAGCACAACTAAACTAAGCTGACTATATTCAGACGTTACATATTAAACTAAGCTGACTATAGTCCGACGTTACATATTAAACTAAGCCTAAGACTATAGTCCGACGTTACATATTAAACTAAGCTGACTATAGTCATACGTTACATATTAAACTAAGCTGACTATAGTCCGACGTTACATATTAAACTAAGCTTTGACTGTATAGTCCGACGTTACATATTAAACTAACGTTTAAATATATATAAAATAATAAAAATAATAATCAAGTTGATGTTAAAAATTACCGTAAAACTTAAAGTCAGATGGAATGATCCAAGCTAGTTTTATATATGTTACATATTAAACTATAGTCAGACTTATAGTCAACTAAGCGTTACATAAACTAAGTTGACTATAGTCCGACGTTACATATTAAACTAAGCTGACTATAGTCCGACGTTACATATTAAACTAAGCAGAACTGTCTATGTGTTTTAACGTTAAATATATAAATGTAGAAATAAGAATAATCTCAAGTTGATGTTAAAATTACCGTAAAACTTAAATAAGATGGAATGATCTAGTAGGGCATTTATATATGTTTGCATTATAAAACTAAGCTGACTATAGTCAGACGTTACATATTAAAACTAAGCTGACTATAGTAAACTAAGATACGGTACATATTAAACTAAGCTGACTATAGTCCGACGTTACACGTATTAAACTAAGCTGACAATAATCCGACGTTACATATTAAACTGCTGAGTTATGTGTTTTACATACTAAGCTGACTATATAAGAATAGTTAATTAAACTAAGCTGACTATAGTCCGACGTTACATATTAAACTAAGCTGACTATAGTCCGACGTTAAATATTAAACTAAGCAGAACTGTCTATATGTTTTAACGTTAAATATATAAATGTAAAATAAGAATAATCTCAAGTTGATGTTAAAAATTACCGTAAAACTTAAATAAGATGGAATGATCTAGTAGGGCATTTATATATGTTACATATTAAACTAAGCTGACTATAGTCATACGTTACATATTAAACTAAGCTGACTATAGTCATACGTTACATATTAAACTAAGCTGACTATAGTCCGACGTTACATATTAAACTAAGCTGACTATAGTCCGACGTTACATATTAAACTAAGCTGACTATAGTCCGACGTTACATATTAAACTAAGCTGACTATAGTCAGACGTTACATATTAAATTAAAATAAGACTATAGTCATACGTTACATATTAAACTAAGCTGACTATATTCAGACGTTACATATTAAACTAAGCTGACTATAGTCCGACGTTACATATTAAACTAAGCTGACTATAGTCCGACGTTATAAAACTAAGCTGACTATAGTCCAACGTTACATAAACTAAACTAAGCCTACTATAGTCAGACGTTACATATTAAACTAAGTTATATAGACGTTAAATTAAACTAAGCTGTCATACGTTACATAGTCCGACTATATCCGATTACATATTAAACTGGCTATAGTCCGACATTACATATTAAACTAAGCACAACTGTCTATGTGTTTTAACGTTAAATATATAAATGTAGAAATAAGAATAATCTCAAGTTGATGTAAAAAATTACCGTAAAACTTAAATAAGATGGAATGATCTAGTAGGGCATTTATATATGTTACATATTAAACTAAGCTGACTATAGTCATACGTTACATATTAAACTAAGCTGACTATAGTCATACGTTACATATTAAACTAAGCTGACTATAGTCATACGTTACATATTAAACTAAGCTGACTATAGTCCGACGTTACATATTAAACTAAGCTGACTATAGTCCGACGTTACATATTAAACTAAGCTGACTATAGTCCGACGTTAACATATTAAACTAAGTTGATGTTAAAAAATTACCGACTATAGTCATACGTTACATATTAAACTAAGTCTGACTATAGTCATACGTTACATATTAAACTAAGCTGACTATAGTCCGACGTTACATATTAAACTAAGCTGACTATAGTCCGACGTTACATATTAAACTAAGCTGACTATAGTCCAACGTTACATATTAAACTAAGCTGACTATATTCAGACGTTACATAATTAAACTAAACTGACTATAGTCAGACGTTACATATTAAACTAAGCCTACTATAGTCATACGTTACATATTAAACTAAGCTGACTATAGTCCGACGTTACATATTAAACTAAGCTGGCTATAGTCCGATGTTACATATTAAACTAAGCACAACTGTCTATGTGTTTTAACGTTAAATATATAAATGTAGAAATAAGAATAATCTCAAGTTGATGTTAAAAATTACAGTAAAACTTAAATAAGATGGAATGATCTAGTAGGGCATTTATATATGTTACATATTAAACTAAGCTGACTATAGTCAGACGTTACATATTAAACTAAGCTGACTATAGTCATACGTTACATATTAAACTAAGCAGACGATAGTCATACGTTACATATTAAACTAAGCTGACTATAGTCAGACGTTACATATTAAACTAAGCTGACTATAGTCAGACGTTACATATTAAACTAAGCTGACTATAGTCCGACGTTACATATTAAACTAAGCTGACTATAGTCCGACGTTACATATTAAACTAAGCACAACTGTCTATGTGTTTTAACGTTACATATATAAATGTAGAAATGAGAATAATCTCAAGTTGATGTTAAAAATTACCGTAAAACTTAAATAAGATGGAATGATCTAGTAGGGCATTTATATATGTTACATATTAAACTAAGCTGACTATAGTCATACGTTACATATTAAACTAAGCTGACTATAGTCCGACGTTACATATTAAACTAAGCTGACTATAGTCCGACGTTACATATTAAACTAAGCACAACTGTCTATGTGTTTTAACGTTAAATATATAAATGTAGAAATAAGAATAATCTCAAGTTGATGTTAAAAATTACCGTAAAACTTAAATAAGATGGAATGATCTAGTAGGGCATTTATATATGTTACATATTAAACTAAGCTGACTATAGTCAGACGCTACATATTAAACTAAACTGACAATAGTCATACGTTACATATTAAACTAAGCTGACTATAGTCAGACGTTACATATTGAACTAAGCTGACTATAGTCAGACGTTATATATTAAACTAAGCTGACTATAGTCATACGTTACATATTAAACTAAGCTGACTATAGTCATACGTTACATATTAAACTAAGCTGACTATAGTCCGACGTTACATATTAAACTAAGCTGACTATAGTCCGACGTTACATATTAAACTAAGCCCAACTGTCTATGTGTTTTAACGTTACATATATAAATGTAGAAATAAGAATAATCTCAAGTTGATGTTAAAAATTACCGTAAAACTTAAATAAGATGGAATGATCTAGTAGGGCATTTTTATATGTTACATATTAAACTAAGCTGACTATAGTCCGACGTTACATATTAAACTAAGCTGACTATAGTCATACGTTACATATTAAACTAAGCTGACTATAGTCAGACGTTACATATTAAACTAAGCTGACTATAGTCATACGTTACATATTAAACTAAGCTGAATATAGTCCGACGTTACATATTAAACTAAGCTGACTATAGTCCGACGTTACATATTAAACTAAGCCCAACTGTCTATGTGTTTTAACGTTACATATATAAATGTAGAAATAAGAATAATCTCAAGTTGATGTTAAAAATTACCGTAAAACTTAAATAAGATGGAATGATCTAGTAGGGCATTTATGTATGTTACATAATAAACTAAGCTGACTATAGTCAGACGTTACATATTAAACTAAGCTGACTATAGTCATATGTTACATATGAAACTAAGCTGACAAAAGTCAGACGTTACATATTAAACTAAGCTGACTATAGTCAGACGTTACATATTAAACTAAGCACAACTGTCTATGTGTTTTACGTTAAATATATAAATGTAGAAATGAGAATAATCTCAAGTTGATGTTAAAAATTACCGTAAAACTTAAATAAGATGGAATGATCTAGCAGGGCATTTATATATGTTACATATAAAACTAAGCTGACTATAGTCAGACGTTACATATTAAAGTAAGCTGACTATAGTCATACGTTACATATTAAACTAAGCTGACTATAGTCCGACGTTACATATTAAAATAAGCTGACTATAGTCCGACGTTACATATTAAACTAAGCACAACTGACTATGTGTTTTAACGTTACATATATAAATGTAGAAATAAGAATAATCTCAAGTTGATGTTAAAAATTACCGTAAAACTTAAATAAGATGGAATGATATAGTAGGGCATTTATATATGTTACATATTAAACTAAGCTGACTATAGTCCGACGTTACATATTAAACTAAGCTGACTATAGTCATACGTTACATATTAAACTAAGCTGACTATAGTCCGACGTTACATATTAAACTAAGCTGACTATAATCATACGTTACATATTAAACTAAGCTGACTATAGTCCGACGTTACATATTAAACTAAGCTGACTATAGTCCGACGTTACATATTAAACTAAGCACAACTGTCTATGTGTTTTAACCTTAAATATATAAATGTAGAAATAAGAATAATCTCAAGTTGATGTTAAAAATTACCGTAAAACTTAAATAAGATGGAATGATCTAGTAGGGCATTTATATATGTTACATATTAAACTAAGCTGACTATAGTCAGACGTTACACATTAAACTAAGCTGACTATAGTCGGACGTTACATATTAAACTAAGCTGACTATAGTCATACGTTACATATTAAACTAAGCTAACTACAGTCCGACGTTACATATTAAACTAAGCTGACTATATTCCGACGTTACATATTAAACTAAGCTGACTATAGTCCGACGTTACATATTAAACTAAGCACAACTGTCTATGTGTTTTAACGTTACATATATAAATGTAGAAATAAGAATAATCTCAAGTTGATGTCAAAAATTACCGTAAAACTTAAATAAAATGGAATGATCTAGTAGGGCATTTATATATGTTACATATTAAACTAAGCTGACTATAGTCCGACGTTACATATTAAACTAAGCTGACTATAGTCATACGTTACATATTAAACTAAGCTGACTATAGTCCGACGTTACATATTAAACTACGCTGACTATAGTCCGACGTTACATATTAAACTAAGCTGACTATAATCCGACGTTACATATTAAACTAAGCTGACTATAGTCATACATTACATATTAAACTAAGCTGACTATAGTCCGACGTTACATATTAAACTAAGCTGACTATAGTCCGACGTTACATATTAAACTAAGCACAACTGTCTATGTGTTTTAACGTTAAATATATAAATGTAGAAATAAGAATAATCTCAAGTTGATGTAAAAAATTACCGTAAAACTTAAATAAGATGGAATGATCTAGTCGGGCATTTATATATGTTACATATTAAACTAAGCTGACTATTGTCATACGTTACATATTAAACTAAGCTGACTATAGTCATACGTTACAAATTAAACTAAGCTGACTATAGTCCGACGTTACATATTAAACTAAGCTGACTATAGTCCGACGTTACATATTAAACTAAGCTGACTACAGTCCGACGTTACATATTAAACTAAGCACAACTGTCTATGTGTTTTAACGTTAAATATATAAATGTAGAAATAAGAATAATCTCAAGTTGATGTTAAAAATTACCGTAAAACTTAAATAAGATGGAATGATCTAGTAGGGAATTTATATATGTTACATATTAAACTAAGCTGACTATAGTCAGACGTTAAATATTAAACTAAGCTGACTATAGTCATACGTTACATATTAAACTAAGCTGACTATAGTCATACGTTACATATTAAACTAAGCTGACTATAGTCAGTCGTTACATTATAAACTAAGCTGACTATAGTCATACGTTACTTATTAAACTAAGCTGACTATAGTAATACGTTACATATTAAACTAAGCTGACTATAGTCATACGTTACATATTAAACTAAACTGAATATAGTCAGACGTTACATATTAAACTAAGCTGACTATAGTCCGACGTTACATATTAAACTAAGTTGACTATAGTCATACGTTACATATTAAACTAAGCTGACTATAGTCATACGTTACATATTAAACTAATCTGACTATAGTCAGACGTTACATATTAAACTAACCTGACTATAGTCATACGTTACATATTAAACTAAGCTGACTATAGTAATACGTTACATATTAAACTAAGCTGACTATATTCCGACGTTACATATTAAACTAAGCTGACTATAGTCCGACGTTACATATTAAACTAAGCACAACTGTCTATGTGTTTTAACGTTACATATATAAATGTAGAAATAAGAATAATCTCAAGTTGATGTCAAAAATTACCGTAAAACTTAAATAAAATGGAATGATCTAGTAGGGCATTTATATATGTTACATATTAAACTAAGCTGACTATAGTCCGACGTTACATATTAAACTAAGCTGACTATAGTCATACGTTACATATTAAACTAAGCTGACTATAGTCCGACGTTACATATTAAACTAAGCTGACTATAATCCGACGTTACATATTAAACTAAGCTGACTATAGTCATACGTTACATATTAAACTAAGCTGACTATAGTCCGACGTTACATATTAAACTAAGCTGACTATAGTCCGACGTTACATATTAAACTAAGCACAACTGTCTATGTGTTTTAACGTTAAATATATAAATGTAGAAATAAGAATAATCTCAAGTTGATGTTAAAATTACCGTAAAACTTAAATAAGATGGAATGATCTAGTAGGAATTTATATATATATTAAACTGACTATAGTCAGACGTTAAATATTAAACTAAGCTGACTACAGTCATACTTACATATTAAACTAAGCAGACGTTAAATATTAAATTAAACTAGCTGACTATAGTCATACGTTACATTATAAACTAAGTTGACTATAGTCATACGTTACTATTAAACTAAGCTGACTATAGTTATACGTTACATATTAAACTAAGCTGACTATAGTCAGTCGTTACATTATAAACTAAACTGAATATAGTCAGACGTTACATATTAAACTAAACTATAGTCCGACGTTACATACTATAGTCATACGTTACATATTAAACTAAGTTGACTATAGTCATACGTTACATGTTAAACTAATCTGACTATAGTCAGACGTTACATATTAAACTAAGCTGACTATAGTCATACGTTACATATTAAACTAAGCTGACTATAGTCCGACGTTACATATTAAACTAAGCTGACTATAGTCATACGTTACATATTAAACTAAGCTGACTATAGTCATACGTTACATATTAAACTAATCTGACTATAGTCAGACGTTACATATTAAACTAAGCTGACTATAG
This sequence comes from Acanthosepion pharaonis, assembly GCA_903632075.3. Taxonomy (NCBI): domain Eukaryota; kingdom Metazoa; phylum Mollusca; class Cephalopoda; order Sepiida; family Sepiidae; genus Acanthosepion; species Acanthosepion pharaonis. The sequence goes on along the minus strand of CAHIKZ030000960.1, from coordinate 865,650 downwards.
TCATACGTTACATATTAAACTAATATTAAACTAAACTGACTATAGTCCGACGTTACATATTAAACTAAGCTGACTATAGTCATACGTTACATATTAAACTAAGCTGACTATAGTCATACGTTACATATTAAACTAAGCTGACTATTTAAAACTATAGTCCGACGTTACACTATAGTCCGACGTTACATATTAAACTAAGCTGACTATAGTCCGACGTTACATATTAAACTAAGCATAACTATAGTCATACGTTTTTAACGTTAAATATAAAAATGTATAAATAATATAGTTGATGTTAAAATATTAAAAACTAAATAAGATGGAATGATCCGACGTTACATATTAAACTAAGCTGACTATAGTCCGACGTTACATATTAAACTAAGCTGACTATAGTCCGACGTTACATATTAAACTGAGCTGACTATAGTCATACGTTACTAAGCTGACTATAGTCCGACGTTACATATTAAACTAAGCTGACTATAGTCCGACGTTACATATTAAACTAAGCTGACTATAGTCCGACGTTACATATTAAACTAAGCAGAACTGTCTATGTGTTTTAACGTTAAATATATAAATGTAGAAATAAGAATAATCTCAAGTTGATGTTAAAAATTACCGTAAAACTTAAATAAGATGGAATGATCTAGTAGGGCATTTATATATGTTACATATTAAACTAAGCTGACTATAGTCAGACTTTACATATTAAACTAAGCTGACTACAGTCAGACGTTACATATTAAACTAATCTGACTATAGTCATACGTTACATATTAAACTAAGCTGACTATAGTCAGACGTTACATATTAAACTAAGCTGACTATAGTCATACGTTACATATTAAACTAAACTGAATATAGTCAGACGTTACATATTAAACTAAGCTGACTATAGTCCGACGTTACATATTAAACTAAGTTGACTATAGTCATACGTTACATATTAAACTAAACTGACTATAGTCAGACGTTACATATTAAACTAAGCTGACTATAGTCATACGTTACATATTAAACTAAGCTGACTATAGTCCGACGTTACATATTAAACTAAGCTGACTATAGTCCGACGTTACATATTAAACTAAGCTGACTATAGTCCGACGTTACATATTAAACTAAGCATAACTGTCTATGTGTTTTAACGTTAAATATATAAATGTAGAAATAAGAATAATCTCAAGTTGATGTTAAAAATTACCGTAAAACTTAAATAAGATGGAATGATCTAGTAGGGCATTTATATATGTTACATATTAAACTAAGCTGACTATAGTCAGACGTTACATATTAAACTAAGCTGACTATAGTCAGACGTTACATATTCAACTAAGCTGACTATAGTCATACGTTACATATTAAACTAAGCCGACTATAGTCAGACGTTACATATTAAACTAAGCTGACTATAGTCATACGTTACATATTAAACTAAACTGAATATAGTCAGACGTTACATATTAAAACTAAACTGACTATAGTCCGACGTTACATATTAAACTAAGTTGACTATAGTCATACGTTACATATTAAACTAAGCTGACTATAGTCAGACGTTACATATTAAACTAAGCTGACTATAGTCATACGTTACATATTAAACGAAGCTGACTATAGTCCGACGTTACATATTAAACTAAGCTGACTATAGTCAGACGTTACATATTAAACTAAGCTGACTATAGTCAGACGTTACATATTAAACTAAGTTGACTATAGTCAGACGTTACATATTAAACTAAATTTAATAGTCAGTTGTAATTACTTTAATATGTAACGTATATAAATTTGGGTAAAAAAAGCATTTATAAAGATAACTAACGATTTTTCTCGGAATTTTGACGTCATTCTGGAGTCATTTTTTTTGTCCAAGTCCGTGAATTCGTTTTGCTCATGCTAAGTCTAAAAAAACGCCATATAAAATTCACCAGTTTTTATCCATGATTTAAATTATTCAACGTTTTAACAAGAAAATTCTCAAGTTGATATCAATAATCATCACAAAACATTGTTGATTTATTTTCCAAGCGTAGCTTAAATGTGACACAAAGCCGAAAGTATGGGGCATCTAGTGATGATCGAACTCACTTTTCAGTTGTAACTGATCTAGCAAGACAAGCTTGCTAACCATTACACCACGCCGAGGTACCCATTGTTGATTTATTTAAGATGGAATGATCTCGTAGGGCATTTGTATACGTTACATATTAAACTAAACACAAGTGACTATAGTAAGTTGTAATTAGTTCATATGTAACGTATATAAATGTAAGTAAAAAAGCAAATATTGTTAAGATAACGACGATTTTTCTCGAAATTTTGACGTCATTCTGGGATCCTTTTTTTCGTCTAAATCCGTGAATATGTTTTGCTTATAGTAACTCTAAAAAAACACCATATAAAATTCCCCATTTTTTATCCACGATATTGACTGATCTAAATTATTTAAAGTTTTAACAAGAAAAATCTCATGTTGTTGTTAAAAATTGTTGCAAAACATTGTTGATTTATTCAAGATGGAATGATCTATTATGACATTTATTCAAGATGGAATGATCTATTACGACATGTCTCTAATTTCTATTTAGATATATTGTATTTATTTTCAATGTTTCTAGTTGAATTGTTCACCTATATTACATAGGATCCATTATCATACATAATTAGGTTACAATAAAATTTCTATTTTACATGAATACTACCTTATAAAAAGTAGAGTAGGGGGAGGCGTATTATAGATTCAGGAAAGCATATGACCCTTGAACTGGGCCTGCAGACGAACATCTTCTATTCAAAAATATATATAGAGAGTTTTAATGATATTAAAAGAAATACAACGACGTATAAAACTGACATGGATATAATCAGAACCAAATCTGTTCATAACAACATAATGACTCCTCCTATTATCCTTGACCTTTACAAGAGCCAGATCGGAACGAAAATGGAGTACTGTTGCCATATATGGACAGGAGGTGCCAAGTCTTCACTTTCCTGTCTCGATAGAGCCCAAAAGTGTCTCTGCTATCCTCTGCCTTTACAAGAGCCAGATCAGATCGAAAATGGAGTACTGTTGCCATATATATGGACAGGTTTGCTTCAGTTTATTTATTTAATAATTATTTATGAATTCAAACAAATTAATGTACATGTATTCAAGTTTCAAAATCCATCAACATTTTCCATTGCTATTAAATTTGTAAAACTCCTCTATAAAAACAATAGTATAGAGTGAAATTCATTGTAAAAAAAAATGATTGCATATTTCTTTTTGTTGAATAGTAACTGTTAAGGATTTGGTAGCTAATAATGATATGTATTTTGAATAATAGTTAAGGATTTGGTAGGTAATAATGATATGTGTGGTCACACACATCATAACAACAAAAATAGCGCCGTGTTTACAGAAATAAAAAAAGAAATAACACTGAAAGCATGTTAAATTGTAAATTAAAATCATATAGTTTTATTTATTTTTGTGTACTGCTGTGCTTGTATCTTAGTTGCGTGTGTTCTAAGGTTGCATGTAATAGATGAAGAAAGTGACTTCATCTTAGGAAAAGCAAGGTGCTGAGGAGAAGAGATGGACGTCTTGACCCTACACGGGTCCGTAACGAAGAGAGTGAGTTTAGCGTTTTCTGGCGAGAAGTATCTGTTTTCAAGGCAGGAAAGTTTTTCTGTTGCATGCTGGGAGAACTTTTATTATATCGGTTTTATTTATTTTAAACAAGTTTTAATCTTATTTGTTTTAACTTTTATTATATCGGCTTTATTTATTTTAAACAAGTTTTAATCTTATTTGTTTTATTTTATTTTATTCATGATATTAATCATTATTATTATTATCATTTTATTTTTTTATTTTAAGTAGGAGGCCTCTACATTGGGCCTTCATCACAATAGGTAGCAAGGAGTAGATGTGATAGGCAACATTAGACTATAGAAGAACTCAAAATTGGTCGCTGCATTTAAGTATTGCATTAATATTCAATCTAACCTTTTTAAAGTCCAATGATAATTCTTCTGCTACCACTTACTTTAAAGATAATTTGATGTACGTAGGTTCTTACTTTCTGTACAAACAATTATTTTTATTTCATGAATGACTTTTTGCTGGATATCGAATTCATTTTTATTATTTCCAATAGTTATCGAACAAAATTTCCTCGCCAAAAATCGCGTAATAACAGCGCCGAAAATAATCGTAGTAATGCAAATTTGGAATCCAAAATTTCAGGATTGCATTTCAGGATCCGGCCTGGGATGTTTTGAATTTGCACACGGAGTCGGCCTGATTCCAAAATATGTTGGGCTACGGCCTCTAGGAGTAAAGTTGAAAACATCGGCAATTTTATTTCGAAACACTATAATTTGAAAACAGTAATTTTTTCATTTGAACATGAGCGATTGAAAGTTAGAGAGTTGTGTCCCTTCAATATGGCGGAATTCGAAAACAATCACACTAATGAAAACTTGGGAATCTAAAATTTCCGGATTGAGGGTCCGGGTCCGAATGTTTTTAATTTGCTCACGGTGTCGGCCTGATTCCAAAATGGTATGATATGTTGGTCTAAGGCCTCCAGGAGTAAAGTTGAAAAAGTGTGACACGGTGACAAAGTGACACACTGACATTTGCATTTATTGTATAGATTATTTTGAATGCACTTTTTGAGTTGGATTATCTTGTAAAGTGGGGAACGAGTCATGGTGAAAAGTGTGCATTGTGAAAAAAAGGGCACAGAACCAGTATTTTAGAAGCTTATTGTGCTTTGTTCGTCACATTAGGCGAAATCATTTTTTTAATCATTTCACCCCAAGCAAGGCAATAAAAACCACTAGAACGCAGCGGGTGCTGAGAGAGAGAGAGAGAGAGAGAGAGAGAGAGAGAGAGAGAGAGGAGAGGGGGGGGGATAAATTACAATAAAAAGAACAGAAGATGACAGTTGATATTGCATTAAATTTTTGAAGATCGTAGTTGACAGGAAAACAAGAAGCTGGAAGAGAGTTCCAAAAGCAACAAGGGGTTACTGAGGTTGAAAGAGACAGAGAGGACAATAAATGGAATACAAGTTCTTTTTATCTATCTCAGTCTGCTCATATCTATCTATCTATCTATCTATCTATCTATCTATCTATCTATCTATCTATCTCACTCGGTTCATATCTATCGCAGTCTGTTCATATCTATCTATCTATCTATCTATCTATCTATCTATCTATCTATCTATCTATCTATCTCACTCGGTTCATATCTATCTATCTCAGTCTGTTCATATCTATCTATCTATCTATCTATCTATCTATCTATCTATCTATCTATCTATCTCACTCGGTTCATATCTATCGCAGTCTGTTCATATCTATCTATCTATCTATCTATCTATCTATCTATCTCAGTCTGTTCATATCTATCTATCTCAGTCTGTTCATATCTATCTATCTATCTATCTATCTATCTATCTATCTATCTATCTATCTATCTAAAGCAAAGCGATAAAATTCATTAGCTTTCTAGGTGTTTTATCAGAGTGAAAGAGACAAAGAGTGCAATAAAATAACAGAGTTCAAGGTCACAATGAAAACTGAATTCAAATTTTTGTAAATTCTGATTGACAAGAAAGCAGGAGTTCCAGTAACGAAAAATATGACAGAATAAAAATATTACCCTGGAATTTGTGATTACAACACTCAATTTCAACATTGAACTTATTATTGTTGTTATTTAAATTGGGAACAAGGATTGGTGGCTCCTCCCCTTTAGGAAGTAACAGTCATTTTAGAGTTTGATGATGGCTTCATATAGCATTTCTATTATTAGTTTTGATCTCTTTTCACAATTTTTCCATATCAAATGTTGAATAAACATTTTTTATAGACACATCTCTTTCAATGAATTGAGCCAATGACGGGGAAGCGTACCACGGCTAATCTCCATTGTTTGTTCTTCCTATTCCCAACGACTGACCATCCTTACCCGCAAATAACAATGGCGTCTGTTTTCCATCTCAACACAGGATCAGTCTTGGTGCTACCACTTGAGGAGAATTAATTTCCTCTTTCCGACTGAACCTTCAACTCTGTATATCTGCGTCAATAGGTACAATCAGCCCGGATATACTATGTCTCAAGTTGTTTCTTTTTCAAATTAGTTTGTAAAGACTAAAATAAATAAACAATTTGATAGAAACAAAGACGTATTAAGTTGAAGCAAAAGAAAAACAAAAAACGGGTACTTATAACTCAGAATCAGGAAGAGACAGTTGAAATTTCTTGGGCATATTGGTGATTTTCTAAATGTAGTTTAGATGTGGCACAAGGCCGTAAGTATGGTGCACCCGGTGAAGACCGAACTCACTACTCAGTCGTAATTGATCTAGCGTAATCAATTACGACTGAATAGTACGACTTTCTAACCATTACGCCACGTCGCAGTGCCCAAAGCGATTTTCTAAGCGTAGCTTAGATGTGGCACAAGGCCGATAATGTGAAACATGCAGTAAGGGTTGAACTCACAACTCGGTCTTCATTAATCTGGCGAGACAAGCTAGCTAACCATTGCTCCACGTCGAAGTGCACAAATAATTTTCTAAACTTAGTTTAAATGTGACACAAAGCCTATAGTGTTGATGGTGCCGCAGGTTCGATCCCTGCCAGAAGACGAACCTCGGTTGCACTGGCCCGTAGACATAGACTCATACTGTTCATAGAACAGTGAATTCTACTCAAGCAGGTATTTATTTCGATTATATAGAACGTTTAAATTATTAAAATTATTGATCGAACTTACTACTCAATTGTAATTGTTCTCGCGAGACAAGCTTGCTAACCATGACACCGCGTCGAGGTGATCTCTTGGACATATAATGAGGAAGAAGGGTTTTGAAAATTTGACACTCACGGGACATATTGAATGATGAAGGGACAGGGAAAGGCAGCGAGCCACCCACGAATGCAAATAGATGGTGGAAAACCAGACAGGAAGACAAACGTTGCTAAAGGATACAAAGGTATGAGAAGAGCCATGATCGTAAGTGGCCTGAAGGGACACGGCATATAAATAACTAGCAGTAGAGCCCGGCGTTGCCCGGGATGTAACAGTAAGAGTATCGACCATCATAAAGACTGAAAAATAAAATTGACAAAGATTATTGTTTAAGGTGGACGGACACGCATATCTTAATTAGTTTTTTTTGGTTTTGTTTTTTAACGAATTGGTGAAACCAAACTGAAACAAAAACATTGTTTTCAATCATTATGACTCTATCCATTGAATACAATTTTATTATAAACAATTGTCTTGTAAATGGAATTTTTAAAGCATCCTGAATGTAAAAATAAAGAAAAAAGTGTGCAAGACAATAAGAAACACTACCTGCCAAAAAAAAAGTGAAGTTTTGTTAATGTAGGAAATCCGATCCCATATATAAACGAACACACACACACACAAAACACAAACCTGAGTTTTATAATAAGTATAACTCGGTATGAGTTGTCCCCTTTCATTCTGGTGAAAGATTCGTCTTTGATCGTGTTTTCAAATTGATTTCGTGCAAAAACAATTGTGTTTTTCCAATTTTTGGCGCTGTCAGAACCACCGCAAGGTAATTTTACGTAGTCCTGTGAAGTTTTGTTGAAATCGGTTGAAAAATGTAGGAAATCCGATCCAATATATACACACACACACACACACACACACACACACACACACACACACACACACACACTATCTGTGTTTTATAATAAGTAAGATTGTGGCAAGATGTGATAAGAAACTTCCGGTAAAGTTTAACATGCGTACCCGCCAAAAAATAAAAACAAAACAAAAAAAAAAACCCCAAAATAACCAAAAAAAAACAAAAAACGGCGCATTTAAAAGATGGCTTTTCCTTGACCAGCTTTTATTATTTACGTTATTGTTATCGCAACGTTTCGGCCGTTGTGTTTTCGGTCTTCATCAGATGTCTATCGATTCGGGTAACCTACAGGGATTTCAAGGTGGACTCTTTATTTAATTTATGGCATTAAATTGTTCTCGATCCATCGTCGATGTCCAGGGATATTTTATCTAGTTCATATATTTAGTAATTCTCGTGTATTGCTCTCCCTGCTTCGATTGAGTCCAACTATACACTGCCCACCACAGGAATTGAACCTTTTAATTAATCTACAGAGTTAGTCTGTTCTCATTCCACTGCCCATGTCTAGGGATATCTCGTTTAGTTCTTATTTTTAGTACTGCTGAGGTATTGCTCGCCCTGTTTGCACCGAATCCAAGTACACACTGCCCATTACAGGAATTAAACTCAAATTCTACAGAGGTAGACTGTTCTTGCTTCAGTGTCCATAGGCATATCTCGTCTATCTCTGAGATGAGGTATTAACATTACTTGCATTATTTACATCATTCGGACTGTTATCCTCATCTTCATTGCCATATTCATAACGTTTCGGCTGTTGTACATTCCGGCCTTTATGTCGATGTCTCTCTATATATCTGTCTATATCTCTGAGATGAGATATTATGATTACTTGCATTATTTATATTATTCGGACTGTTATTCTCATCTTCATGGCCATATTCACAACGTTTCGGCCGTTGTACGCCCCGGTCTTTTTCAGGTGATTGGAATTTCGAGGTAGATTGTTCTAGTTCCACGTACCATACCTCTTCCGCGTGTCTCAGTTATTTCCCTTTAACATAACTCTCCAAGTTTTGAGTTCACCACTGCTGTGGCCTGGTATTGAACTCACAACTCTTTGGGTCTAGTCACTGGATTTAACCAACGTCTTTTTCCACTGGGCCATGAGTCCTTGAGGATATCTCGTTTAGTTATTATTTTTAGTACTGCTCAGATATTGCTCGTCCCATTCCCAAAGAGTCTAAGTACACACTGCTCGGCCCAGGGATTGAACTCAGAAAATTCACGACACCAACGTTTTAATCCACCAAGCTATTGTCTCGTGGGACAATTCTGAGTGGAGAATTACTTTAAACCTAACCTGCCTGTTGATGTGTGCCTCTTCAGCTCATGTTTGACTGGACTTACCGAAGCTTTCTCTGGGCAGCACTAAAAGTAAGAACTAGATGAGATATTCCTGAACATGGGCAGCGAGACAAGAACAATCCACGTCCGTAGATTAAATGAATTTATGTGGCGAGAGCAAATAAAAGAAATTCCATGAATATTCCATTAAAATTTCCAGAATATCCATATTTTAAAATTGTATATGTAATTGTTGTTTTCATCAAAATTTAATTATATTAGTATGTAATCCCAAATTAAATGTTATTTACTGTCCACGTAATTTTGGTTCAAACAACGCCAATAAAACGAAAGAATATTATATATATATATATATATATATATATATATATTATAAAATTAATTGATTTTTTCTAAAATATGGTTTTCATTTTCGCTACACACTATAAAAATTTCGTTTTGCGTCGTTGGTTGTTAACCATGTTTCAAAAAATAGAAGCTAAAACGTCCCTTACTTGTTTCAATTACTGCGCAACAGAGGACTAATTTTATTTTTATGCAAATAAATTAAAATGAATTTGCATTAGTTCTATTTCATCTTCAAGCGAATTTTTCGGAAAATGTTTATTTGATACTTAGTAACTTTTTAAATTTATATTAGTAGGTGTAAAAGAGGAATAAAATATGGTTTTAAATACACAAGCTAAAATTTAAGACACGTTTCCATGGTTAAACAAGAATATTAAAATAAAAAGAGTTAACTACTCAAATTGAACACATTACTACGGGTGTCTAGATTTTCCTTATGACAGTATCATTGTATCTTAATGGTTATTAGTACCGTTAACATAACGTATTGTTTGGAAGGAAGTTCTACATTTTTTGGTAAATGCTTATGAACCTGGGGGAAGCTGAGGATGTATTTTATTCACTGGGTGAACTAAAAGCGTGGACAGTAGATTGACGTCCTCCACATTATTAGTCCACAGTTGAATGGATGTCGTCTGAATTTAAAAAAAAAAAAAAAAAGATTGTTAACGGTAAAAAAATTATATTAGTATGTAATCCCAAATTTTCAACGTCATCTTTTAAAATTAAAGATTTTTTTACAATACTTTTTATTTAACTACGATTTGAAATATTTTCCTTTTAATTTTTATTTTACTATATTCATCTGTCTTTATTTTCCTTATGAGTATCATTTTTTTTTAAGAACAGTTAAATGTATTAGTTAATCCATTATATTATGTAGGATTATTTTAACATTAAGTTTAAGAACAGTATGTATATGAGGTTTATGTATTTTTTTTTTTTTTTTTTGTATATGACTATGACAGCAGAAATGGTTACTTAATTTCACTGATTCAGTAAACTTTTCTTTTATATATAAACCTATTATTATAATATTTCACATGTAAGTACTGAGGACATGGGTCATTCAAAAGCTTACATGTTATGGTATTTCATATTAATTTTATTTTACTATAGGTGTTATTTTTGGATTCTTTTTAATGCGTGTAGTATTATTTAAAAGAAATTTAGGTTAGAATTCATTCAATTTAACTACAATTTTAATTACAAATTCAAAATTACAACTTTAAAATTTTAAAATATTTTCATTGTTTAGTTTTAATAGACTATATTACTTTATAACAGAAGGAAAATTACTCATATTAAGTAAGATTATTTTTCCATATCAAAGTATATGTAAATTTTTTTTTTTTTTTTTTTTTTTTTCCTTTTCTTCTCTTTAAATTTAAATATTATTTAAGTAATATTAATGGCACTTACTACAAAACTAGCTAAGTCATTTCTCAGATTTAGTAAACTTTATTTATTTATTAATTAATTAATTTATTTATTTCAAATATATGTAACCTAATTAATAAAGTTTCATATGTATGTATAAATAACATGTTAGAATTCATTTTATTTTACTACAATTTTAATTTCAATTTTAAAATTTTAAAATTATAACTTTAAAATTTTAAAATATTTTCATTGTTAGTTTTAATTTAGACTATATTACTTTATAACAGAAGGATAATTACTCATAGTAAGTAAAAAATTTTTTCCTATCAAAGTATATGTAAATTACAATTTTAAACTTTTAATTTAGATATTATTTAAGTAATATTAATGGCCCAGACTACAAAACTATCTAAGTCATTTCTCAGAATTAGTAAACTTTATGTATTAATTCAAGTTTAAGTATGTATATGAGGTTACATTTTTTTTTTTTTTTTTTTTTTTTTTTTATATATATATAAACCTAGTGATATAATGTTTCTCATGTAAGTACAAAAGGACATGGGTCATTCAAAAGCTTACATCTTATGGCATTTCATATTAATTTTATTTTACTATATTTGCTTTTTTGGGATTCTTTTTAGTGCGTGTAGTATTATTTAAAAAGAAACTTAGGTTAGAATTCATTCAATTTAACTTTAATTTTAGTTTCAATTTTAAAATTACAAACTTTAAACTTTTGAAATATTTTCATTGTTAGTTATATTAGACTATATTACTTTATAACAGAAGGAATATTACTCATAGTAAGTAAAATTATTTTCAATATCCAAGTATATGTAAATTACAATTTTTAAACCTTTATATTTTAAAATATTATTTTAGTAATATTAATGGAACTTACTACAAAATTAGCCAAGTCATTTCTCGGATTTAGTAAACTTTATTTATTACTTAATTTATTTATTTATTTTAAATATATGTAACCTAAGTAGTAAAGTTTCATATGTATGTACCAAGAACAGGTTAGAATTCATTTTATTTAACTACAATTTTAATTACAATTTTAAAATTACCACATTAAAATTTTAAAATATTTTCATTGTTAGTTTTAATTGACTATATTACTTTATAACAGAAGGATAATTACTCATAGTAAGTATAATTATTTTCCATAACAAAGTATATGTAAATTACAATTTTAAACTATTATATTTAAATATTTAAGTAATATAAATGGCACAGACTACAAAACTATCTAAGTCATTTCTCAGATTTAGTAAACTTTATGTATTAATTAATTAAATTATTTATTTTAAATATATGTAACCTGAGTAATAAAGTTTCATATGTATGTACAAAGAACAATGGGTCATACATTACCTTACATCATCTAGCTTTAGTTATAATTTCATTTTTCAGGAGGTGTTTTATCGGATTCATTCAAGTGTTTGTAGTACATTTATTATAGAGGTGTTTCGGTTAGGATACATTTTATTTAACTACAATTTTTTAAACGGTGTTTATGTTTTAATACGTTTAACCACAATTTTAAATAACAGTTTAAAAATTTTTCCTGACATTCCAATAGACTTTTTTTTTTTTTTTTTTATATATTATTTAAGGAAAATTTTTGACAATGACGGCATATAATAGCTATTTCATTTCTCTGATTCAGTAAATTTTTATTTTTATAAACTTAGTAATATATAGTTTCTCTTGTATACATAGAGGACACGGGTCGTTTAATGATCTACAAATTCTAGCTCTTCTTATTAACTTCCATTTTACTGTAGGTGTTTTATTTGATTCTTTTAGATGCCAGAAATATTTTGAGAGAGATGTTTGATTTTTATATTTATTTATTCTAAATGAAGTTTGATGTTGGTTGAATCTTTTTTGAATTCATGGCTAGTGCAACCTATATATATTTTTATGTTATCAGGATTTTCAATCGAAGAGATATTGCATTGGTATACTAATGATTCAGTGCAACATTTATTTTGTAGTGGGCAATTTTGAGGGTTTCGACAATTACATAGTTTTTGTTTATTTACATCAGTTTTATCTTAATTTTTCTATTGTCTAAATTTTTTTGGTTTTGGTATAAGTGTTTATTTAAGATATTAGCATTATGGTTCTTAATGATTTTTTCTAAGTTCTTTGTACAGCTATAACTTAATTTTAGTGTGTTTTTATTGAAAATAGTACTTAGTTTATTTTCAGAAGGGAAATGCTTGACTATTAATGTGAGGAGTTTATGTCCTAATCTGTTCTTTACCATTTGGTTATATGGGGAGTATACCAAATAATTTTTTCTACATCTGTTTTTTCTATGTTTTCCATTTTCATTTTTTATATACGCTAGTTTTTGGGTTTTTGTAGCCACTATCTTTTAGAGCCTTATT
>CAHIKZ030000960.1:805000-847500 GCA_903632075.3 Acanthosepion pharaonis | reverse complement strand
TGTCATTTTCAAATGACATCTGTTCGACATCAAATAATTCAGCCAGAGTTGATATGTCGATTAATTAACCAACCTAACCCAAGATTTTTTTCTCCTCAATCAGACAAACCTTTCCCTTTCGTTTGACATGTCCTTACCTGAACAGTTTCACTTCATCCATGTACATTCAGAACATTGAAGATTACAGCTTTCACAACTTCCTATGTAGCTAACATGTTGATGCATTTTGGAATACTTTAATAATGTCAGGAAATAGGTTTTTGTAATTATTTCACTCTAAGTAAGGCAATACAGCCACTAAGACGCAAGGGGTAAAAGAATATAAAAAAAGGAAAAAGGATTATTTAGGAGCGAAAACAACAAAAGAAAAGGAATCAAAAAGATAGAAGATAACGATTGACATTGCATTTAAATTGTTAAAGATCAAAGTTGACAGGAAAGCAAGAAGCCGGAAGAGAGTTCCACAAGCGAAAATTGAGCGAGAACAATAGAAGAGTAATCAGGAAGACAGTAGATAACAATTGACATTACATTTAAATTATTGAAGATCAAAGTTGACCGGAAAGCAAGAAGCCGGAAGAGAGTTCCACAAGTGAAAATTGAGTGAGAACAATAGAAGAGTAATCAGGAAGACAGTAGATAACGATTGACATTGCATTTCAATTTTTGAAGATCAAAGTTGACAGGAAAGCAAAAAGCCGGAAGAGAGTTCCACAAGTGAAAATTGAGCGAGAACAATAGAAGAGTAATCAGGAAGACAGTAGATAACAATTGACATTACATTTCAATTTTTGAAGATCAAAGTTGACTGGAAAGCAAAAAAGCCGGAAGAGAGTTCCACAAGTGAAAATTGAGTGAGAAACAATAGAAGAGTAATCAGGAAGACAGTAGATAACAATTGACATTACATTTCAATTTTTGAAGATCAAAGTTGACTGGAAAGCAAAAAGCCGGAAGAGAGTTCCACAAGTGAAAATTGAGTGAGAACAATAGAAGAGTAATCAGGAAGACAGTAGATAACAATTGACATTACATTTCAATTTTTGAAGATCAAAGTTGACAGGAAAGCAAAAAGCCGGAAGAGAGTTCCACAAGTGAAAATTGAGTGAGAACAATAGAAGAGTAATCAGGAAGACAGTAGATAACAATTGACATTACATTTCAATTTTTGAAGATCAAAGTTGACTGGAAAGCAAAAAGCCGGAAGAGAGTTCCACAAGTGAAAATTGAGTGAGAACAATAGAAGAGTAATCAGGAAGACAGTAGATAACAATTGACATTACATTTCAATTTTTGAAGATCAAAGTTGACAGGAAAGCAAAAAGCCGGAAGAGAGTTCCACAAGTGAAAATTGAGTGAGAACAATAGAAGAGTAATCAGGAAGACAGTAGATAACGATTGACATAGGATTTCAATTTTTTTGAAGATCAAAATTGACAGGAAAGCAAGAAGCCGGAAGAGAGTTCCACAAGTGAAAATTGAGTGAGAACAATAGAAGAGTAATCAGGAAGACAGTAGATAACAATTGACATTACATTTCAATTTTTGAAGATCAAAGTTGACAGGAAAGCAAAAAGCCGGAAGAGAGTTCCACAAGTGAAAATTGAGCGAGAACAATAGAAGAGTAATCAGGAAGACAGTAGATAACAATTGACATTACATTTCAATTTTTGAAGATCAAAGTTGACTGGAAAGCAAAAAGCCGGAAGAGAGTTCCACAAGTGAAAATTGAGTGAGAACAATAGAAGAGTAATCAGGAAGACAGTAGATAACGATTGACATAGGATTTCAATTTTTGAAGATCAAAATTGACAGGAAAGCAAGAAGCCGGAAGAGAGTTCCACAAGTGAAAATTGAGTGAGAACAATAGAAGAGTAATCAGGAAGACAGTAGATAACAATTGACATTACATTTCAATTTTTGAAGATCAAAGTTGACTGGAAAGCAAAAAGCCGGAAGAGAGTTCCACAAGTGAAAATTGAGCGAGAACAATAGAAGAGTAATCAGGAAGACAGTAGATAACAATTGACATTACATTTCAATTTTGAAGATCAAAGTTGACTGGAAAGCAAAAAGCCGGAAGAGAGTTCCACAAGTGAAAATTGAGTGAGAACAATAGAAGAGTAATCAGGAAGACAGTAGATAACAATTGACATTACATTTCAATTTTTGAAGATCAAAGTTGACTGGAAAGCAAAAGCCGGAAGAGAGTTCCACAAGTGAAAATTGAGGAGAACAATAGAAGAGTAATCAGGAAGACAGTAGATAACAATTGACATTACATTTCAATTTTTGAAGATCAAAGTTGACAGGAAAGCAAAAAGCCGGAAGAGAGTTCCACAAGTGAAAATTGAGTGAGAACAATAGAAGAGTAATCAGGAAGACAGTAGATAACAATTGACATTACATTTCAATTTTGAAGATCAAAGTTGACTGGAAAGCAAGAAGCCGGAAGAGAGTTCCACAAGTGAAAATTGAGCGAGAACAATAGAAGAGTAATCAGGAAGACAGTAGATAACAATTGACATTACATTTCAATTTTTGAAGATCAAAGTTGACTGGAAAAGCAAAAAGCCGGAAGAGAGTTCCACAAGTGAAAATTGAGTGAGAACAATAGAAGAGTAATCAGGAAGACAGTAGATAACAATTGACATTACATTTCAATTTTTGAAGATCAAAGTTGACTGGAAAGCAAAAAGCCGGAAGAGAGTTCCACAAGTGAAAATTGAGTGAGAACAATAGAAGAGTAATCAGGAAGACAGTAGATAACAATTGACATTACATTTCAATTTTTTGAAGATCAAAGTTGACAGGAAAGCAAAAAGCCGGAAGAGAGTTCCACAAGTGAAAATTGAGCGAGAACAATAGAAGAGTAATCAGGAAGACAGTAGATAACAATTGACATTACATTTCAATTTTTGAAGATCAAAGTTGACTGGAAAGCAAAAAGCCGGAAGAGAGTTCCACAAGTGAAAATTGAGGAGAACAATAGAAGAGTAATTAGGAAGACAGTAGATAACAATTGACATTACATTTCAATTTTTGAAGATCAAAGTTGACAGGAAAGCAAAAAGCCGGAAGAGAGTTCCACAAGTGAAAATTGAGCGAGAACAATAGAAGAGTAATCAGGAAGACAGTAGATAACAATTGACATTACATTTCAATTTTTTTGAAGATCAAAGTTGACTGGAAAGCAAAAAGCCGGAAGAGAGTTCCACAAGTGAAAATTGAGTGAGAACAATAGAAGAGTAATCAGGAAGACAGTAGATAACGATTGACATTACATTTCAATTTTTGAAGATCAAAATTGACAGGAAAGCAAAGCCGGAAGAGAGTTCCACAAGTGAAAATTGAGTGAGAACAATAGAAGAGTAATTAGGAAGACAGTAGATAACGATTGACATTACATTTCAATTTTTTTGAAGATCAAAGTTGACAGGAAAGCAAAAAGCCGGAAGAGAGTTCCACAAGTGAAAATTGAGTGAGAACAATAGAAGAGTAATCAGGAAGACAGTAGATAACAATTGACATTACATTTCAATTTTTGAAGATCAAAGTTGATTGAAAAGCCGGAAGAGAGTTCCACAAGTGAAAATTGAGTGAAAAACTAGAAGAGTAATCAGGAAGACAGTAGATAACGATTGACATAGGATTTCAATTTTGAAGATCAAAGTTGACAGGAAAAATTGCCGGAAGAGAGTTCCACAAGTGAAAATTGAGTGAGAACAATAGAAGAGTAATCAGGAAGACAGTAGATAACAATTGACATTACATTTCAATTTTTGAAGATCAAAGTTGACTGGAAAGCAAAAAGCCGGAAGAGAGTTCCACAAGTGAAAATTGAGTGAGAACAATAGAAGAGTAATCAGGAAGACAGTAGATAACAATTGACATTACATTTCAATTTTTTGACTGGAAAGCAAAAAGCCGAAGAGAGTTCCACAAGTGAAAATTGAGGAGAACAATAGAAGAGTAATCAGAAGACAGAAGATAACGATTGATATTTTCAATTTTTTTAAGATCAAAATTGACAGGAAAGCAAGAAGCCGGAAGAGAGTTCCACAAGTGAAAAAATTGAGTGAGAACAATAGAAGAGTAATCAGGAAGACAGTAGATAACGATTGACATTGCATTTCAATTTTTGAAGATCAAAGTTGACAGGAAAGCAAGAAGCCGGAAGAGAGTTCCACAAGTGAAAATTGAGTGAGAACAATAGAAGAGTAATCAGGAAGACAGTAGATAACAATTGACATTACATTTAAATTATTGAAGATCAAAGTTGACTGGAAAGCAAAAAGCCGGAAGAGAGTTCCACAAGTGAAAATTGAGCGAGAACAATAGAAGAGTAATCAGGAAGACAGTAGATAACGATTGACATAGGATTTCAATTTTTGAAGATCAAAATTGACAGGAAAGCAAGAAGTCGGAAGAGAGTTCCACAAGTGAAAATTGAGTGAGAACAATAGAAGAGTAATCAGGAAGACAGTAGATAACGATTGACATTGCATTTCAATTTTTGAAGATCAAAGTTGACAGGAAAGCAAGAAGCCGGAAGAGAGTTCCACAAGCGAAAATTGAGTGAGAACAATAGAAGAGTAATCAGGAAGACAGTAGATAATGATTGACATTGCATTTAAATTTTTGAAGATCAAAATTGACTGGAAAACAAGAATCCGGAAGAGAGTTCCACAATTTATCTTTTATATTTATTTTATTAATCTATATATATTTATTGGTTTGTTTTCTTTTCTTCTTCCTAAAGAGGGGGAAATTATACAAAGCACTTCCTAGAGCTAGTAGCAAATTTATTCTGGACGCGGGCCGAATACTAATCCTATTCGGTCAGGTCGCCCATCGAAGAAGTCTCTTCTTTATTTAGGCCCGAAACTTCTAGTGACATGGGAGCAACAACAATGACGACGCACTTAAAGGTATAATTTTAACAATTTCAGGGACATGTTTAATCATATATTTGATGTTTAAATAATATTCTAATCGTATTATAATAAATAAATCGGATTTTAATTTCTTAATACTTTTTTTTTAACAGCTTAGTCATATAATAGTACTCGCTTTTAGATGAAGGTCAATCTCAAAAAGAGCAAGATCCTCATTAAGCCGAAAGACAAGCAACACATGACATCAACATTGACGGACAGTCGGTAGAAGTCGATGAATTTCCCTATCTTAGCAGATTTATATTAAATAATGTAATCTGCAAGAGACACTTTGACAACAGGATCAAAACGGCTCATACTGCCTACGGAGTGCTCGCACACCGGGTCTTCAGCAATCACAGCCTCATCGTAAGAACCAAAATCATAGTCTTCTGGGACGTGGTTCCTTCCACCCTTTTGTACGTTTGCGAGACAAGGATTTTGTATCGTCGGGACATCAAACGACAAGAGCTGTTCCAGCAACGGAAGGAATCTGAAGACTGTGTCCCCAACAACGAAGTATTATCTCGGACGTGTCTCCTTCGTATTATCTTCCGACATTGAAAAGATCCACCCTGGGATCTGCAAGAGTCCTATTAGGAATAGACAAGTCACTATTTCAAAGCAGAAAGAATAGGATTTCTTTCCTTCTTTCTCTATTATACTCATATCTTAAGGATTTCGTATACTCTCCCTAAATTGCAAAGATCCACCCTGGGATCTGCAAGAGTTCTGTTAGGAATAGACAAGCCACTATTTTAAAATGGAAAGAATAGGATTCCTTTCTCTCTCTATTATTCAGATATCTGAAGAATTTTGTATTCTTTTCCTAAATCGCAGTGATCCATTTGACCTATTTCGTAGATACAATGAAGAAAAATGGAAAAGACATCTCTCTGATTAAATTTTGGAGGGAAATGATTGTTAATTGTTTTGACTATTATCCAAGTATTGCTTCTCATATGACGCAATACTATGATTATTATTATTATTATTGAATGTGTAGGCCACTCCCCACCCGGGATAGGTAACAACCATTATAGTTGTAGAAATGTTGATGGTGATGTTTTTATTATTAGTTTGAATGTTTTGAGCTCTTTTTACAACTGACATATTTCTTTCAATGAATTGAGGCAATGACGGGGAAGCGTACCACGGCTAATCTCCATTGTTTGTTCTTCCTATTCCCAACGACTGACCATCCTTACCCGCAAATAACAATGGCGTCTGTTTTCCATCTCAACACAGGATCAGTCATGGTGCTATCACTTGAGGAGAATTAATTTCCTCTTTCCGGACTGAACCCTCAACTCTATTTATCTGCGTCAATAGGTACAATCAGCCCGGATATACTGTGTCTCAAGTTGTTTCTTTTTCAACTTAGTTTGTAAAGACTTTAAAATAAATAAACAATTCGGGAGAAATAAAGAAGTATTAAGTTGAAGCAAAAGGAAAACAAAAAATCAAAAGAAAAACAACATAAACAAAAAAAAAAGTTGGTAAGGGCCACAAGGGATAGGAGATCATGGAGAGCCAAGATCGCCTATGTCCTTAAGGAACACGGCACATATAAGAGCATTAAGGGAACATCCAACGTTGCGTGTTAATTATCTTTATTTACATTATTTTCATGCTGGCATTATTGTCCTCATCTTTGTTTTTATTATCACAACATTTCGACCGTTGTACACTACTGCCTTCATGAGGAAATTCCGAAATGAACATTTTGTTTAATCTAATGGGGTACATTGTTCTTGGTCTAGTGTTCATATCTAGGGATATCTCGTCTAGCTCAATATTGAATTTCTTGTAGGTTACCGAATTGATATACACCTGACGAAGACCGGAGGGTACAATAGTCGAAACGTTGTAATAACATCAAAGATGGGGACAATGGTCTGCATTTAAATAGCATATTTTAGCATATTCATTCTTTATGCATTCAATCAAGTGTGTTGCATCTGTGATTTTCATTGAGTACACCTTCTCAGTTAGTATACCCCAGAAAAAGAAATGAATTCTTTTTTCTTTTGACAAAACTATCTGTGATGGTAAAACAAAATATATAGTTGGATGTGTAGTGAAAGAATGTGCCTAAACTTTAGGGACACCACACACACACACACACACACACACACATAAACGAATATAAGAAATAATGCATTATTATTAGTGGATTTCAAATGGAAGGAAAGATTTTTAGTTTGGTTTGGGGTGGGGTGAATTCGCTGTTGTAATCGGCTTAAGAAATACAAAGAAAGATAAAGTTGAGATGAAAAGCAGAATTTATTTTGCTCGAAATGTTAATCCTCTTTATCCCTGGTCCAGCTTTTCTTTACTAAGTAATTCAAATCTAGTCAAATTATTTTACTATTTATATTTACTAGGAGGTTCTTGATTAAAGGCCAAACCACAAAGCAACTCTCGCACGGAATTGGAAGCCCATCTGAAATCATGTCATTCCACTGGGAGCAACGATTTTTTAGTTTTATTTTTGTAGCTTTGTATAGCAAACACAGAGATTTTCCTCATGTCGAAAGCTTTGAATTTTAAGCCAATTTCCACAGGCAAATGGCCTGGAGTACCAATCACAATTTGTTCTGTAAATACCTTTTCTGCAAATAGACACAAAATAAATAAAATTAAAATTTAGTAATGAAAAAATGTCTTCAATCATCAAATATTTGCTGAAGACATAAAAAGCAAGAAAATCATTCAAAATGAAGTATTTTTACAATTAAAAGCATTTTTTACTAGATTTTCAACATCAATATTAATTAGCATTTGTTTTCATCTTAATTAATTTTTATTTTACAGCTTTGGATAATCATTGTGGATTAGAAATAAAGAAACAGTTTCCAAAGAGTTAAATGCCAACTGGTAAAAAGTCAACAAAATCGAGTCAAATAGCATTTATTAGGTTGAGACTAGGATGTTCTTTACTAAAGGCCAAGCCATAATGCAACTCTCGCGTGGAATTGGAGGCTCATCATCTTGTCATTACACTGGGAGCGAAGATTTTTTAGTTTCAGTTTAGCTTTGGGGTAGTTTGCTGCTGTAGTTGACTTAAGAAATTTAAAGAAAAATGTCGAGATTAAAAGCAGAATTCATTTGACTCGAGTTAATTCGCTTTATCTTTGGGGTATTTTTTTCTTTACTAAGTAATTCAAATCTAGCCAAATAGCATTTATTAGGTTGAGACTAGGATGTTTTTTTTACTAAAGGCCACACCATGATGCAAATTTCGCACTGGATTGGACGCCCATCTGAAATCTTTTAGTTTCAGTTTGGGTTTGGGGTAGTTTGCGGCTGTAGTGGACTTAAGAATAGAGTAAAAATAATATTACGCAGACAATATACAGGGTGTCCCTAAAATTTGGAAATCCTAGGAAAAATGCATATTTTCAAGAGATTAAATTTTCAACAGCATTCTATTGAATTGGAATATTAACAAATAACATCTTCAATATGATTTCCATCATTTGTGATGCAAAGGTTGATGCACTTTGCAAGATTCACGTGAGCTTGATGCAATAACTCCACATTGCTGTCAATTTGAGCATATTCATTCTTTATGCATTCAATCAAGTGTGTTGCATCTGTGATTTTCATTGAGTACACCTTCTCAGTTAGTATACCCCTGAAAAAGAAATTAATTCTTTCTTTCTTTCGACAAAACTATCTGTGGCAATAAAACAAAATAAATAGTTGGATGTGTAGTCGAGGACATGTGCCTAAACTTTAGGGACACCACACACACACACACACACACATGAAATACATAAATGGTTAATGTTAATTATTATTATTGTTTTTATTATTATTATTAATTCGCTTCTGCCTTAATGTCACATCTTTTAGATTTCCACTTCAAGATGCTTGTATTTTGACAGTTTTTTTTTTTAAAGATCTTCAAACATACATGACAGTCAGCAGTAACAGCCTTGTCAAATACGAAGGGACATTTTATCTTTGCGGTCTTTAATCATGATGTCTGGGTGAAATGAAAAGAAATGAAATTTTCAGCAGGATTTTATTGAACTGGAATTTTAACAAATAACATCTTCAATATGATTTCCATCATTTGTGGTGTAAAGGTTGATGCACTTTGCAAGATTCACATGAACACAATGCAATAACTCCACATTGCTGTCAATTTTAGCATATTCATTCTTTATGCATTCAATCAAGTGTGTTGCATCAGTGATTTTCATTGAGTACACCTTCTCAGTTAGTATACCCCTGAAAAAGAAATGAATATATATATATATATATATATATATATATATATATATATATATATATATATTTATAATTTTTTACACATGGACAAAACAAATTAGTCACTACAAAGATGAATTCTTGTTTCGATGCGTATGCATCTCGACTGGTGAGAACGAAAATGGTTATGAACAATTCTGTGCACAAGCAAACCGTATAAATAATTATTGATATTGATCCCTCTTTTGAATTAATGCTGTGAACGTTTGAAGTTATATTATTTTCGTTCTCATTACATTCGGATACACACACACACACACACACACACACACACACATATATATATATATATATATATATATATATATAAAAATATGTGATGCAGTTCAATTCATATTACAATGAACCATTCATGCAAAAAGTAGATTAGTAAAAGTTAATGACATAATATATATAGTTTATATCATTAGCTTTACTAATCTATTTTTGTATGAATGATTCATTGTAGTATATATATATATATATATATATATATATATATATATATATATATATATATATAAAATTATGTGTATTTAGGCAGCATTTTTTCATTGATACATGTTTCATTAAATAATATAGACAAATGTTGTCTATTTATTTTATGTAAATTCTTTACATCTCTTCTGATAAGCTTAATGACATTATAATTAAACGAAGAAAGAAAATCACAATATTCATACATATTTTTTAAAATCCTATCTAAGCTTTCGGCTTACATAAGCCAGTATCAAAGATGACAATTACATTACAATATATTAAGCAATACACGGACAAAATAGTGATGATAGTCTGTTTACATGGAAGATTTCCAAGCAACGACAAACTCGTGCATATAAGACGCTGGAAGCGAAAATCGCACCACAGCTCATGACGTCACACATGACCACGCCAGAGTGAAAACGAGAAGTATTAAGTATGGGAAGCCGTTGGTATAAACCAATGGCTTCTGTTATAAATTATAGGCATTTAAGAATATTTGTGGAGATTTCATAATTTTAATTTCAAGGATTTTCCGGAATTGAGTACGCGGGCAGGCATATAGAGTCAAGCGCCGTGATAGTGAGTTTGTGGTATGACCAACATTGTTTCGTCCGTAGTTGTTTGATTTATTGAAATTGTCATCTTTGATAATGGCTTGTGTAAGCCGAAAGATTAGATTGGATTTAAACATGTATCAATGTGGTATTTTTCTTTCATCTTTTAATGATAATGTGATTAAGCTTATCAGACAATATGAAAGGAACTTACTTAAAATAAATAGACAAAACTTATCTATATTATTTAATGATGCATGCATTAATATATATATATATATATATATATATATTTGGTTGGATAGATGTGAGTTTGTAACCCTGGGTTTCACGCTTTAGCGATAGACAGACAAACTCTGACGATCGCTAAAGCGTGAAACCCAGGGTCACAAACTCATATCTATCCAACCAAATATGTTAGCTCTATCTCTGATATTGAGCGCTTTCTAATAAGTACCGCGCATATAATATATAAATAATTATACATATATTTATTTATATTTATATACACTTTTCACACACACACACACACACACACACATTAGGTACCTCCAATAATTCATTAAAAAATCAGTATAGCATAATGATAAAAGGTCTGAAACTTAATAAAAACAAAGTTTTATCATTAAAATGTTTATGCTATTATTAAGAGGAAAGAAGTATTTTAAAAATATTTAAAAAAAAATCTTTTTTTCTAACACGTTCTAAATTTGGGTCAAAAATCTCGTTTTTTTTGTTAACTTTGTAATACTTGTGATCATTCCCATTTTTTAGTGTAGCAGTTTCTGTTACCAATTATAGGCACTTGTCTATATTATTTAAAGAAACATGCATCAATATATATATATATATATATATATATATATATATATATATATATATATATATATATAGTCAGACCTAGTGAGCCAGACAAACCTGCCCAGGTTTCACCTAAGTGGATCGTCAGGGATCCGCTTAGGTGAAACCTGGGTAGGTTTGTCTGGCTCACTAGGTTTGACTAGGTCTGCTCTACGGTTGTATTGAGCTCTTTTGTTAGTTAGTTGTTTACTCGTGTCGGGGTTTTTTCTTTGGGCTTCAAACCTGTATCTGTGCTATTATTTTGTCAGACTTTCATGTTTTTAGCTCTTTCTTTTTTTAAAACCTTTTTTCCTTCGAGATTGATTTGATATTGGCAAATCAAAAATCCGAAGGTTTATCGAGACGAGTAAAGTTACCTATATATATATATATATATATATATATATATATATATATATATATATATATATATATATATATATATATTGTGTGTGTGTGTGTTTTGGGTATATAATCCTGACAGAGTTATAAAATATTGGCATTTGGAGAAAGATTCATGAAAGTATGCTTCGAAAAACATCAGACTATACATTTCGCTTGTTTTGTTTTCATCAGAGCGAAGACGAAAAAAATGTGTTTCTTGTGTTTGTGTACGTTTAAAATAATAAAATCTTATATTTTTTCCCAAGCTGGGCGTTGCTCGTGACTGAAAAAAAAGAAAAAGGACAAAGAAAATGAGCGACTTTAAAAAAATTCCTCTAATATTTTTTGTTCTCCGCATAAAGGGACCGAGTTTCAGGCGGAGAGCAAAAAAAAAAAAATGTTAAGCGATTTTTTAAAAAGTCACACATTTTCTTTTTCTTTTTAGTCTCGAGCAAACGCCATCTTGGGAGAAATGTAAGATTTCATTATTTTAAGAACACACAAATACATAAACACACAATACATTTTTTCATATTAAATCTGATGAGCCCTAACAGGTGAAATGCATAGTCAGATGTTTTTGCGAAACATACTTTCTTGAACGTTTTTTCAAATGTCAAACTCGATGAATAACTTAAATATAATTATCAAATCCTGCTAATAATTTCTATCATGTGTATATCATTGCTTGAACCGGCTTCTAATGCTCTAGAGTGAGCAGCTTGGTGATAGTAGTCGTGGCTCCAGGGGGGGGGGGCACAGTCCTATGGTTAGAGAGAACTCAGTAGAGTTCCACCACGAAATATGTTAGCAAGCGGTGCTATATTGAGTCTGATTTGCAATCTCTTCGTCACCGAGGCCCATTGGAACAGTCGGTATGATGTTTGATTGACAACCCAACTGTCAGAGTTTTAATTCTCGGTAGTGGATGTGCACTGCTGATGAGTCCCAAATATAGGACGAAACAGCTGTCCAGTGCTTTCTGTATTCTGTTGAGGTTTCTTTCAGACTCGATCAATTATTTAATTATATATATATATATATATAAAAATTATAGAGAGAATTAATGTGGAGAAGTTTATGACTTAGCTGAGTGGTGTTGGTTCAGTCATACCTAGTATATAGTTTCGTGAGCTCATCAAGATAACATATTCACTCTTCCGGGCTTGTTGTCTTCTATTAACTTTTGATATCGAGCAATTTATGACGATAAAACACTGCCTGCCCCAAAGGCTTTTCCACCCGGAAAAAGAACCAACAATTATGATAATTAATGCTATACTATATATGGGTTATTACCAGCAATAAGTTTTTGGAAAAAAATATTACCAGCTATACAATTTTGAGGAAAAAATATTACCAGAAATAGATTTTTGACAAAACAAAATTATTATCAAGAAAAAAAGTTGTCGGTATTAAATGACTCGTTGAGGTTGATGTACCATAAAACAAAAACCAAACCAAACTATATATAGGACTTTGTATAATTCCACGCAAGCAGGTGAATCCAGTCATTGCTGTCAGACAATGTATGTGACCACATCACCCTTTACATTTGGACACCTATCTTTCCAGACTGCAACCCCTTTGATTATTACGTGTGGGTCACAGTTGAGTGAGAGATCAACTCCTTATAATACCAAAGAAGAACTGAAGTCAAGGATTATGGCAGCATTTACGAACTTAAACAAGGCGACCGCCCTGAAGAGATACAGGAGATTCCGAAGTCGTCTGGAGGCCATGGTTGAAGCCAATGGCGATTTGATTAAATGAATTTACTCTTTATTATTTCAAGATATCTTTGTCTAATTTTGCTAAATATATCAGTTAAAATGAGATATCAGTGTTATTTTCATTTTGTTTTGCGCAATGTTGACAACAATTTATCCATTGCACCCTGTATATGCGTATATAGACATTGATACAGTATTTACACAAAAAGTTACTTAACAAAATCAGCACAGACAGAAGAATTGTTCAGGAATGCAGGGCTCACAGGGTTTAAAGAAAGTTTACTGTAGATAACGATTGACATTGCATTTAAATTTTTGAAGATCAAAGTTGACTGCAAAGCAAAAAGCCGGAAGAGAGTTCCACAAGCGAAAATTGAGCGAGAAAAATAGAGGAGTAATCAGGAAGACAGCAGATAACGATTGACATTGCATTTAAATTTTTGAAGATTAAAATTGACTGGAAAGCAAGAAGCCAGAAAAGAGTTCCGCAATATACTTTTTATATTTACTTTATTAATCTATATATATTTATTGGTTTGTTTTCTTTTCTTCTTCTTCCTAAACACCCTGTCTAGGTAGAAGGCTAATAGGCCGATAGTAAGAAGGACCAGATGGTTCACCTGTGTTCTTAAAGACTGAAACTACAGAAGAGGATTTCAAACAAGCAGGGAAGAAAGAAGCATCAAAGAATTTATTGTAGATTTTAGTGAGGACAGGCAACAGTTCAAAAGCACATTTCTTAAAGAATACCATCAAATGTACATGCTTTGCGAGGATCAAGTTTAGAAGTGATAGCAGGAACCATGAACTGAGTTACATGCATAAAACGCAATAGAGACTCGATTCTAAGTGGGAAGTCAGGCAAAGGTACTCCAGATGAGTCAATAGTATAATTGGAAAAGAATTTACGAGCAAAACATTCTACTTTATCAGCAGAAGATATTAACACCTGAAACTGAATGACGACAGGAAGGTTAGAAGATATCAAATCAGTTTATAAACATTAAAATCACTATCTGATGATTTTTTTTGTATAAAAAATTGTTAATGATTTTAAATACATAACCAGTTCACTAATCACTGCATTTAACCCTAACCTCTAACACCTAAACCTAACCGCTAACCCTAACTCCTAACCCTAACTCTGACATATATCATACTCCAAACAGTTGGTATATTTCATACCATAGTAGAAAATGAACGGTAGATATCATACTATAGTAGAAAATGGATGATGGATATCATACTATATAAGGAAATGAATAGTAGATATCATAGTATAGTAGAAAATAGATGGTAGATATCATACTATAGTAGAAAATGGATGGTAGATATCATAATATAGTAGAAAATGGATGATGATATCATACGATAGTAGAAAATGAATAGTAGATATCATACTATATGGGAAAATGTATAGTAGATATCATACTATATGGGAAAATGTATAGTAGATATCATACTATATGGGAAAATGTATAGTAGATATCATACTATAGTAGAAAATGGATGGTAAATATCATAATATAGTAGAAAATGTATGATAGATATCATAGTATATGAGGAAATGAATAGTAGATATCATAGTATATGAGAAAATGAATATTTCACCCAATACCGCAAAATCCTACAAAACGAAAACATTAGCCTAGAAACTCCCAAATAGCTTCTCAGATCGAGGCTTGCATAATTACCGACGAAAATGATAACGCCAGTCTGATAAACAAATAATAATAATAATAATAATAATAATAACAATAATAATAATAATAATAATAAGATTAAAATATAATAATAACAATAATAATAATAATAAAAACGTCAGTCGCTCCTTAATCATGTGACTTCTATCAAGCAAATGTTATTGTCACGTATTATTCAACAAAAATTCAGCTATGCCACGTAGCTATTAACCTCGTTTCCGTTTGCAGCCGCCCGTTGTGCTTTAAACTCGCTGATTCTTTAGGGGTCCTCAACCAGTGGCGAATTCCCCCACTAGGGGTGAATTTCAGGGTTTCAGGGTCGAGGGGGAAATCTGGTCCACAGATTGGTAGACTCAAAACGATAATTTTCGAACTCTCCAAGGGGGCACAATCGGCAATGTGCTCTGGTCCGCGCAACCAAAAAGGTCAAGCCGGGTTTTCTCTAGATCTTGTGTTTTTGTCACTCCCAAAATAATCCATGTAAATGTATATATTTAGTAATATGGAAAGGAATGAAGATTTTCAATAATTTAAAATGCTTTGGAGTTGGACAATCTTGGAAAGGGTGATGTGGGAATGCCATTCTGACTTATGGGGACAAGTGTGTATTGGCTAAAAAGGTTGCGGACTAATGTCTTAGATGGACTGTCATACAAAGCTCTAAGTGCTATGCTATTTACCAACAAATGAAAAGAGATGTGGGTTCATGCCTTTCTTAAGGTCATCAGTGTATGGGGAAGCAACTTTAGTTGAAATACAAATTCAGGTTCTCAATTTCGTTTTCATGAACATTTTGTTTATTTAAGTCTGCTCCAGTTTCTTGAATAATTAGCTGTGAATTATTGAAAAACCAATTATTATTCAAGTTTCAAGTTTTCCATTGCTATTAACTTTGTAAAAATTCTCTATAAAAATAATCCATGTAAATATATATGTACGAATATAGAAACGAATGAAGATTTTTAATAATGCATGCATATTATTTGGAACGCACCTTTTGAGTCGGACAATCTTGGAAAGGGGGGGGAATGATATTCTGACTCATATTGGGTTCATGTCTTTCCTAAAGACATCACCGAAAAAATTTGGTGGTTAAAATCCAAATTTAGGTTCTCAAATTCATTTTCTTGAACTTTATGTTTATTGAAGTCTGCTTCAGTTTACTTATTTAATAATTAGTTATGAATGAAACCAAATTATTATACTATATTCTTGATAGGCTCCAGAGGCGGATATGCAATGTAGTTGGCCCTGCCCTGGCGTCTCGTCTACAGTCACTTTCTCACAGACGCGCCGTCGCCTCCCTCTGTCTGTTCTACAAATACTTTCATGGAAATTGCTCCGAGGAGCTGCATTCGCTGGTTCCCAGACGTCATGAGTTCCAGCGCCCTACGAGGCTGGCATCCCGCTCTCACCCCTTCACTGTCGAAACTCCTAAATGTAGCCGTCTCTTCTACTCCAATAGCTTCATGTCTTGCACCTCTCGCCTGTGGAACACCCTTCCCTATTCCTGTTTCCCTGTGAGCTATAATCTCCAGCTATTCAAGTGTAATGTCAATCGACATCTCCAGTTGCCTTGATCTATCCACTACTCTTCTCCTCATCCTTTCTTCTATCACTTCTATCTGATCTTGTTCTAAATTTTCTGTAACCCTTGCGTCCTAGTGGCTTCTCACCTTGCTTGGGGTGAAATGCTTAAAAAAAAAAAAAATGATGGATTCAAGTTTCAAGATCCATCAACATTTTACATTGCAATTAAGTTTCTAAAACTTCTCTATAAAACTAAACCATGTAAATAGACATGTAGAAATATGGAAAACAATGAAGATATTTAATAATATATGAATATTATTTGAAACGCACCTTTTGAGTTGGATAATCTTGGAAAGGGTGAATGGGATGACATTCTGAGCCCATCTTGAGGGTTTAAAAAAAAACTCCAAGAATAATCCATGTAAATAGAAATGTAGAAAATTATAGAAAAGAATGAAGATATTCAATAATATATGCATATTATTTGAAATGAATCTTTCAAACTGGGCAATCTTGGAAAGCGGGGTGGGGTGACATTCTGATTTATGGGGAAAAGGGCATATTGGGTGAAAAAGGTTGAGGACCAATTTCTTAGATGGACTGCCTTAAACAGCTCTAAGTGTTATGCTATTTGCCAACAAATAGAAAGAGATGTGGGTTCATGCCTTTCTAAAGGGTATCAGTGTAAAGAGATGCAACTTTGGTTAAAATACAAATTCAGAATCTCAGTTTCGTTTTCTGGAACATTTTGTATGCTCCAGTTTATTTAATTATTAGTTGTGTATTAAAAACAAATTAGTGTACATGTATTCAAGTTTCAAAATACATCAAGATTTCACATTGCTATTAAAATTGTAAAACTCCTCTATAAAAAAACAATCCATGTAAATGGATATGTACAAACATAGAAAAAGAATGAAGATTTTCAATAATAGATGAATTTTATTTGGAACGCACCTTTTGAGTCGGATAATCTTGGAATGGTGGGGAATGACATCCTGACTTATAGTGAAAAAGGTGAATCAGGCAAAACAGATTAAGAACTACTGCTTTAGCGATAATCTTAAAGCTTTTTAAGGTGCCAAAAGGCATTGCAACGAACTATTCAATTTACAATTAGCAAGCTGGAACACCCTCTATTACAGAGGTTATAAAACTGGGCTGAATTTCAAGATTTCAAGTGGGGAGTGGGGAATCTTTTACTTTTTCATGTTTTTTTTTTTATTTACAGAATTTGGAGCCCACCATGAGTATCAAAAAATACGACGCTATGATGGATCTGATATTCAATATGGATTCCCATCCATCATGATCAATGGAAAAGAAAAGACCCCATTGTGTATTTTGTTGCAAAGCTTTGCGATAAGCTTAAAGCTTTTTACGGTGCCAAAATGCATTGCAACGAACTAGTCTCATTCTTTCAACAATGACAACATTCAGCCCAGAAGGTGAACATAACTCGTCTACATCATTGAATGCAATCTAAGTCGCAAGTTTGATATCAGCGTGTCTACATCTCCTAGGTGGATAACTAAAGAAAGACTAAGGCGTCCAACACTTTTAGCAAGCTAGGTTAACCTAGTTTTTCCTATATGGATCTATTTTACCATCATGGCTTTTCTCCGTTGTGACAAGGCTGCACAAATTTAAGCGTGATACTAGATTGGCAATTAAGTCTCGCGGTTCTACTGTGCAACTCCCTTCCGATTTCTTGCTTCCCCGTCAACTACAATCTTCAAAAATTTAAATGCAACAGGGAAGCTAAATTATAGTGGCGAGAAAGGGACTGGAGCCGTGACTCCAGGTTAGGACCAATAACATTGCAGATTCTTATTTGAATTTTATCAATGATCTCTAAGTATATAGCAGGAGCACCAGACCAGCAGGAATATGCAAATCAGGATCGAAAAAATGGTGTGGCACGACACAGTGAACCATTTTTCTTGCAGCAGACCTAGCAATTGATTGAATATAGTATTTCCACTTCAGGTCAGCGGAAAAACTTAGCCCGAGAAAGCGCAGGGGATCACTTCCCTGGTGGTTAGAATCAAACATGAAGATGGAAGGCAGAAAAGAATTCGCTCAGCCGATTAAAATTAACAAGGAGGCATGCATATTTGGTTTTTACTATAGCTACTACAACAAGGAACACAGACTAGAATACAGTCCCACCCGGGTATGACGATAAAAGACACCCGGCAACAAGGCCTCTGATCGGGAGAGTGGACGTTTTAAGGAGCCTGGAAGCACCATTTAATTGCTGTAGCTTACATTGACAGGCCACTTTGATGCAGTTTCAGTCCTGGGTATGACGATAAACTACACCCGGCAGCAATGCATCTGATCGGGAGTTTGGACCTTTTGAGGAGAGTGGAACCAATTCTTAATTGCTATTGTTCTCAGGTTCAGCGATAGAAAGGACAAGAAGTGAAGTTCAAGGTGTTATGAATTCTTAAATGTGGCACATGATAACCCAGTAAGGCTCGAACTCACTACTTAATCATATATTTTTATATGTATATATGTATGTTTGTAACAGATAATGTAAACTATCTGAAATGGTTTCATAACAACCAGAAACAAGTTAACTATTCCAACGTGCCTAATCGGCTGGCTGACAATATCTGTGTTGTTTGCAAACAAGGTTTGCAGATTATCATCTGGACTGAGGCTGCATATGCTGGTACATGGGAGAGTTGTAGGGCATGCTGGAAAATTACGTGTGGTCCACGGTGTATGGCTGGGATAACATTGGTGACCCGATATTCATACAGGATAGTTGCCCAACCCATTTTGATCTTACGGTGCGTGCATAGTTAGACCAACATTTCCCAGGACGTTAGATGGGACGATACGGACCTCATGAATGGCTTTCAAGTAGTCCCGATCTCACTCCATGTGATTTTTACCTGTGGGGTTACACAAAAGAGGAGGTGTACAAGATAAAACCCCGTACACTGGAGGACCTAGAGACACGGATTCAAGAAGGATATCCTGGACGACGTCCTTCATAAGGTTGTTTATTTCTATCCTTGACCGTTTGAGGAAACTAATTGACGCCACCGATGCTTATGTTGAAATATGAAGATTTACTTTCATTTTCCCATGTAATCAAGAACATGTATTATTGTAGGGCTCGCTCCTTGTACACGAAATGGACTCGTCCAAGTATACTTATTGTTAAGGGGTCCACCCCTTTTTCATACAAGTGGACTCGCCCAGTGTGTACTTGTACTGCTGCCGGTGAATGCTCGGGAGTTAGACGAGAGATACACTGATAAAGTGAGAGAGTGAGGTAACCGCTTTGTAGGAGTCACAGTTGCGAGCACGTAGACTCAGAAGGAAGTCATACATCGATACTGAATTTCCCAGATGGTATATATATTATTATTGCTACTAACCGCATTTCTGGATCTACTAACCGTATTACCAATTGTATTATTACGTCAATACATTTATTTGCTATATTTCATTTCTGCGTTTGTCATTCATTTGAGGCCGGATTTCATCTCTGAATCCACAACACTTATACTACGGAGGGATAGCGTGACGGAAGAAGGTCGACACAGGGTGTTCACTCAGAGTTATGAGAGTCCAGAAAGAGAGATAATTACGGCTTCAATTACAGAGACTTGTAAATATATTTTTCCACTAACCCGCATTCCTGGACTACTAATCTTCATTTCACTTTGTATTCTTACGTTCAATACACATATTTTCTATTACTGGCGTTGTTATTTATTTGTGCCTGATTCCATCCCCGGAATCTACAACATGTATATTTTGTTTCAATAGGTTTGTAGTAGAAATATTGATTAAATTACCAATTTTTAATGCTTACTCACTTTTCGCCCACACTGTGCATAATATCCGACAATTTTTTAAAGAAATCAAACTGCGTTCCAAAATCAAACTTCGAAACAGCATAACGTATTACTGTTATTTTTACGATAAAAATACATTTTATAGTAAAAATAACAGCAATACTTTATTAAGAAAATTACCAACAATACCTATTTATAGTAAAATTACTTACAGTACATTTTTCTGTAGTTGAAGGAATAGAATTGCGTTCAAAATATATTTAATTATAGTCATAAAATTGTGTTAAAACATAATTACACTTCGGCATTAAATAATCAATACAGGTTGATATGCCGCTAAACTAAAGCAACCAAACCCGAGTAGAATAGATTTAAGACGAAGATACTGCACTAGAAGATTAGACATGCGCAGTACGCTTTGGAATAAATGACTTGGCAGACGGCATAAAATGAAAGTTCAAGATACGTCAGCCGTTGTTTCATTATGAATAACTTTGGCAGTTTTACTTTGTTGGGCTGGAGAATAGAGACATTGAGAATATCGTGAGAAAAAAGAGCAGCAAAATTATTAAGAAAATATTCTCTAAAGAGAAAGCGGAAAGATGCACAATTAAAACATTGTAAGAAAAACTAAAGCCTGTTTTCATAAGCCAGCTGCAATTTCCTACTCTAAAATAACTTTAAAGACGAGTTTGCTTCCAATTCGTACAATAAATTAATTGATTTAATTGGTGGGCTGTAGAATAGAGACATTTAGAGAAACTCGCTAGAAAAAACAGGAAAAAAAGCAAGAAAAATATTTTCTGATTCCAGAAAAATTGGTTCACTGTGTCACGCTCGACAATTTTTCCTTCCATTATCTAACATATTTATAAATCCACAATTCGTCCATGCTTCGAATATGGCTGCCACATATATAGTCTGGTGATCTTGTTACATATTACTGCTACTTTTCTATAAATACTTTCATGGTAATTTTTCTGATGAACTTTCATCATTGGGGCTAGTTTTTAGAATTGTTGTTTTTATTCCCCTCCCCACACAGACAATGAATTGTAAATATGGGGACTAGTTAGTATTTTCATAGAGACAAAGAGGTATTATGGTGGTTGTAGTAAGAAAGGTACGTATGAATGTGTTGTTTTGGTGTAAGGAATATTGTTCGTATGATTGGGTCAGTGTTTGTGGCTAGCTAAGTTATAGTTAAGACAGAAGAAGACCGTCCTCCCCCCCTTTTTCGGCCATGTGCCACATTTCTGTATTAAACAGAATAAATATCACTTTTCTCTATGGTTCCTAAACTTTATAAATTTAAGTGCAGAACTAGATTGGCAGATAGGTATCGTCATTTTACCATTGAAAATCAGATTTAAACGTAAGTTCTATGTTAATAGGTTCTTCTCGTCAGTGCAAATCTCTCATGGCTCCATGCTTTTGAGACAATTTTGATCTTCAAAGGTTTAAATGCAATGTTAATTGTTATCTACTGTCTTCTTGATTCCTGCTTTTTATTGTTGCCATTTTTTAATGTTTTTCTTTTTCTTATTATTTCATAACTCCTTGTGTCTTCCTGCCTGTCTTGCCTTGTTTGGGGGTCAAATGATTAAAAACAAAGAAACAGAAAGACAAGGAAGAAATAAACAATGAAATCATTCTGAGGAAAAATAAAGCCTCTTTCATAAGTCATTTGCTATTTCCTATTATAACAATAACGTGACCTAAAGATGAGTTTGCATACAACTCGTACAATACTTTAATTGACTTAAATTTCAGTCATAGGAATTGAATGAAATGACATAGGAAAAGTGATGAATAAGAACTAAAAAGGAAGTAATTTTTTAAATTAATAACAAAGAAACTACTGTTGTCTGGAATTCTCTAATATTAATTTAGTCCAGAATAAAAC
This sequence comes from Acanthosepion pharaonis, assembly GCA_903632075.3. NCBI lineage: Eukaryota > Metazoa > Mollusca > Cephalopoda > Sepiida > Sepiidae > Acanthosepion > Acanthosepion pharaonis. The sequence goes on along the minus strand of CAHIKZ030000960.1, from coordinate 825,343 downwards.
TATCTTTAATATTAATTTAGTACAGAATAAAGATTACTTTAATATTAATTTAGTACAGAATAAAGATTACTTTAATATTAATTTAGTACAGAATAAAGATTACTTTAATATTATTTTCGTATATAATAAAGATTTCTTTAATATTAACTTAGTACAGAATAAAGATTTCTTTAATATTAATTTAGTATAGAATAAAAGATTATTTAATATTAATTTAGTACAGAATAAAGATTACTTTAATATTAATGTAGTATAGAATAAAAGAATTCTTTAATATTAATTTAGTATAGAATAAAGATTACTTTAATATTAACTTAGTACAGAATAAAGAAATTCTTTAATATTAATGTAGTATAGAATAAAAATTCTTTAATATTAATTTAGTACAGAATAAAGATTACTTTAATATTAATTTAGTATAGAATAAAGATTTCTTTAATATTGATTTAGTACAGAATAAAGATTTCTTTAATATTGATTTAGTACAGAACAAAGATTTCTTTAATATTAATTTAGTATAGAATAAAGATTTCTTTAATATTAATTTAATACAGAATAAAGATTTCATTAATATGAACTTAGTACAGAATAAAGATTTCTTTAATTTTAATTTTAATACCGAATAAAGATTTTCTTAATATTTCCTGGTTCGACCTTACCCGGAGTAGTAGCATTTGTTAAGGTTCCAGCTTTGGACAATTACAGAATATCTAAACAAAACAAAACGCTATGAAATTATACATTTACGTTTTATCAGTAAAAGTACCAGCAACGCATTTTTATATAAAATATTACCAACAACCACTATTGATAGTAAAATTACCAACAATAAATTTTATCTATATTTGAAGAAATCGCATTAAAAATATTTAGATTTCGGCATTAAATGAACCATAAACGTTGATAATCCGCTAAAACAAATCAACAGATAAAGAAAGTTTTCAAATGACTCATCTTGAGACGGACTTTAAGTTTCGCGTATACACCGCTCGTCATGATCAGATACTCGCTGTATAAACGGAACTCAAAGACGGTCGCAAGATAAGTCTAATAAACTTTATTCATCTGATAACTATCGCTGCTTTGTTTTTCTTCTTGAGCAATTTCTTTACAATTATATATATATATATATATATATATATATATATATATATATATATATATATATATATGTGATATATATATATATATATATATATATATATATATATATATATATATATATATATATATATATATATATATATATATATATATATATATATATATATATATATATATATGAATATATATATATATATATATGATATATATATATATATATATGAATATATATATATATATATATATATATATATATATATATATATATATATATATATATATATATATATATATAATATATGTATATATAATATATGTATATATGAATATATATATATATATATATATATATATATATATATCTGAATATATATATGTATGAATATATATATATATATATAGTATATATATATATATATGATATATATAAAACATATATATATATATGAATATACGAATATATATATATGAATATATATATATATACATATATATGAATATATATATATATGATATATATATATATGAATATATATATATATATATATATATATATGAATATATATATATATGAATATATATATATATATATATATATATATATATATATATATATATATATATATATATATATATATATATGAATATATATATATATATGAATATATATATATATGAATATATATATATATATATATATATATATATATATATATATATATATATATATATATATAATATATATCTATGAATATATGAATATATATATATTTATGAATATATATATATATATATATATATATATATATATATATATATATATATATGAATATATGTATATATATATATATATATGATATATATATATATATATGAATATATAATATGGAATCATGGGTTTTATTTTTATTAGATCAAATTTTATTCTGTTTTCTATGCCTATTTAGTTATGGATCTGTGTACAGTTAATTATATGAACTGTATGTTTATTCATTAGTTCGAAATACAATAAATTCAAAAATTTGTATGTGTACGAAAGTTTCTTTCCCCCCACTGTATATACACATTATATATACAAACACACAAACACACGCACATATATATGTATATATCTACAGGTAAAATGAGAACAAATGGAGTATAATTCTACTAAACATTTAAATATTATTTATCTTAGGATATTAAAACATAAAACATGTTAAAAATCGCTACACAGCTGCATTTATGTTTCAACAGCACAAATCTGTCTCCTAGGGCGGTGCATAACCACTGGCAAACGAAAGATTAATTTCAAAGCACAATACTTAAAAACTCCACAAAAACAAGGTTTGAATAATCCAGAGTGTTAATGCAATTTAAAAATTTTAAAATCTGAAATTTGCATTATATGAATTCTTTTTTCACCCATTAAAATGAATAAATAGGATTTATTTCTATTAAATCAATTTTTTCAGTTTTCTATTCATATTTATTTATTATGCATGTGTGTACAGTGTGTACAGTTAATTATATGAAAATTATGTTTATTCATTAGTTGGAAATACAATAAATTAAAAATTTGTATGTGTACGAGCATTTGTATTCTCCCACTGTATATACATGTTACTTATTATCGAGGATTAAAAAAAAAAACATGTTAAAAATCGCATCACAATAGTAATCAAATTTCAACAATACAAATGTGTCTCCTCGGGCGTTGGCAGATTACATTTTTCCGTTTGGTGGGGATGAGTGAGTGTAAAAATTGTCAGTAGGGTTTATTGACTTTGAAAATGAACTGTATATTTATCTATTTTTGTCTGTCGGCTAGAATATTCGAGAAATCTTATGAGAGTAAATATAAACACTCTACAGCGGAATTCAAATCTGACGTTCTTTGACTTCTCAGCTACAGAGTGCGTCGATGACCATAGAAAGTTGAATAGTGCCTTTATACACAGATTTTTCTCTGACTTTTGAAATAGACATATCTGTTCAGTTTTCCTATCCTAACGTAAACAAAATAATTTGTAATTTTTTAATCAGACAGATATTTATCACTTAAACATTATTTTAGTGGATACTTGTATTTGAGTTGATGCTCCGTTTATTTATTAAAAAGTATGTTTATTTTCGCCTACCGGCCTTAATGTTCGAGAAATCTTATTAGAAAAAAGTAACGTTTAGGTAATTAAAATCTGTCTCGGAATAATACATTAAAATCCATCCTTACTTCATATATATATATATATATATATATATATATATATATATATATATATATATATATATATATTTTGTCCATTTCATAATGTATGACGTCATTTGTTTACATTTGGATACGCATTGAGCAGATATGAATGACTGAGAGAAAATCATGGAGAATTGTGTTTAAAAACAATAAAATCGACCTTACTAACCGAACGATCCTCTGTGGCCCAATCGGTTAAGGCACGTTAGGCTATATGACGCTTCCGTATAAGATACAGGTTCGATTCCTGTCGGATGATGCATATTTTCTATGAACATTTCTCGGACATTCAGGCCGGTAAATGTTGTTTAATACTGTTGATTATAAACAGAGCATTTACTTAAATACTTGTATCTATAAAAAGAATGTATAAACGTAAAAAAATTCTTAAAATAATTGTCGGACTTTGTTCATTTCATTATATATATAATTATTTTAAAAAAAATATGATTCCTTCTGTATGGAGCACTGTTTTTTTAAAAATAAAAAAAACAAAAATACTAAAGAACCCTGGATTATTTACCTAACGTGTACTTTCCTATTTTTCTACATACCTGCACACACACACACACACATATAAATATCTATATATATATATATATATATATATATATATATATATATATACACACACACACACACACATATAAATATCTATATATATATATAATAAGCGAAGTTAAGAATTTTACCGGACATTGATTCAGTTATTTCCTTGAGATAACTCAATCTTTTCAAACATTCATTCCCCTATTTCCTGTAGATATTTCCTCATCTTTGTGCCAAGTGGGGGAATCATGTGTATGAAACGGAACCCCTGATAATCCCTTTTCTGAATTTGTTGTGTTCATATTTGTTTTTAAAATTATCTTTTTGCTCGAGGTGAACAAGAACGAGGTCAGTTTCACAAAACAATCTGCAACTTGAAGTGTACAAGACCCGGGAGCCAATCAAGGTAGAGAGTTGCTACAGAGTAAGAGGCACAGTTTATACGGATATTCCCCACACACCCCCTGTATTTGCTTTGCTTTAGACATTGTGTGCATCTGGCAAAGTAGACAGATCCTTAGACCCTTAAACAATTGACGTCACAGATTCTTTATTAATTCCCTTTTGGCTCTGTGTTGTTTGGGCCGTGTAACGGTTATCAGCACGGAAAGTAGAATCAGCGTACCAAGTTCAAATTCTGACCGAGTCATTTACGTCCATTTAGCATTTTGGAAAAGGCATGAATCTATATTTCCCTTAGTTATAGGTTAGAGAACAGAGCAGACTGTTTTTCGTGTTTTACTTAGCAATTAACCTAGGAGAAGGAAAATTCTAAATTCCGGCTAGCGAGAAGTGCGGGAGAATAAGCAGTTAGATTAGAACTTATGGTTACATCTAGGCATTTCAACTGTAAAAAAGTCATGAATCTATCTTTCCCTTAGTTATAGGTTAGAGAACAGTGATTTCTCGTGTTTTACTTGGCAACTAACTTTTGAGAAGGAAAATAAATTCAGACTAGGAGATTAGAACTTATGGTTACATCTAGGCATTTCAACTGTAAAAAGTCATGAATCTATCTTTCCCTTAGTTATAGGTTAGAGAACAGTGATTTCGTGTTTTACTTGGCAACTAACCTAGGAGAAGGAAAATTCTAAATTCAGACCGGTGGCATAAAGTGTATGAAAGCCATCCATTGCTCGGTTTGGCTATTCATTGCAACTGGTTTACCAACAACCGAGTTGGACCTTGCTTTGCCGATGGACTGCGATAGCTGTGCCTGTCGTGAGGGTGGATCTGGTTTTGTGCAAATCCACCCACGCACACGCTGTTCATTCTTGAAGGGAACCATCAGAATTAGATCACCTCGGAGGTAATGTAATTGCAAAAACTACGCAGTATTTTGAAGAACTTACTAAGATCAACAAAAGATAGAAAATTAATGACCAACGTCCTGAAGGGACACGGCACATGGATGAAGAGGAAAGAACCTGTGTAAATGGTTGGCAGGACAAGGTTTAGGAGAGATAGAGAAAAGACAAAATTTACTTAGAGCTACAAAAGACTGGAAATTGTGGAGAGCCACGATCATCCACATCCTAAAGGGATATAGACGGATAAAGAACAAGAAGCTTGTGTAAGTGATTGGCTGAACAGGGTTTAGGAGAGATAGAGAAAAGACAAAATTTACTTAGAGCTACAAAGAACAGGAAATTGTGGAGAGCCACGATCATCCACATCCTCAAGGTATACGGCACAAAGATGAAGAGAAAACTAGCTTGAGTCAATGGTTGGCAGTTCAGGAATTACGAGAGAGCGAAACGACAACGTCTACTAAGAGCTAGAAAGGATAGGTAATTGTGGAGAGCCATGATCGCCCACGTCCTGAAGAAACAAGCCATACAGGAGAAGATTTTGAAGAAATTTGCATTTTGTCTAAAATGTATATTTCATTTATTATCTAAAATGCATTCTGTCTGACATAAGGTCAATGTTTCAGGGCTCTCGGTAGAGGCGTATCTACGAAAAACAGCGCTTATGGCAAATACTGAAATTCTACCACTGCTCAAACCTACAACACAATGACAATTCGTCTATTCGATTAAATTACATAGATTTTGTCTATATCTTTGAGATGAAGTATTATGATTGCTTACATTATTTACATTATTCAGACTGTTATCCTCATCTTCATTGCCATATTCACAACGTTGCAATATAAGCTTTGATAAAAAAATGAAATAATAATAACAGAAATATGAGCTTTGGTAAAAATGGTTGCTGAGACATTAAGTTTATAAGTCCCAAAAAATCATACAAAAATTTCCTTTTATCGAGATTTACAAACTCTGTTTCATTCAATTTCGCAAATCAATCGATGAAATTTGAATAAATTGATTTGTTTGGAAAAATACTTTGACAAAAACCCTACTTCGGAGTTTAATAATTTCTTTAATTTAATTTAATTTTATAGGACTTAATGCTAAACATTATTTTTTATGAAAATTTATTTTTTTCATTTTTAAAAGCGAATAATAAATTTTTAGGATTTCTTACTCTTGAGCATGCAACATACAACTGGGCTATACGTAAATATTTATTTCTGGAGCCAAATTCAAACTTTTTTGAAGCGTTTGGCCTTGTGATTTGTTTATTGCTTTCACAGGGTGAACTGGAAACTGGATTCTTGTATATATATGTACTTAAAGAAAACATATGCAAAAAACAATATTGCATTTTTATTAAATAAGTATCTGTTATTTTAATCATTAAATTGTTTTTAAAATACTGGGAGTATATTGTATGTTAAATAATAAAATTTAATTTAAAAAAAAGATTGAAATTTTATTGTATAATCTACACATCCTAGTAAAACCAACGGTACTTTCTACCCCTTATCTGTTTGTAGTTCTTCCCCAAAATTTGGTTTCGATTGGTGAATGTATGGCTATTTTAGAAGGTGTAACGGACAGACGGACTAACGGAATTTTACAGAATTTTATATATAGATTTCACTCTAAGCAAGGAAATGAAGCCACTAACACGCAAGGGCTTAATGAATGTCAGAGAATATGAGAAAAACAACAACAACAACAACAACAACAACAAAAACACAGCAGTAACTAAACCTGCTCTATAAATACTTTCATGGTAATTGTTCTGATGAATTTTTCTTTATGATAGATAGACTTTTTGAATTTAAGCGCAGTACTAGATTGGCTGAAAGGTCTCATTATTTTACAGTTGAAATGCCTAGATGTAACCATAAGTTCTAATCTAACTGCTTATTCTCCCGCACTTCTCGCTTGTAGAACTCTGTTTCGGTTTGTTTTCAGTTGACATTGTTCTTCAATGACATATGCAATGTCAATCGTTATCTACTGTCTTCCTGATTACACTTCTATTGTTCTCGCTATATATATATATATATATATATATATATATATATATATATATGTATATATATATATATATATATATATATTGATAATCCACTTCAGTTTGAAGAAAAAGTTACACGGAGCAAGAACACATGAGTAGGGAAAGCAAGAAACCGGAAGAGAGTTCCATAAGCGAAAATTGAGTGTGAACAATAGAAGAGTAATCAGGAAGGCAGTAGATAACGATTGACATTGCATTGAAACCGGAAGAGAGTCCCATAATCGAGAAATATAAGAGAAGGCGCTGTTTGAATAGAACTTACGGTTGCATCTAGCCGTTTCGACTGTAAAATGATGAGATATTGCCGCCAATTTTAAGTTCATGAAGTCTAGGTACTATAGAGGAAAGTTCTTCAGAACAATTCCCATGAAAATATTTTTAGAAACGGCACAGAGAAGCTATATTAAGGTGGTGGGAAAGTGACTGAAGCCGAGATGGCCAGGTCAGGACTAATAACATTGCAGATACTTTGGATTTTATCAAGAATCTCTAAATACATAGCAGAAACATCAGATTATACTAGACGTGGCAGCAATATCCAAAGCATTGACGAGTGATAGATTTTTAAATATGTCTGATAGATTCTGCTGAGAAAGATTCTTTTTAGCACGAGAGAGTAAACCAACTGTTGTTGAGCTTTTAAAACGGATATACTTATTTGTGGTTTTTTCAAAATCCACAGAGAACTTAATTTGTGTTTGCATCTAAAGCTATTTGCTGTATCCAAATGGTGACTCATGGGCACATGGTAAGTGTTTGCAAACACCCACATTGAGCAGTGTCAGTTTCAGGACAGCTGCAAATTTAAAACCAGGCAAGAAGCAATAAAGAAGAAAAACGAAAAATGGCATGCAGATATATATATATATATATATATATATATATATATATATATATATATATATATATATATATATATATATATATATTTTTTTTTCTTACCAGAAATTTAAGGTACTGAACAATTTCTTTCGCTCTGTTCAGGTTTCTTGTGCTTTTTTTTTTTTTCAAATTTCCTTGGATAGCAATTCGTTTAAAATTGTGGTATCCAGGTTTTTCTCCCATCGACTTTAAATAGATTTACATCGTATATATATATATATATATATATATATATATATATATATATATTAATAAATGGACAAAGTCCAATATATATATTTATTAAAAGACATTTTTTATGTTTTTTAATTTCTTTTTTTATAGATACATTTACTTAAATACTTGTATCTATAAAAAAGAACGTTAAACATAAAAATGTCTTTAATATATATATATATATATATATATATATATATATATATATATAAAAAAAGAGAGAGTGGGGAGAGACTGAGAGAGAACAGCTTATATTAGATGTGAACTAACACAGATAGATAGGTATGAACTAACAACACACACACACATATAGAGATAGATAGATAGATAGATAGATAGATAGATAGATAGATAGATATGGGCAGACTGAGATAGACAAAAGATAGATATGTACAGGGATAGATATGAAAAGATACAGATATAAATATTAATAGAGATATAGACATGAACTGATATATATATATATATATATATATATATATATATATATATATATAGATAGATAGATAGATAGATAGATATACATAGATAGATAGATAATGAACAGAGTGAGATAGATAAATAATGAAAGGATTGAGATAATTAAATCGATAGGTAGATAGATAGTGCTAGCACGAAGTCACAAGTCATCGTGACCGAGGGTTTGATGTGACCTCCTTCTTCAGACTGTTGATCACACTCGATGACACGCTCTCTCCCAGAAACTGCAACGAAGGTCCACTCAGCATAGTTACAGTATAAACCACGGGTGGGCTCTGTGGGTGGTGAACAAACACAAAATGTACCTCAGCCGGCGGCTGCAATGTAGACAGGCATCCTCAGATTAGAGTGGTTGCGACACTGTACATAGGCATATCTGTACAGACCGAGAAAGATAATGAACAGACCGAGAAAGATAGATACATAGATATATAGATAGAAAGATAGATAATGAACAGACTGATATAGATAGATAGATAGATAGATAGATAGATAAAAAAAGACTAAGATAATTAGATAGGTTCAGAGATAAATAATGAACAGACTGAGATAGATAGACAGACATGCAGACAGATAGATAGATAGATAGATAGATAGATAGATAATGAACCGACTGAGATAGATAGATAGATAGATAGATAGATAGATAGACAATGAACCGACTGAGATAGATAGATAGATAGATAGATAGATAGATAGATAAAAAAAGACTGAGATAATTAGATAGGTTCAGAGATAAATAATGAACAGACTGAGACAGACAGACACACACACACACACACACACACACACACACACACACATATATATATATATATATATATATAGATAGATAGATAGACAAGGAACTGACTGAGATAGATAGATAGATAGATAATAAAAAGACAGATAATTAAATAGGTTCAGAGATAAATAATGTACAGACTGAGATAGACAGACGGACAGACAGTTAGCTAGATAGATAGATAGACAATGAACAGACTGAGATAGACAGACAGAGAAGTAGATAGATAGATAGCTAGATAGATAGATAGATAGATGGATAATAAAAAGACTGAGATAATTAGATAAAGTTCAGAGATAAATAATGAACAGACTAAGATAGATAGATAGATAGATAGATAGATAGATAATGAATAGACTGAGATAGAGAGATATGAAAAGAATGAGATAAATATATAGATAGAAAGATAGACAATGAACACACTGGTATTGATAGATCGATCGATAGATGTATATATAATAAAAAGACTGAGATAATTAGACCGGTGGAGAGATAAATAATGAACAGAGATAGATAGACAGATAGATAGATAATGAATAGACTGAGATATGAACAGACTGAGATAGATAAATAGATATGAAGAGAGACGGAGATAGATAGATAGACATGAACAGAGACTGAGATAGATAGATAGATAGATAGATAGATAGATAGATAGATAGATATAACAGACTAAGGTAGATAGATAGATATGAACAGAGACTTAGATGCATATGAACAGACTGAGATAGATGTGAACAGACCTCAGATAGATAGATATGAACACTGACCGAGATAGATAGATATAAACAGAGACTAAGATAATGAACAGAATGATATAATTAAATAGATAGATAGGTAGTGAAAGACTTTGTTTAATGTTAGCGTTTTCTTCACAGATAAATGCCTTGAAGATGCGAGATGAAAACTGCAATTTCGCCATATTACGTTCTTTGCATTTCGGAACGGAATAAGCTTCGGAACAGCGACAAGAAAAAATAAAATATCAGAAAATTTATTTGGATCCCGTTCCAGTACTTCGGACAGTTGTATTCTCTCTCACGTCTTCTTCCGGCCGTGGTCGCGAAATGTTTTTGGATCCAGAGATATCAACAAATTTTTATTAATATCGACATGTGTTAACTATCCAGTGGCGGTCATTACCTCCCCACCCTTACTGGGAAGCTGTTTCAGACACAAAAGTGAACATGTCTACATTGCTTGACGGTTAAGACTCGACTCGCTGAAAAACCTTTCTTTATCTATCATTCCCACGCTAGCTCAGCCGATCAAAATCGACTCCCTTATTATGGCTTCCATCTGACCTCGAAGGTCAATATCCGGAAGTCGGAGCGAAGATACACTACCACAAGAAAATAATAGTCTGCTAAACTATCATTAATACGGTCAAAAAGCGTTTTGGCTGATTTCTTCAGGGTGAACGACCGACCACGCTCGGGACGACCTTCCGATGTCGATGAAGACGCCCTGTTTGACATCGCGGAGAATAAACCGAAGATTTCGGCGGAAGAGATTGCTAAGAGTTTGAAAATCGATATCTCAAATGGCTTTGAAGAGACTTGGGTTCAAGAAAAACGCCCGATTTTGGCAATTCAAAAAGGAGTCATTTCCCAACACGACAACTTCCCAGTTATTTACATTGTTGGACTTGTTTGATTTTGCTATCCCCGATTTATAATTTGCATGTTCGGCTCTCCCTTTTGTTGATAAGCAATGGATTTCGTCTTCTTGCAATTGATTCTTAGTCCTTTCTTCTCGCTTTCCTTCACTACCTTCTGTTCTTTTATTTTCCTTTCCATATATGCTATAAACACTGTGTTATCTACATATCTTATATTGTTAAGATTTAGGCTACCAATGAATCCTGGTAGGTCTTCTAATTGTCTCAGAATCGCCTCACTATAGGCTTAATAGGTCCTTTTCTTTTAACTTTGCTTCACTACCTTCTGCAGGATTTCTTGTACTTTCCTTGTAGTTTTCCTTTCCATCTCTGCTCTTAATATCTGCATATCTTATGTTAAGATCGTGGCCGTCAGCAATGAATACTTGTAGGTCGTCTACGTATCTCAGAATCGCCTCACTGTATAGGCTGAATAAGTCCTTTTCTTTTTGCTTTCCTTCGTTACCTTCTGCAGGAGTTCTTGTAGTTTCATTGTGGTTTTCCTTTCCATGTCAGCACTCAACATCTGCATATCTTATGTTGATAAGATTGTGGCCACCAATGAATCCTGTAGGACTTCTAATTCTCTCGGAATCGCCTTACTTTATAGGTTAAATAAGTCCGGTGAGAAGATACATCCTTGTCTTACACGCCTTTATATTTTTGTATATTTACTGAATTCATTTCCTATCCTCATGCAGGTGGATTGCTGCCAGTATAGATTCTGGATTATTCTAATATCCTTTCGAAATATGTCAAGGTTACGAAGCAGTTCCAACAGTTCGTTGTGACTTTTTTTTTAATAGATTATGCAAACGCTTTGCATATAATCTATAAGACAGGTACACATCCTTATACATTTTTATTGCTCTATCTGATATTTTTCTGAGTATAAATATTTCGTTCCTTGTTCCAGTGCCTTTAACGAACTGTTCTTGTCCTATTTCCGGTTTGATTCTGCTGCGCGCTCTATTCATCAGAATTAGGATGATTATTTATGTTATATGGCTCATTAGGCTGATTATGCGATGGAGTTCCCATTCGTTTTCACCTGGCTTCTTAGAAAGAAAGAAAATAGAACATTTAGATTTTTAGTTATTGCAATCTTGTTATGGGTATAATATTTGTCCTTATTAAAAAAATTAAAAATCTTAAAGCGTTGCATATTTAAGAAGCGTTTATTAAAAAACAACAACAAAACAGCAACAACAACAAAAAACAAACATATACTGTCAATAATACAATTATTCTTATCTGACTTGGAGGAGCGTTAACACCATGGAACTTTTAGTCCGTTGAGATTATTTTCCTGACTCTTTTATTTTATTTTTTATTTATTATTTTTTAAGCATTTCACCTTAAGCAATGCGGGAGTGCCACGAGGGGTTACAGAGAGTGGGAGCAAGAGGATTGTTTGAAGAAAAGATATGGAGAAGGACGGGGATGAGGATCAAAGCATCCGAAGATGTCGATTGACATTATATTTGAATATTTGAAGATTATAGCTATCAGGGAAGCAAGTAAAAGGAAGGGAGTTCCACTGTCGGGAAGTGCGACAGAAGAAGCTGCTTGAGTTGAAGAGAAAGTTGCATTTAACCGTTTCGACAGTGAAAGGGTGGAACCGAGATGCCAACCTGGTAGCACGCTTAAATTATATGCAGTTGGGGCACGAGTAAAAGTAGCTCGTCAGAGCAGTTGGTATGAAAATATTTGTAAAAAAGACAGAGGGAAGCCACAGTTACGTCTATGAGAAAGTGGCTGTAGATAAGATGCCAGATCAATGGATATAGAAATATCTTAATTTGATATATTTATGGGGAAAGTGTGCCCAATATCGGAGATAGATATTGACAGTGTGGACATGGGAAACACTGCATGGCGATTGTTAGTTTCATGACGGAATGCGATCATCAGGCCATGTGTCACTATTTCTTTAACCTGCTCGATATATATAGGGCAATGGGGGATTAACATATAGAAACATAAAGCACCAACCAAATCACAGCGAAAATAATAGAGAAAATAAGAAATAATAAAAAAGAGCACCCTCTTGCAACAGCTAAAGATATCGTAACATTTGGCTGAAGAACAAGATTAACTACTATGAAAAAAAAAAAAAAACTCAGAACTATTATGGGATCTTACCCATAACAATAATAATAATAATAATAATAATAATAATAATAATGGACTATTTCATACCTAATAAATACTGCGCCTCAGGAGTAGGCAAGGAGTCAGTCAGTAGTTCAAGTCGAGTCAGTAGTTCAAGTCGAGTCAAGAGTCGAGTCAGAGGCAGTCCAAAACAGAGTCGCATTCAGACAATTACTACAAGACATTGGAATAATGATACTGGTCGAGACTACATTGTTCTCTCTACTAAACCTGATTGTTCATCCTAACACTTCTACTTCTCTGTATATATTCCTGTTTGTAATATATCTGTGTTATTCCATACCTGTGTTCGAGTTCTTCTTTATTGGTTCTACCTTGGACTATCACCGTGGTACAAGGAACCGGACCATAACAAGAACTCATAAATACACAAACGAAAACAAATTCTTACTACGCTACCTACAACCTGGTCGTGAACCAAAAGACTACCATATTTTTTGCGCATAATAAGACTTGAATATATGGGCGTGTTTTTGAAGCTAAAAACAGGGCATAAATTATATTTTAGAGTATAATACACCCCCGTAGTACAACTACCCCTACGTAATTTTTTCTTGAATATTTTCCATTAAAATTTCAATATTTCACTAGAATATTTAGTCTTTCACGATATTAAAGAATAGAAATGAACCGGATGTTTAGCCATTGTGTGTTTCTTCTCTTAATTTCCGGTTTAAAAATTTATTTTCGAATTTTCATGGAAAGGTGTTAACTAGACATACCTCGGTAATAGATTTTAAGGGGTTAATTAATCTATCTTGCTTTTCTGTTTGGCATGACTTTGATATATTTCTATACATCTACTGCAAGGAAAGGTGGGTCACTGTGTCATGCCAGAAAATTTATCTCGTTACCATCCATCTTGCACATTTACAAATCTACCATTCGTTCGTGTACTGGATGCTGTTGCCATATCTGGTCTGGTGCTCCTGCTGTACATCTAGAGATTCTTGATAAAAATCCAAAGAAGGACATGCAATGTAATCATTCTTTACTTGACATCTCAGCTTCAGTCACTTTCTCACCGACGCGGTGTTGCTTCTTTCAAATATTTTCATGGCAACGGCTCTGACGTGCTGCATGAATTAAAGCTCGCTACTACATTCGTATCTAGGTCCCACTCGTTGAGAGTTGAGGTAGTTAAATGCAACAGCCGCTTCTACCCCAACAGGTTCTTTCGTCGCTCTTCCCACCTGTACAACACACTTCCGCTTACTTACTTCCCTGATAACTACAATCTTCAAAAATTTAAATGCAACGTCTGTCGCCATCTATCTTCTTGAATCCCTTTCATCTTTTGTCCTTTATTCTATCCTCCCTGTATTCCTTCTTTTCTATCACTTTCACTCCCTGTAACCCCCTGCGTACCAGTGGATTTCCCGCCTACCTTGGGATGAAATGATTAAAAAAATAGAAGGAAGGTATGTTCCAATCATCACCTTGGTTACGTGTTTCTTGGTTCTGTTGTGAGTTCAATCTCTGGACATGGTAGTACTGAAAAATCATATAGTAGTAGCAATTCTCAAAAAAATAAAATCTGTTTGAAATTGGAATACAGGGGAAATGAGGATGATTCAAGTCTGTGGATGTAGTATGACAAGTCCTATTTATAAATATCTGAATTGGTGGAATTGTAGAGTGAATCTTGTCTGAACATTTGCCATGGCAATAGCTGTAGGTGTGCAATATTGCGTCTGTGGGAAAGAGGCTGTAGAATGGAAAATAAATAATTCCCTATGAGACTCACAGACATCAGAGGGCCAGGTAATTTCATGGCAACTGCTCTAACAAACTTTTTTCTATGGTGCCTCAACTACGTAAATTTAAGTGTGCTACTAGATTGGTATTTAGGTCCCACCCATTTACTGTTGAAATAGCTAAATGCAACCGCCACTTCTACTCCAACAGTTTCTTTTCTCGCACTTCCTGTCTGTGGAACTCCCTTCTGTTTACTTGCGTCCCTGATAACTACAACCTTCAAGAATTTAAATGAAGCATCAATTGCCATCTTCAATCTTCTTGAATCCCATTCATCTTTTGTCTATTATTCTATCCTCCCTATATTCAGTCTTTTCTCTCAATTTCACTCCCTGTAACCCCCTGCGCCTTAGTGGCATTTCCGCCTTGATTGGGGTGAAATGATTAAAAAAATTAATAAAATATGAAAATAAACAAATATTGTCTTTCATTAAGAATGAAGAGAAGAAACTTCATAAATAAAACAAGAAAATCAAATTATAATCAAACTTTGTGAGCAAAAAAGTCAACTTTTTTCTCGTTCAAAATTTCCCATATTATGCACAACAAATACAGTAAATAAAATTTATTTCAAATACCAAAACATAAATTAGAATAGCAGGCTAATATATTGTTGTAACCTAAAGGGGGTTACTAAATAGAATAATCAAACGAAGGTTGGTAATGAACGATGATACATAGGATACGAACAACACATATAAGATTTGCCAGCGGCGCGTAGAACTAGTAGTCAACTGCTAGAAGTGAGTCAAGTGAATTCCACAATGAATCTCGAACCGCAGGATATCTACCAACCGCCCCACGCGGTCAGATGTGGCACAAGGACGAATTTAATGTGGGGTATCCGAGCCTGTAGGCTCGGTCAAAAATTCTTCGTAGACCCCGTATAAAACGGGGTCGGGTAGCTGTTTCCCGAGACGAGACTCTGCTCTTCGACATAGCCTCGTCTGGGGATCCTCTCTACCTCCGGGCATAGAGTTTGAACAGCACAACAGGAAAAAAAAATCTCCAACTGCAGACCAACATACAGTATTTACTATTGTATTTCTATGAATGGGACATACCCATTATCGTCTCTAGGTATGCTACAATATATACAAATCAATTAAATGTATTATTTATTATTATTATATATGTAAAATTTATGCCTGTCTATATCCCTGAGATGAAGTGTTATGATTACGTGCAGTATTGACATTACTCGGAATGTTATCCTCATCTTCATTGCCATATTCACAACGTCGGCCTTCTTCAGGTGATTTGAGTTTCGAACCGAACCCTTTATTTCGTTCACCGGGGTAGATTATTCGAGTTACATGTGCCATGCCTCGAACCAACGTCTTTACCCACTGGGCCATATGAGCTTGAGCATGAAGATCCAGTGACTAGACCCAGAGAGTTGTGAGTTCAATACCAGGCCACAGCATTGGTGAAACAAAAAACTTGGTAAATAACCGACACATCCGGAAGAGGCATGGTGCGTGGAACTAGAACAATCTACCCCGGTGGACGAAATAAAGCAGCTGGCCTAGGATAAGGGCAACACTGAATTCAAAACTTCTTTATAAGCCTTCACTGCTATAATCAAACGATATGTGTACGTAGTCAGGCTGTTGGGTCTAAGAACTGATAAAGCTTGACTCTCATACGTCGAAAACTACGGTAGAGTCCAGTATATATATATATATATATATATATATATATATATATATATATATATATATATATACTCGACTCTCCCGTCGAATTCGACGTATGAGGATAAAGCAGATCAGTTCCTAAAACCGACAGCCCAACAACAGCACATGAGATTTGGATTATAGTGGTGAAGGTTTAATGCTGGACCATCCACACTTATTGAAGGGCCGAATACAGAGACCTCGTGCACTACGTGCCACAAGGTCCCCAAACGACCCTCCGCAGGTTTTGAATTCGGAGTTGTCCTTCTCCTTGTCCAGTTGCCATTCAAGGCTATAGAACCCAGTCTGTTCTGCTATTTACCTATAGCTAGAGGGAGAAGAAGAATCACACCTTTCCCAAGGTTATTAGCACGTAAGTGAATGTAATGGATTCGACTGGAATTCGAACTCGGCTCTCCGATTTCTCAATCCAAGCCGCTATCCATTACCCAGAATCACCAACTGTTTTCTTCTGTATAGTTGAGTGAATTCAAACGTGATGACTCTGAATCTTGAGTGCAGGGGTTGTCGAGTCACACCTGCGTTATTGTCCACTTCCTATTGAAATACCAGTGAATAACACCAGAAACAAATCAAAATACTTTTCCGCACCTCTGTCCCCATCACATTTTCCTTATCTCCCTCAATATATATATATATATATATATATATATATATATATATATATAGTTTATATGCTCTTCTAGCCCTGCTTGTTGGGGTGACACTTTTTTGTTCCTCCCCACTTCCTCTAATCTCTTCAAAGATTTTTCTCCGCAAAATCTTTTATTCGTTTCGTCTTGTAATTTTTAACAAATTGTCTGCATGACTGAAACTATTTTATAACTCCGCTTTTATGAGACAGTTGTTTGTCTGAAATAAGTTATTACCTAACTTTTTAATGATGTATTGAGTTTTTCTTTTGATGTCTATATCCACTGTGCCATGTGTCCATGTGATGGTTAAGGCTGTGGAGAACTTGGAGAGGGGAATTAACAGGAGATAACTGAAAACTGACATCCATTAAAACATGGCACGTGGAACTAGAACAGTCTACCCTAATGAGCGAAATAAAAGGTTCAGTTCGACATTTCAACCACCTGAAGAAGGCCGGAGCGTACAACGGCCGAAACGTTGTAATAAATATGGCGACAAAGATGAGGACAATAGTCCGAATAATGTAAATAGTTTGCATAATACCTCATCTCAGAAATATAGACAGATACTGAAGGGCAGAAACGTAGTAATAAATATGACAACAAAGATGAGGACAATAGTCCGAATAATGTCAATAGTGTCCATGATACCTCATCTCAGAAATATAGACAGATACCTAACCCTATCATCAACAACAACGACAAAGAGTCTGAGTTCAATACCCGGTTAAGGCAGTGGAGAAATTGGAGAGGGGAATTAACAGGGATAACTGATAACTGACATCCATTAAACATGGCACGTGGAACTAGAACAGCCTATCCCAGTTAGCAAAATAAAGGGTTCAGTTCGACATTCCAACCGCCTGAAGAAGGCCTGAGTGTACAACGGCCGAAACGTTGTAATAAATATGGCGACAAAGATGAGGACAATAGTCCAAATAATGTAAATAGTAGACCTGCAAGTGTTGACGTTTTCTATGTTTGTTCCCTAAACAAACATAGAAAACTTGTGGAGCATATTGCTCAACTGCCTTCTCGTGAGCCTGTACTTTATAATGCTCCATATATTTTCTATGGGGTTGAGGTCAGGAGATTGGGGCGGCCATGTCATAACACTCACCTGCTTCTCATCAAAGTATTCCTTCATCAATTTTGATTTGTGACAGGGAGCCTTATCCTGCATAAAAATGAGCTTGGTGGGGTCGATTTGCACCTTTTCAGCAGAAGGGAGCAGACAAGACTCTAAAATTCTCTTGTACTGCTCCTCCTGAGGTCTTTTTTCAATAGGTTTTAAGAAACCAGTTCCATGAAAAGAAAAAGCATCCCCAGAACATTATACTGAACGGATGCTTGACAATACTTACTGCTAAATTCAAAAAGAGCTTTCAAAGCTTCTTCTTCGGATTTTAGATCGCTTATCCTTTGAATTTAGCTCAACTTTCGTTTCATCGGAAAAGAGAACATTTAGTAAAAAAACAAAATCAGCTGAGTTACTTTTATCGAACAGCTCTGTATATGCTCCTGAAAGAGAAAGTGTTAGTTTGTAAAAAAACAGTGACTACAACTGCTTTTAATGAAATACTCTTCTATAAAAACGAATCGAGTTCTCTCAGTCACTGGTGTGGTTATCTAAAAATAAATACGCTTAAATTCACCTTCATCCCTGCCGTGCGTCAACGTCTTAGGAGTAGATTCTCAGACTGAAGCCATTTCAAACGGGTTTCGATCTTAGGTATAGGCAACCGGTCGTCTATCCACAATGATGAGCTGTGATACCGGGAAACAGTCTTTCTGTAGGTGACAACATATATATATATATATATATATATATATATATATATATATATATATATATATATATATATATATATATAATAAGAGAAACAACAAATGGAGTAAAAAATCCACTGCTCATAGCATTAACTTTTTTTAAAAGTGTTCAATACAAAGTAGAGCAAATTATTATTATAATATTTTTGTCATAAGAGATTATAATAAAAACATTTTGAAATCGCTACACAAAAGCTTTCATGTTTCAATACTTTGATTGTACTTCGTCAGGCAGTGCTTGGTACCTAGTGATAAAAAAGTTTTTTTAGGGAAATTTAAAAACAAATCATTACCTCTTTCCCTAAAGTTAAAGGTAGGGGGCGGGCATAAGATCAGAATTAAAAACTTACTTGTGGGTATGTCTCGATTAACCAGTGGAAAGTCAGATCTACGCTAAATAGAAAATTATAGTCAGGGGGTGGAGGTGGGTGAGTTATTTTTTCATGTCAAGATAAACTGGCGCTTAGACATGTTATCATTGACGATTCTGGAAATATGGCAGCGACAAATGTATCATGGATGTAGCCAAATATGACATTCTATTTGTTGAAAGAGAAGGTTAATCAGACGTACCGTTATCAGAAACAAATTTTTTTAATATTTTTCTTATATATTCAGGAAGATTCTTAAAGGGGTCTGTAAATAGAATTAAAAATGTGGAACATCTCTATACGACGCTAATAATACTGAATAGACAGCAAAATGATGGCTATATCAATGATGGCTATATAGTTAAAAATATTTTATAAAAACCATTACGTATTACAATTTTATAGTATACACAGACACAGACACACACACATACACACACACACGCACATATATATATATATATATATATATATATATACAAATGAAGCATTTACTTTTTTTTAAAGTGCTCTATACAAAAGTAGAGCATAGTATTGTAATATATATATATATATAGAGAGAGAGAGAGAGAGAGAGAGAGAGACAGAAAC
>CAHIKZ030000960.1:792500-802500 GCA_903632075.3 Acanthosepion pharaonis | reverse complement strand
TCAAACGAGCCACTTGCTCACAGTAGCATGAGATAATAACAGTTTTTTTCAGCTTTCAGTAATTTGTAATAAAGAATTTCATTTTAATTCTACTAAATACAGAGAAGGACTTTTGTTTCCTTATTGGCAATCCTCATGATTGTAAATTGATACAGCATTCACTCGTATTCTCTTAAAATCATCTGGAACTCAATTTTCTGACTTTGAAAATTCTTATGATGGTTTTCAAATGATAATTCCAATTTTGATCAAATCGGTTTTTCTTGGAAGTTTTCATTGGCTTGAACTTGTTTGAAGTACTAGCCTGACAAAACCACTTGCACAGGATAAAACATGTGATAATCTGACAGTAACAGATCTTGCATGCAGAGGTACTTCTCATCCTAGCTCCTAGACTGGTAGCTGCACCATCATTCGACTCACTGGGCATTGACTAAATGGTTGTATTACTGTATATTAATGATGATATATTGTGTATTTATCATAAAAGAATGATTTCAGGTTTAAATCATTTTTGTTTGGATTTTTCACTGTCTTGAACTTGTTTGAAGCACTAGCCTGACAAAACCTGTTGCATAGGACAAAATAACTAATAATCTGAAAAAAATGGTTTGTGCATTCGGAAGAATTTCCTGACCCAGCGTCTAGATTATTTGCTCCATTGTATTCACTTCAAGAAGACTAGTGTTAATGTCATTTTCTGGATAAAGGTCTTTTCTATTCCAGACATTCAAACGAGCCACTTGCTCACTGTAGCATGGGATAGTAAGTTTTTTTTTTCAGTTTTCAGTAATTTCATTTTAATTCGATTAAATACAGAGAAGAAATTTTGTTTCCTCATTGGTATTCCTCATGATTGTAAATTGATACAGCTATTTCCGCTACATGGACACATTTGGCATTTATTGACTGAGAAGCCAGTACTGTTTTCGGTTGAAATTTATCAAATCTTTCTTTTAAAACAAAAACACATTTAAACATTCACTCATATTCTCTTGAGTTCATTTGGAACTCATTTTCCTGACTTTGAAAATTCTTATGATGCTTTTCAAATGATAATTCCAATTTTGATTAAATTGGTTTTTCTTGGAAGTTTTCATTGGCTTGAACTTGTTTGACGTACTAGCCTTACAAAACCACTTGCACAGGACAAATTACATGATAATCTGAAAGTGACAGATCTTGCATGCAGAGGTATTTCTCATCCATGTTTCCAGATTATTTGCTCCATTGTATTCACTTCAAGAATATTGGAGTTGATGTCATTTTCCAGATAAAGGTATTTTCTATTCCAGACATTCAACCGAGCAATTTGCTCACTATAGCATGACATTTATAACATTTTTTCCGGTTTCAGTAATTTGTAATAAAGAATTTAGTCTTAATTCTACTAAACCCAGAGGAGGACTCTTCTTTCTTCATTGGCAATAGTAATAGTTTTTCAGCCGTTTCCATATAAGGAAACATTTGGAATTTATTGATTTGGAATCCAGTAATGCTTTCGGTTCTAATTTATAAAATCTTTATCTTAAAACAATTTTCAGGAAAATAAATTTCCCTGTCCAGTAGCTCTCACCGCTCTTTAAAGTACTCATGAGGGTTTCCTTCCAAATATTTTATTTGAAAATGTGTGAAATGTCAACCTCTTGATAATGTAAATATATTCACTTCGAGATAACCCTAACCCTAAACCTGTTCTCAATTTTATTTTTTGCTGTTGATGTTGGTATTTGCTGATGGTAGTTCTCAAGAGATGTACTTTCTGTTATTTTGTAGACTTTGTTTGCGATTATGTAGCGCCAGTCCACAATGTTTAAAGAAGAGTGGTCTTTGCCAGGACCCTTAGGCTTTACTTGCTCAAAGTTTTTTTAAACCATTGATCTTCGAAAGCGGTTGTATACAACTGATAGTTGAGATGTTTCTGAACGGATTTGGCACCATATATGCCATCCATATGAAAGTCCTGATCTGACGAAGCAATTTAAGAAGAGGACTCCGGTTTTTTTTTGTTTTTTTTTTAGGTTAATCTTTTAATTTTGTAGTAATTTAGGGTAGTGCCATTTTTATAATTCATTTGAGAAAGTGGTTGTATGTAGCTGATAGTTTAGATACTTCTGAACGGATTTTGGCGCCATACATGACCTATATATGAAAGTCTCAAGCTAACGAGGTTGTTTAAAAACATTAGATTCAATTTAAGTTGAAATGTTGGAAGCTGTCCTAGTTCTAGCGACCTTTTCTCCTTTTTGAATTCTTTTAGGAAAACGGACATGGTTCTGTGTGTAAGTGAACTATAATTATTCTAATATCGACTGATAGTTTTTTTACATGTTCCTGTTAAACAGCTTTTCTTGGCTTCCTTAGGTTTATACATTTTGAATTCTTATAATAAACCCAAAAAGCATTCTGCAAGCTAATCAAAGTGCTAAAAACAAACATTTCGCGAGAAAAAAAAAAAAACAAACAAACCCCAAAACAATAAAAGAATGCTGGATTGCAGTGCGCTTGACAATCTCCCCATGGATGAGGAAAAAACTAGACGCAGCAGGAATTTTTATACTCAAATTTTAGGAATACATTTTCACAGCGTCGCCCACGTGACGACAACGTGACCATGTTTAAAAGGAACGCTGATCTTATAAAACTTTCAGTTATCTGTTTGGATAACTCTTGTTCTTATGTCCATCGTCTTTGTCATGTTGAATTGATAATGTTAATTATATTTTATGAATATGTCCTGAAGATGGTTTATTAGACCGAAACGTCCGACATTATATTAACATTAAAACAGCATAATTGCATATAAGCATTTTTGTTTGTTTTTTCCGTATATTTTTCTTTCATATATATATATATATATATATATATATATATATGTAAACCATTAAGACAGAAGGGGTTACTGGGCTTGTAAGAATTATAAAACAGAAACACTACTAAGTAGCGGTAAGAAAGAAGAGTAATCAGGAGAACAGCAGATAGAGATTGACATTGCATTTACATTTTTGCAGATTAAATTTGACTGGGAAGAGAGTTCCACAAGCGAGAAGTGTAAAAGAATAAATAGCATAGATATGTCTATTGGCATTTGTGTGTACGCTTAAATATAAAATCATTAATACTCACTCCGCCAAGTTGGCGTTTCACGTGACAAAAGAAAAGTGCGAGAAAAGAAACTGTTATCATAGAACTTACAGTTATATCTAGCCAACGCAACTGTAATATAGAAAGTTGGCTATTGTAGCATGTGGGGGCTTCCTTACTTTGCTCGATTCAACAGCAGCAGCAGCAACAACAACAACAGAAATAATCAGCAGAGTACAACTGGAAATAATAGAGGTCATAACCGAACCCTATTTGCCCTCTCTTTCTACATTTCATTTTCAGCGGCCTTTACCTTGTTTGTAGGACTATACACAAACTTTGCTGCAGAAGACGAAGCCTGTCCTGGCAGCTTGATTCATTTCTCCTGTGGGAACCGGTGGAGAAATCTCCTAAGAACTTTGTTTAATGGGAAACCCTACTTTTCCCGTAAACTACTACTATTTTGCACTATCTTTCAACCAGAAATAGAAGCTGTTGAACAGTTATTTCAAGCTTTAGGCTTTGTTCATTTCACTCAAACTTGAACATAAACACACACATAACCGGGAAAAAAATTCCTTACAATAAATTGTTGCGATCTCGTTTCTAGTACTGCGTTTAAATTAATAAAGTCCATGTACCATTTCGAAGAGCTCATCCGAACAATTTCCATGAAATATTAATAGAAAAGGCACATTACGGCAGTGGGAAAAATTACTGAAGCCGAGACGCTATATCAGGACAAATAAAACTGCTGATTATTCTTTCGATTTTTATCGATTATTCTTTCGATTTCTAGATATAAAACAGGAGCTCCCGACCATATGTTGCAGCAGTATCCTAAGCATGGACGCCTGGTAGGCTTATAGATATTCAGGAAATAGAAATGGTCTAGTATGGCAGAGTGAACCAATTTTCTTAGTAGCAGATTTATCAATGGGTTTAATACCGTCTTCATGTCAACCTAGAAATTTAGCTCGAGGCGTCGCTCTCCTGGAGGTAAGCATCAACAATACTGATGGAAGGCAGAAAAAGGTCTCTCAGATGATTAATAGAGAGCAGTTTAATTTTGGAGGTGTTAAAATTAAAAAGCTTTTAACTTAATTAATTGATTGGAAAGCAAGAAGCTGGAAGACAGTAGATAACAATTGACATTGCATTTAAATTATTGAAGATCAAAGTTGACAGGAAAGCAAGAAGCCGGAAGAGAGTTCCACGAGCGAAAATTGAGTGAGAACAATAAAAGAGTAATCAGGAAGACAGTAGATAACGATTGACATTGCATTTCAATTTTTGAAGATCAAAGTTGACTGGAAAGCAAGAAGCCGGAAGAGAGTTCCACAAGCGAAAATTGAGTGAGAACAATAAAAGAGTAATCAGGAAGACAGTAGATAACGATTGACATTGCATTTCAATTTTGAAGATCAAAGTTGACTGGAAAAAGAAGCCGGAAGAGTTCCAATTGAGCGAGAACAATAGAAGAGTAATCAGAAAGACAGTAGATAACGATTGACATTGCATTTAAATTATTGAAGATCAAAGTTGACAGGAAAGCAAGAAGCCGGACGAGAGTTCGACAAGCCAAAATTGTGTGAGAACAATAGAAGAGTAATCAGGAAGACAGTAGATAACGATTGACATTGCATTTAGTTTTTTGAATATCAAAGTTAACTGGAAAGCAAGAAGCCAAGGAGTGACCGTTCTGTAGAATTTTCATTTCGCGTTTTGATAATAAAGGGTGGATATAACTTATGGTAACATTTAGAGAGAACAGGTGCCACTTCCGTTTGGGCATTTCTTAAGGACTGTTACAGGGATACCATCTGGTCCACATGCTGTGTGGGGATCCAGATTAGACATGATGACAGAAACCATGGAAGTGGTTATATGCATATCAATCGTTCTAATTGGAAAGTCGGACAAGGAGACTACAAATAAGTCAAGAGTAGAGTTTGAAGAGAATTTACAAACAAAACATTCAGCGTTATCAACAGACGTTAACATCTCAAATTGAGTGACGATAGGAGGAATAAAAAACTTACTTTTATTTCATGCATTATCAAATGCAGTATTTACTATGTTAGAGCCTATACGGTGCCTTATTCTATCAGCAAAACAATGACTAACCTCCTTCGATGATACATTTACATTTATTACGTGGAGTCATGAATAGACGTCTGTGGCGATTGGGACTGTCACACTGGTATATAGCCAGAAAAAGTGATTCCAGTGAGCTATAGTGGCTGAAGAGACCGATGTGAACCATGGAGAAGATTGTGATTACACCAGGTATTTCCGAGAAGGTACAAAAAGCATCGATGCCGGCTTTAACGGAAGAATAAATCTCACAGGCACAATTTTCAAATGGAAGCTTAAGAATAGCAATCCAAAGGGCGTCTCGAAGAAAGTCACGAAACAAATCCCAATCTGTATGCTGATAACGGAATGACGTCTTGTTAATAGGCGGTTCATGTCTAATAGATAACGTAAAAGAAATATGAACATATGCTACTGTATAATTCGAGTTACTAATACCAGAGGTTTGTGATGCTCGACAAAAGCTAGGAGAGTCCCTAATGAACAAATCCAATAAGAAAACGAGATTGGGTAGGAGACTGAGCAGCTGAGAAATTGAGAGTCTGAATAATTGCAGCACCAGTAACATCAGAAGCCACTTGTCGTGATGCTTATTAAAATCACCAAACACAAAAATGTCTGCAGATAGATGAAGAGAGAGTACAATATATTAGACAAAATTTTAGACAGTACAGAAACTACTGTCAGAAATTTTGTCTAATAAATTGCAGTCCTGAGAACAGGGAGAGCGATAAAGGGAAAAGAGATACCTAACAGTGTATAATAACGAAAGTCGAAAGCACATGAAAGAATGATCTGGGGATTCTCGAGTGTCTATGTCCCTTGCCGTTAGAATATAATCCTGGAGATAAACACAAAGGTAATGCATACACCCTTATGCTAACTGAAACAAAACGAATAATTCCGTTATTAATTATTTATTTTTCCAATGAAACATGACCCAGTGCACATGTTAGTACTTCGTATGTCCATTCTACAAAGTCGTTCCTTGTAGATTGACCACAGATTCTCGATTGGATTTAAATCAGGATAGTTTCCGTGACAAGCTAGTACTTTGATTTTCTCACTAGCAAGGCTTGCCAATGTGTTTGTGCCGCATTACAAATTTAGATAGAGAGTAGTTAACGATTAAAGTTAACTCTGCTTATCGACTCTCTGCCTCTGGGCGCCGAAGAACCCAGACGAGGCTATGCCGAAGGGCAGAGTCTCGTCTGGGGAGGTACACTGCTACCCAACCCCGTGTATATGGGGGTCTACGGGCAATTTTTGTCCGAGCCTACGGGCTCCGAACGCCCCACGCAAAAACCGGCCTTGTGTCGTATATCGCCTTGTGGGGTGTTCTCTGGTAAATAGCGAATAGTTACCAATGAGATTTCATTAAAGCTCTGCTCATCGACATCACTCTCTCTTACTGGGGGAGAGCAGTTAACGATTACAATTAACTCTGCTTGTCGACTCTCTGCACCTGGGCGGCGAAGAATCCAGACGAGGCTATGCCTCAATGCAGAGTCTCATCTGGGGAGACAGCTGCCCGAACTACGGGGAATTTTAGCGTTCGGAAAACCCCATGGTAAAAAACGGCCTTGTGCTATATCCCCCCTCGTGGGGAGTTCTCAGAGAAATACCGAGGAGTTAACGCTTAACGCTTAACTACAGTATTTACATTAGTCGGACTATTGCCCTCATCTTTGTCGCCATATTTGTCACAACGTTTCGGATGTCAGTTATCAGTTATCTGAAAGTTTTCCACTGCCTTAACCAGGTATTGAACTCACCTTCTTTGGGTCTGTCACTGGATCTAACCAACGCCTTTATCCACTGTGCCATGTGTCCTTGAGGACATCTGGGTATGAACTTCTGGGTATTATAAATCTAATGTTTTCAGCATCATTTTTACCAGTGGATAAAGGCGTTGGTTAGATCCAGTGACAGACCCAAAGAAGGTGAGTTCAATACCTGGTTAAGGCAGTGGAGAACTTTCAGAGGGAAAATTAGCAGGAGATAACTGATAACTGACATCCATCAAACATGGCACGGGAAACTAGAACAGTCTACCCAAGTGATCGAAATAAAGGGTTCAGTTCGAAATTCCAACCACCTGAAGAAGGCCGGAGCGTACAACGGCCGAAACTTTGCGACAAATATGGCGACAAAGATGAGGACAATAGTCCGACTAATGTGAATACTGTACATAATACCTCATTTCAGAAATATAGACAGACTCTTAACGATTAACTGTTTATTATATTAGTTTGTGTTCTCAATCGTGTACCATATTATTCTCCGGAATAAAGTACTACTTCTGTCTATATTTTTGAGATGCGGTATTATGTATATTATTTACATTATTCGGACTATTGTCCTCATCTTTGTCGCCATTTTTGTGGCCTAGGATATGTGCTGATTCCTTAAGTTTACGAATTTTCCAATGGTGTTCTTTGTCTATAGACACCATTAGAAAATTCGTAAACTTAAGGAATCAGCACATATCTCCTGAGCCGACCAAGCATAGAAATGAATACAATATGGGAACCAGTAATAAGGAGTGCCAGAGAAAAGCGATAACAACAACAAAAAAAAATGAATATGAGCTCTGGTAAAAACATGTAATGATAACAGCAAAAATAACAGCACTAGTAAAAAATGATTGCTGAAGACATTAGGTTTATAATACCCAGAAATTCATACACAGATGTCCTCAAGTACACATGGATAAAGGCGTTAGTTCGATCCTGTGACAGGACCCAAAGAGGTAAGGCAGTGGAGAACTTTGAGAGGGGAATTAACAGGAGATAACTGACATCTATTAAACATAGGACGTGGAACTAGAACAGTCTATCCCAGGGAGCGAAATAAAGGGTTCAGTTCGACATTCTAACCAGCTGAAGAAGGCCGGAGCGTACAACGGCCGAAACGTTGTGATAAATATGGCGACAAAGATGAGGACAATAGTCTGAATAATGTAAATAAAATACTACTTATTTTCTATATGTGTGTCAAGCTTTGTTATTTACGACACAAAATTATTTAAAACAAATATTTTTGGAGCCGCTTTTTGTATGTACAGTGTAACCCGGATATAAGAGAGTTGTCGGGACCGGAGAAGAAGTCTCTTATATCCGGGTTTCTCTTATATCCGGGTTTGGTCTATTTTGTTTAGGTAAGTATGGGAACACTTTGGGACCAGAGAAAATCTCTCTTATATCCGGGTTTCTCTTATATCAGGGTCTCTTATATCCGGGTTACACTGTACTAGCACTAAGTTTAATAACTCTGTAAAACGTTAGAGATCAATTTGACACTTTATCGATATTCTAATTTGATAAAATTAAATGTATTTCGATTCTGACGAGTGTCGCGGCTTACGGAAGGTCATAAGAGTGCTAATTTAGAAATATTTTTTCAAAAATAAGTTTTCCCTCTTTTTACGAGGGGACCAACATATTTAATTTGGTTCTCTTCATTTCTAACGTCCTCACCATACAGCGAGAATATCACCTCCTCTTTTGCACGGAATGATCTTGACAAGGCAGCAAAATTTAGGTTAATTTTTATCAACAGCAATCTTTTAGATGAGGAGTTCCTCTCTCGACACATTTATCAAGGTTGTCCAGGTTGTTTTTTTTCTAATGAAAAAAATGGAGGCACGTCGTATCCTGCTATGATATCAAAGCTGGGGCATCCAAGTGGGTGAGGTTTTTTTCCTTTTTGTTGGTGGAGGAAATGGAACGGAAGTTTGTTAATGGCGTACGTGAATGAATGCACCGAGACCAACTTTAAATCGAACACGGTTCTTCGATTCCTTATTCCAATCCATTACACCCCAAGGATAGATAGATAGATAGATAGATAGATAGATAGATAGATAGATAGATAGATAGATAGATATGAACAGACTGAGATAGATAGATTGAAAGAAAATAATCAACAGGTAGATAGAAAAATAAACACTCAGAGATAGATTAATATGAACAAATAGCAGGTTAGCAGACTGAAATAACTAGTTAGATGGATAGAAAATGAACATAGATAGATAGATAGATAGATAGATAGATAGATAGATAGATAAGGAAGAGACTGAAATAGAGAGATGGACAGAAAGTGAACAGGTGGAGATAGATAGATAGAAAGAAAGAAAATAATGAACGGGCTGAGATAGATAGCTACTGAACAGATTGAAATAGATAGATAGAAAATGAACAGACTTAGATAGATAGATAAATAGATAGATAGATAGATAGATATATTGATAGATAATGAACAGAAGGGTAGATAAATAGATCATGAACAGACTGATATATATATATATATATATATATATATATATATATATATAGTTGTATATTTAGGCAGCAATCCTTCCTTTATGCATGTTTCCTTAAAAACGACAGACAAGTACTACGGTTGAGCTTTTTATTTAATTTTTCTTGTGTTCGAACAAAAGCTTTCTTTTCTGGACAAAGGGTGTGTAAGAACTGTCCAAATGTTTTAAATTTCCGAGCGCTTTCGGCTATACCTTTAGCCATTATCAAGGATGATTCGATTTTCAGCTTAGTTGAGTGTGTGCGTTCTCTATATGTGTCAGTGTGTGGTAGGGATGTTTTTAATTTCCGAATACGGTTAGCACATTGTGGCTTTGTTCGTAGTTAATATTGTTTAAAGTTGGCTTTTTCTTTTTTATTATTAAAGCTTCCATTATTTTTAGTCTTTCTTTTTTGCAAAAAAAAAAGAGAAAAGAAAGCTCGTCAGAATACAAGAAAAATTAAATAAAAAGCTCAACCGTAGTACCTTGTCTGTCGTTTTTAATGAAACACACACA
>CAHIKZ030000960.1:772500-790000 GCA_903632075.3 Acanthosepion pharaonis | reverse complement strand
CCTTTTGTTTAGAAAGCGATGGTTTAAATAATTTGAGGCAGATGGCTTCCAAAATAGACAGATGATATTTGGACCTGCCTACGCATATAATTGAAAACGAGTCCATTGTAAAACGTTTTGAGCATGACTCATTTTCTAATAGGTGTTGCCCGATCGCCGAATCGTGAGCTGATTGCGAAACACGAATGCGATTATCTAAATTTAATTTAATGTGTCTGGGTACATGTTGTCCGATTCTTGTTTCCAAACGAAGACATGTTCGCCCTATGTATTCAGCTCCGCACTGACATTTAAATCTATATATAATCGAACTTTTATTGTGATAGGGCAAACGATCCTTGGAAAAAGACGGAAAAACAGTACGAGTACCAAAGACAACACGTACTTTGGCTGAAAAGAAGGTAGCAGAAACAACATTTGAAACTTTATCAGTCAAAAGTTTACATTTTCTGCCCAGCCAAGGTAATTTCAGATAAATAGGGCAAAGACCCGGGCTAAATTTTGGGGGCATATTGAAATTCTCTATTTTCCGCTTTATTGTGCGGTCAACAATGTTGGCTGGAAAACCATTGTTGATGAGAATGTCTCGAATTTTGTTCAACTCTTGTTGAAGTGTGCTAGAGGAACAAATTAATAAAGCCCTATGAACTAAGGTCTTAACCAGATTTATTTTTCTGGTATGGGGGACAAATGAGTTCCAATTAGTGTAAAGACCTGAAAAGGTTTCTTTACGAATGTAAATGTGTATATGTGTACTTATTTATATATATAAATTAAACATAGTATAAATTAAATTATTATTTAATTATATATATAAAATTAAACATAGTATAAATCGGCAGTAAACTTTCGTTCATATGAAATGATTAAACATTATTTTATATTAAATATATTATCTTACTTATTATAAAACGCAGGTTGTGTGTGTGTGTGTGTGTGTGTGTGTGTGTGTGTGTGTGTGTGTGTGTGTAACGTTTATATGTTGGATCGAATTTCCTCCATTTTTTAGCCGATTTCAACAAAACTTCACAGGACTACATAAAATTACCTTGTGGTGGTTCTAACGGAGCCGAAAATGGGAAAAATACAGTTGTTTTTTAATAAAATCAATTTGAAAACACGATTAAGACACATCGTGAGAATGAAAGGGGACAACTCACCCACGAAAATGTAAACAAAAGAGCATAGCATGATGAAAAAAAAGCGAACTTGACGAAAACAAAATTTTATCGTCTAATGTTCATATTATTATTAAAGAGGAAAGATCAAAGTATTTTGGGGGTAGTTTTTTACATTTTTAATCGTTCCTAGCACGTCTGAAATTTTCGTTAAAAATATTGTTTTTTTTTTTTTTGGTCAAAAAAGGCAGATAATCATTTTCAATCATTTTTTTCGATTTGATAAAAAGATTAAAATCTTACTTTGATATTCTTTTAAAAGTCAATTATCATTTTTCAAAACTGATTTTAATAAAAACAGATATTATACTGTTTATTTAAAATATTTTGAACCAAGCTTAACTTAGCTTCTGCGCCGAAAAAATGTAATTTGAAAATAAAACAAAGCAGGTCATAACCTTTCGCGTCGCTTGACGATTGACGAAAGGCACATTCATGACGTTTAGATAACTCACGGGAGGATAATTCTTTCTACGGATGGAAGGAAGTGAAATTATTTAAGTGAACAAATTATTTACCTTGTTACTTTTAAGGAAAACTTTCAGCGCTCTAATTTTTTTATTTTTTATTTATTTATTTTTTTTTGTACTTAGCTTTCATTTTTACGTTTACGATCCTTGATGGAAAATATAAAGAAATTAAAAAATAAGACTGTTAATAGTTAGATTAAATTTCATAAAAAAAGGTATCTAATTAATTTAGGTAGCTTTCTTATTAAATTTTATCAGAAGTGTACATAAAATACTATAATTTTATGTACATTTATTACATTTTACTGTGTTATTTGTATTTCCATTCATTTTATTATTAATTTTGATATTTCATTTATGGAAAAATGTCATAACTGAGATTAATATAAAAATAAGATCATATAAATTAAATTTTAGCAGTAGTTAAATTTCATAAGATGATACTGTTACTTGTAGGTACCCTTCTCAGTTGAAATTGAAAACTCAAATTAACTTCTCCATACGTGTTTCGCAAAAGTAAAGGGCTTAACAGCAGAGAACAATGCTGAACTCAAATAATGCAACTAAATTGTATTCTGGTTGGTCTTCTGTACTTGATAATTACTGTCCGACTATAAACACAAAAATTACATTTCTTAATTACCATGGCTAATCTGACTGGTCCAAATTATATAATTTTCAAAGCGCTAGACAATGACAATCTCACACGGAGATTTTGAAAGGTTGATGTTGCTTTTAACTAATGTTAAAATATTTTAAAAAAATTCAATTTAAAAATTTTTTTTTTTTTTAAAATCTTTTAAAATTAAAGAAATAAAAATAATTGTATTGAAAATTCAATTTTCATTGAAAAAAATTTTTTTGCTTTCAGAAAATATTGTCCATATTCATAAAAACAAATAAAAGCATTTGAAACTAAATTATATATTTGTTTTTATTGAGTTTTGTATGTTACAATTCACAGCTGATTTTCAGGTACGTTGGCCAAAAAAAAAAAAAAAAACATGATTTGCATTCTTCAAAGCCTTGTGCTTTTTTTTGTAATCACTAAAACCGATGGTCTCGAATTTCTAGAGTTTTCATCAAAAATTTCGTTCATAAGAAATGTCTAAAAGATTATTTTATATTAAATATATTATATTTTATATAAAGCTGTGTGTATATGTGTGTGCGTGATGTCATTCGCATACAGGCCTGTTCAACTGTATCACAGCTCATCAGTGCGACTAAACAACCGAATGCTTCAAGCCAGAATCGAAACCGGACCGATTATTTGGTATCAGTCTGTGTTTTTACGCCTAAGCCACCGACAAGGAGAAAGACAACTCTCTCTCTCTCTCTCTCCCTCTATCTCTCTCTCTCTATATATATATATATATATATATATATATGTATATATATATATATATTTAAAGAAAGAAAAGAAAGAAAGAGAAAGAAAAGAAAAAAGAAAGATTAAAGTTCGAAAAATCGACGGTGGTCGGGTTTTTAAAGAAGAAAAAAACCTACTTACAAGATAGCTATCTGCATTTCCTCAGGGTCGGTTTCTCTGCTTTCATAGCCCCGTCTTTTCTTTCAAATAACCATACTGGAGTAGAAATTCCTGTCAATGAATGAAAATCGAAATCAAGAAGATAGATAGATAGATAGATAGATAGAAGCAGAGGCCGGAATAGATAGATAGATAGATAGATAGATAGATAGATAGATAGATAGATAGATAGATAGAATTAAATATTCAGAGAGACCGACGGATAGATAGATAGATAGATAGATAGATAGATAGATAGAATTAAATATTCAGAGAGACCGACGGATAGATAGATAGATAGATAGATATAGATAGATAGAATTAAATATTCAGAGAGACCGAGGATAATAGATAGATGAATTAAATTATTTCAGAGAGACCGACCGACGGATAGATTAAATATTCAGAGATAGATAGATAGATAGATAGATAGATAGATAGATAGATGGTTTTAAATATTCAGAGAGACCGACGGATAGATAGAATGATAGAATTTAGATAGATAGATTTTGGTTT
The DNA here is from genome assembly GCA_903632075.3 of Acanthosepion pharaonis. Classification (NCBI taxonomy): domain Eukaryota; kingdom Metazoa; phylum Mollusca; class Cephalopoda; order Sepiida; family Sepiidae; genus Acanthosepion; species Acanthosepion pharaonis. The sequence continues at coordinate 786,305 of CAHIKZ030000960.1, read as the reverse complement.
TGAACTTTTAAAACTCAACCAACCACACAACTAGACAAGGCACTAGAAGTGTTGAAACAAAATAGCTATTTTTGTAGTGATGTTATAACATGCTTATGTTATAATTTTTTATTATATATATATATATATATATATATATATATATATATATATGGAAAGAGATAGAGAAAAAGAGAGAGAATCAAAAAGTTTCATTCATCACAGTGTTAAGCCTTATCATTTAGAGGTTCTAAAATCGACGGTGGTCGGTGTTTAAAGAAGAAGAAAAAATCCTGACAATAAATGAAAATTGAGATTAGAATAGAGAAATAAAGGCTGGTAGCGAGAGGCATCGGCATTTCAATAAGAATTTGCGGTTTCAAATTCCGATAGTAACTATACAACTCTTAGTTTGTTGTCCTCTACATCTAGTGGCTCTTGGGACTTTTACAGGATGGATATTCTTGTTGAAAAAATAGGCTTACTATGAATGTCAGTGAGCACAGCGTCCGAAACGTTGTGATTGTGAAAAAAAAAGGTGTTGACATTCGTCCGATTGTAAATAAATAAGGAAAGTTGCCAGGAGACCCCTTTTTCATTTGGGTTGCATTACCCACTTCCTCATTGGCACCTGTGGGAGACAAGCAACCGCCTGGGCCACGCCCATGAAATATCAGGAGGAATAAATAATTCTAAGAGTAAAGACCACCATCTTGAACATTTCGAGATCTTCAATTCTTCCGTTCATTGAATATTACTGCCACACAGAATTTCCGAGGCTGATTTTGGGGCCAGATGGTAAGCAAAATAGGGATGTCAATTTTGATTGGCTTAGATGTTACATTTAGAAAGTCTTTTCGAGGAGCAAGTTTTTTACACGTCGAAGAAATCTGACGTGGTTATTTCGTGTCCCGGGGAACTTGCTCCGCAGTTGGGGGGGGGTGATAGAATGACTTCAAATGCTAGTTAAAAATATTTAATAAAGTAGCATGTCAAAATCCCTTTTGCTGAAGTTCTCATTTTAATTCCGAACTAAAAACATTTCACTATCCGACCAGGAGAAGACGACCTAGGGAGAAGCAGCTTTGTTGTGAACTCCACCCCGTCAACCAAAAGACCTCTCCAGAACAAGAGGGAGGGGATACAACATCTGTAGCTCAGTCAGTCGACCACACGTCGGATCTAACGACGCTTATGTCTACCTAGGTGGATGTAGGTGCGAATCCTGGCAGTGAGATCAAAATAGTCGACGAAAATCAATAAATATACTGTTTAATAAATAAAAGGAGCGTCTACTACTGAAATACGAGCATCTACTAAAAAATAACGTTTAAAAGTGATTAACAATCAATTAATAAATACAAATCAATTACTTCTTTAGAATATATATATATATATATATATATATATATATATATATATATATATAATATATATAGTTAACTTATATTAAGTGCCTAAACGATTTACTTAAAAATTAAATATTTAAATTAATAACATTCATCATTTTTAGACATCTAAATTTCTATCAAGCATTGAAATCTATCTTTTACATAATTTTGTTAAAACAAAATTACAGCCTCTTTCGATTCACTTCCTCTCCCTTCTCTCTTTGCCGTAACACTCATTTAGATATATCTGTATTACTATCGTCTATCACCTTTCTTTTTTCCCCTTCTTTTCTCCATTCTCTTTCCTACATATCATTTCCTTTAAGTTAACCGTCTAAATAGGTCAAGGTTCGGTCACTCCTCCTACCCCAATATAAAGCCTGCTTCAGGGAGATACGAAATTAACCCCTCCCTATACTCTATCTCTGTAACTGCCACTCTCAACCCCCCCCTGTTAAATTACAAAAATTACACTACCCATCAATTTCTAATCCCATTTTTCCTTTCATTTTATTGTTGGAAGTGTTACCTGATGATCCGAGTCCCTTAAAAAAGGATTTTTGGTGAAATAAATTATTGTAATGGTACCTTAAAGTGGTCTGTTTTTCATTAAATTTATATATATATATATATATATATATATATATATATATATATATATATAAAATTTGTGTATTTAGGTAGCAATCCTTCTTTCATGCACATTTCATTGAATAAGACAGACAAGATGTTTTAATTTATTTTTTTTATACAATTTCTCATGTGATCTAATATTTTTTCGTTTCAGAAGATCTTGTCAGCCTTATTCAGGGAAATGTGCATACACACACACACTGTCTCTCTCTCTCTCTCTCTCTCTCACACACACACACACACACACACACATATATATATAAAATTATTTATTTGAAAATTATAACATGAATACGTTATAAAATCACTACAAAAATAGCTATTTTGTTTCAACACTTCTGGTGTCTTATCAAGTGATGGTGTTGAATATAGAATAGGTTCTATATACAACACCATCAGTTGAAAAGATACCAGAAGTGTTGAAAGAAAATGGCTATTTTAGTAGTGATTTTATAACATATTTATGTTATAATTTTCGAATAAATAATTATATTTACTCTAATCTGTATTGAGCACTCTTTTAAGAATAGTATTCTTTGGTTATTGGAATATTATATATATATATATATATATATATATAGGGTGTATGAAAATATTTTGCACCTCACACCAAAACAAGGACAAAAATCCATATATGGTCCATGTAAGATGGATAGGTAAAGGAGAACTAGTTCCATGACCTGCTCATTCCCTGACCACAATCCTTTGGATTTTTATCTGTGGGGCCAGCTAAACCAATTGGTTTATGCACCAGACATTAATAATACCGAAACGATTCATCAACGTTTGTCGTTCTGGGTATGACGATAAACTACATCCGCGTCTTGGGTAAGACGATAAACTACGTCCAGGCATCTGATCAGGAGGTTTTGAGGAGCGTGGAACCACCTCTTAATTGCTGGTGTTCCCAGGTTCACTTTTGTAAAAAAAAAATATTACCAACAATAAATTTTTAAAGGAAAAAATATTACCAACAATGCTTTTGAAGAAAAAATATTAACAACTATACATTTTTGTGGAAAAAATATTGCCATCAATACATTTTGAAGGAAAAATATTGCCAGAAATAGATTTTTGACAAAACAAAATATTACCAGCAATAAAAAAAATTTGGCATTAAATAACCCAGGTTGATATATGCCGTAAAACAAACCAAACCAAACCAAACCAATCATCAACGTGTCATGGGGTTTGCGAAACAATTCATTACTATGTGAGAGTATTTGAAAGAGTCCACCAGTCAATGATCCGACGGGTGCATGCGTGTGTAGATGCAAAGGGAGGACATTTTGAACATTTGTTATGAGTTGCTGTGTTGAGATACAGCGAAGGCCTTTTGGGCATATGTTTATATGAAGATTTTAATATTTTTTGGTATGAGGAACCAGCCCACAAAGTTTGTAAAAGTATTTTGGGATCATTTCTTGGGTTGTACATTTAACAGGTTTCGAGCAAACTGCCTTTCGAGAAAAAAATAAAACTTGCTATATAAATGTATTCGTTCTTTAATTTGAACTGTTCAGTTAACAACAATAAAGTTGTATTTGTAGAATAACAATACAATAAACAACACTTACCGGCGTAAGAGTCCCAGCTAGCGTCCAGCTGGCAGACAAAAATAAAGCAGGTTGTAACTTAATACAAACCCTGCAAACTAACTGAGAAATCAAGCTAGTATTTATATAGAAATACTTCCACTCAGGTACCAGCAGCCAATCACAGCCCAAGCAATGGACTATCCCACTTTAGCATAATGAGATGCTCCATTGCACCATAAATAACTCTTTCTCAATGTTGAATGAGTATTGACTCAGCTTGCTTCTCAACTGAGTGTTTATCTTGACCACGTGATTGTTCCACATGGCGCTGCGAACAGGATTTATGACACCTGAAAATTGGGAACTCTTCTTCATTGAAGCAGGCATATCCACCGACTCGGCCAAAACTCATGCAACAAGGTTTGCGGACGAGAAGCTGACAATCGAGAGCCTTCAAATGCTGGATCGATCTATGCTTAAGGAGCTGGCAGTCACATTAATGGGAGAAGCCCTGTGTATCATCAAGCAGGCTAAGGAATCCACCACCCAGACAACCCGCATTCAGGCACTAGCAGCCAAACCTCCTCATCTCAATCTCGAGATGACACCACAGCAATTCAGGAAGTTCCGAATTGACTGGGATGTCTTTACCAAGATGACAAATATGCCAAACTCCCAAGTTAATATTCGCCTATACAATTGTGCTGATGAGGCTGTGCAAAACGCCATAATCAACACACACCCCCCACTTCTTTACCACTGATCCAGATAAGCTACTTGACATGGTAGAAGTGTTGGTCACCCAGAGGTCAAGTCCTATTGTCCATCGCCTTGCTTTTGCCTCCATGTCTCAGGATGCTGATGAGCCAATACAAAGTTACCTTGTCCGCCTCAGAGCCGTAGCCGTTGATTGTAACTTTACCTGCCCCTCGTGTGAACATGACCTGTCTGATATATACATCAAGGACCAGATCATCCGTGGAATAGCAAATGACACACCCAGGCTGACCTACTGGCCAAAGCTGGGGCACTTAAATCCCTTGAACAAAATATCCGTCATGCTGAGGCATTTGAATCAGCATTGCGGGACCAAACCTCAATGGCCAGCGCTTCAGATACAGCTGCTGCTCGGCTATCAACATACCGCAGACAGAAGGGTACACCACAAGCCAACGAGGCGATCCGTAGCAGCACCTATTGCAACTGCAATGTTAAACCAAACCACCAGGCTTGCTTTGCTTAGTTGTGGGAGCCACCAGCATGGCACCTCAGGAACTGAATCACGCCGGCTAAAATGCCCAGCATGGGGACAAACATGTAGTAATTGTGGGAAGCCCAATCACCTATCGAGGGTATGCCGGCCTAAGAAACTGGCTCAAGCGGTCAGGAAAAGCCTGAGGCTAATGAAGTCGCCATGGACACACTTATCGCCCACATCACATTCAATCAAACGACAGGCACGTATACATCTAAAGACACAGGCCAGGTAAGGGAAATTGATGCATATGTTGTTCCATTCTCGCCAAAACCGGATCCCAGACAAATTAAGAATATCCCCAGAAATCACAGCACTAGGATGACAATCTTTCCTGACAGTGGGGCCACCATATGTCTCGGGGACTTAAGCACCTTCTGAATATGGGGGCTCACTATCAACAACCTCATTCCATCAAGAAAAGTCGTCCGAGCTGTGGGAGGCTTTACGCTTGTATGTCAGGGGTTGGCTCCCCGTGGAATTTATCGTCCAAGGAAGAACAACTAAACAAGCCCTATACATATGCAAAAGATTCAGCGGCTATACTTCAGAAAGCAGCCTGCATTGATGTAGGGATACTGTCCAAAGACTTCCCGAAGCCAACAACTACAATATTACCCCAAAACAACAATGCAACACATGCCCTCGACAAGCACACATAAAAAATCGGACGTGAGCCCTAAACAATGCAAAGTCGAGGGACAACTTCCAACACGCCCCAAAAAACTCCCTTTTCTCCCAACAGAACAAAACATTGATAGGCTCAAGAATTGGCTATTGAATCAATTTGCCGAAACGGCGTTCAAGAACAATGGTGAATTCCCACCGATGTCTGGCCCCACTGCACATATACACCTCAAAGAAGGAGCAGTCCCCAAAGCCAGACATAACCCAATTCCTGTGCCTTTTCACTTCAAAGAGCCCGTAAGACAGGCCCTTTGGGAAGATGTGAAAAGGGGTATCATAACCCCAGTACCCGTCGGCATGCCCACTGATTGGTGTAGCACTATGGTAATTAGCGCCAAGAAAAATGGCAAACCACGAAGAACCATAGACTACCAACACTTGAATTGACAGTGCAAACGGGAAACACACCATACAGGGTCACCATTCCAGCTAGCACTACAAAGTGCCACCTAAACAAAAAAAGAAAACAGTGTTGGATGCTGTTGATGGATATCACTCCATCCCTTTAGATAAAGAGTCCCAGCCACTCACCACCTTCATCACAGAATGGGGAAGGTTCATGTACCTGAGAATGCCACAAGGTTACCTAGCATCTGGCGATGCTTACACCAGAAGATATGATGAAGTAATAAAAGACATCCCCGGCAAAGTAAAAAAAAATCGTGGATGACACCCTACTTTATGACTCTGACATTGAAGGAGCCTTTTTTTCACACCTTCGATTTTCTCCTCCATTGTGCAAAAAACGGCATTGTACTAAATAGAGAAAAATCCAATTTTGCCAAGACACGGTGCAGTTTGGGGGCCTCCAAATAACATCTTCTGGTGTAACCCTTCTAAATCCATGCTGGAGGCAATATTAAGCTTCCCAATACCAAAACGCTCACCGATGCCAGATCATGGTTTGGGCTGGTCAACCAAGTCGCTTGGGCATACTCACTGAGCCCAGTCATGCTTCCATTTCGTGATCTCGTAAAACGAGACTCACACTTTACATGGAATAAAAAGCCTTGAGGATGCATTCCAGCATTCAAAGAAGGTCATAGTCCGAAAAGGCATCGCAACATTTCAAAAAGAAAGAATAACCTGCCTTGCCCCAGATTGGAGTAAAGATGGAATGGGCTTCCTACTTCTGCAGAAGTATTGCTCATGCATCACTGACAAAGCCCCAGTTTGCTGTCCTGAAGGTTGACGCCTGATATTTGCTGGTAGCAGATTCTGCATTGATGCTGAACGCAGATATGCACCTATTGAAGGCGAAGCAGCAGCAATTGCATGGGCATTGGAAAATGTCAGATTTTTGTAATGGGTTGCCCGAATATCATAGTGGTTACAGATCATGAACCACTAAAAGGATTATTCGGAGATAGAGACCTTAGTAAAAATCCAAACCCCCGATTATTCAGGGTTAAAGGAGAAAACCCTCAGGTACAGATTCACCATTCAGCACTGCCCTGGGAAATGGCACAGAGCCTCTGATGCTGTCTCTCGTAACCCAGCAGACATCTCACAGGCACTCCTAAATGTATTCACTGCTGAACCCTCTCAATCAGACATCATAGAGTCTGACAACATGGATGACTGGGTCAAATCAACAACCCTATTAGCAACATTCGGTGCAAATGACAACCTGAGCTCATCTCACCAGACGTTATTCGTGCGGTGGGACGCAGCGACCCGCAATACAAAAATTAATTGAAGTAATACAAAACGGGTTCCAAAGGACGCGCATCCTCACTGCACCTGAAATCCGCGAATACTGGGAAGTGAGGCACCGCCTAAAGTGTTGACGACGGGTTAGTGCTCTTAGATCAAAGAATTGTTATCCCCACCTCACAACGCGCAAAAAATATTACATAGCCTACATTCTGCACATCAAGGCGAAGTTGGCATGAAGGCACGTGCCAATGAATCTGTTTATTGGCCCGGGATGAATGCTTCAATTCATAACATTAGAGCAGGTTGTACGTTCTGCTCAAAATTGCCCCGAGTCAACCAAAAAGAGCCAATCAATTTGACACCATCTCCTGATTGGCCATTTCAGCAAATAGTCATGGACATCTTCCATGTTGGGAACCATGGTTACTTAGCATGCGCTGACAGGTTAACGGGCTGGCTGAATCTATACCACTTGAGCCACGGAGAAGCTAATGCCTCAAGGATTATTTCGATTTGCCGAGACATATTTCAAACCTACGGCGCTCCTGAGGAACTCAGCAGTGATGGTGGGCCACCCTTCACATCTCTTCCATTCAAGCAATTTTTGCAAGACTGGGCTGTTAAACAAAGGTTATCATCTGCTGGTTACCCACAATCCAATGGTCGAGCAGAGCTCGCTGTCAAAACAGCCAAGAGAATCATAAATGGCAACACAGAGCCCAAGGATCGTTGGATAATAACCGAGCAGCAAGAGCCATCCTCCAATACAGGAATACGCCTATTCAAAACATTGGGCTATCCCCTGCTCAACTACTACTCCACCGCCGACTACGTGACTACATACCATCACTCCCCACACTCTATAAGCCACACGCGAATTGGATAACCGCAGCCCAAAATCGTGAGATAAGTCTGTCACGGCGGAACGCTCGTCTCATAGAGCGATACAACAGAACAGCACACACTTTAAACCCCCCTTCATAAAGGACAAATAGTGGCACTACAAAGACCAACAACCCGTCGATGGGGACACAACAGGTCAGGTCATTGAAACCCTCCCCAACCACCAATACCGTATCAGAGTTGACGGATCAGGTAGAATTACCTTTACGAAATCGCCGATTTCTCAGAAAACTGGATACACCAACAATTCCAGTTCCAAGACCTAGTGCCTTACCTGAGACCCCTACACCAGTGCCACAAACATTCGACGCTGGAATAACATCAAACACTGCTCAGCCGTCTACAATAACACGGACAAAACCCCTCGGGAATTGTCCAGACTACTTCCACACAACAAGCCAGGTTTAAAGGAACAAATCCTCCACAAAGGCCACTACCCACGCGATGGGGGAGGAGAATAACAATACAATAAACAACACTTACCGTCGTAAGAGTCCCAGCTAGCGTCCAGCTGGCAGACAAAAATAAAGCAGGTTGTAACTTAATACAAACCCTGCAAACTAACGGAGAAATCAAGCTGGTATTTATATAGAAATACTTCCACTCAGGTACCAGCAGCCAATCACAGCCCAAGCAATGGACTATCCCACTTTAGCATAATGAGATGCTCCATTGCACCATAAATAACTCTTTCTCAATGTTGAATGAGTATTGACTCAGCTTGCTCCACAACTGAGTGTTTATCTTGACCACGTGATTGTTCCACAGTATTATTTTATCTTATAGTTTAGAAACAATGTAGTTTTATTTTTTTTTTAACCACAGGTTTCGAGAAATCTGCCTTTCGAGCAATTGATAGTTCGAGAAATTATTTTTCGAGCAATTGATTTCGAGAAATTTACCGGATGCCAACAGCGTCTACCGTAAACTTTAAAGTTAATAACACAACTACGAAGAATTGGGGGACATATGTTTACATGGATTTTTGTACTTGTTTTGGTATGAGGAACACTCTCCCCCACCCCCCAAAGCTGGTAAAATATTTTTGATACACTCTGGTAAATTTTAAGTTACCCCAAAAGTGGTTGTTTTCTACTTGAAATAAGAGAAAATCATACATGGTTAAAAAAGTGAGATATGATTTTTTCTTAGGCATTTTGTTATGACAAAAAGAAAAAAAAAGAAGCATTTTATGATTAAATTTTGCTTTCGGCAAAACATCCTTTCTTTAGTCTTGATTACGGCAGCACAAACTTTTGGCATTCGTTGCAAAAGTTTCTCAAAGTATAAGTTTGATAATTGATTCTATTCTTTTTTCAGTGACTCTCAGAGCTCTTTTTCATTTTTTTCACTCTTTTGTCAAGCTCATCCCATGCTAATTCTGGGGGTTGTTTTAAACTTTTGAACCGTAGTGTGTTTATATATATATATATATATATATATATATATATATATATATATGCACACACACGCACACACACACACACACATATAAATATGTATACACAAATACACACACACACATATATATAAATATAGATTCTACATTCAACACCATCACTTGATAAGACACCAGAAGTGTTGAGAGAAAATGGCTATTTTAGTAGTTATTTTCTAACATAGTTATGTTATAATTTTCGAATAAATAATTATATTTACTCTACTCTGTATTGAGCACTCTTTTAAGAATGGTATTTGTTGCTTATTGGAATTTATTCCGTATACACCAATCCTATACTTGTTTTATATATATATATATATATATATATATATATATATATATATATATATTAGATCGAAAAATGTTAAAATCGCTACACAATTGCAGTCATGTTTCGATACCTATCAAATGCATCTCATCAGACGATTGTAAATTACTGGCGAGTGAACGATTTAGTTAGATTTAAAAGCAAAATACAATATATTTTGGGAAAAAGCGGGGGTTATAAGGTTTATGGAATTTACTCAGATCAACCAATCGAATATGACTTATGTTAAATCTAAACAAAGCGAAGAAGCAAAAATTAAGAAATTATTTTCCATAAATGGGTCATGACCCGTAGGTTGATAGTCAGTGGCAGCACCGACGTTAAACAGGAGTGGATATTAATGGATACATATTTTACACACGAGGCAATGTCATTTCCTCTGAAAAAATCAGATGGAGTAGTAATTTAACAAAATGTTAAACAAATTATATGCTTTGTGAGTTTCCTACATATTTTTTATAGTTGATAAATAAACAGTTTCTTTAAGAAAACAGTAAATAATTTAGACGTATAAAATTACTTAAAAATAATATGCAACTGTTGACTAAAGATTCTTTATATAAGATGTTAATAACAATTACCAATCAATACAAAATGCCAAAAATACCAACCAAATACCAATACATCCGTACAAGATGTTACTAATACTCCCAGAAGATTAAGATAAAATTATATTAAATCCAAATTAATCTTATAAGTAGAAACATAAGCCATATATGGTGTAACACAGTTCAACTAAAATCTAAGAAAAAGCATTGTCAAATTCCAGGTCCAACTGAGTTTTAAGGTAGAAGGCAGACTGTGTTTACAATTTACTGTTAACTCGGATCTTTGGTTTAATAAAGCATTCTCATCAAAGAACCTTATAATTTCCAATTATTCTTGTAAACACAGTAAACAGGTTCATGTAAGGATCTCCATGTCCTTGCCATTTTTACATTTTTCCTTTCACCTTAGGAGATTTATTATTATCTTTCAAACACCAAAATATTTAAGTATTATTAGTAAAGGACAACACATGTTGATACTTAGTCTCGAAAGAATTCTTAATATACCAATATGGAACTGTTCCCCTGACAGACAGATTCTCTATTAAAGACAAAAACTGCCCAACATTTGGATTTTTGTTTAGTATGCTTCTATGTAAACATAACAGGATATCATCTTTGATGGTGAATATATTTGTTGAAATGTTCATATAATAACTCTGACGATGGCTCATGAGAGCCAAAAGGTTAGATCGAGGAACAATAAAAAAAATATATCCAAATGTTGGACAGTTTTTATCTTTATTTTCTCCCGAAATTAAAGCAACTCTACGAAACTTAGAACGACTCATGATCAAACATGATAGACATTCGTTGTCTGTTATATTTAACAATATATGTTTGAATAATTAACTACTGCCACAATAATATATATATATATATATATATATATATATATATATATATATATATATATATATATATTCTAATGAGGTAATTTGATTTACTCTTTTGGTGATACCACACTGGGAGAAACCATGATAGCGTAATGGTCACTGTTTCATTTTTTTTCATGCCGTAAATCACCTTGCATTTTTTTTTTCTCAAAGTTGTATTTTGCATTTTTTTAAAAATAGTGTTACGTTTTTTTTTGTATATATGTATATATGTTACTAGTGAGCGAGTCAGAATGACTTATTTCCCTTTATAGTCTACCAATAGAAGGTTGACCAATCAGAAGCCGCACAACACTGTATCCGTCGTGTATAAAGGCGGCCATCTTTGTTTTCCTACCAACCTGACCAGAGGCAACTTGTCCGGCGAACAGGACAGACGGAAGAACTACGCTCTGCTACCTTGCTGCGATATCCACTGCGAACCTGTACTACGCTTTCCTACTGTCTCCGAAATATTCACTGCCAACCTCTGGATTCTATACTCGAGGACGACCGTCATGAAAATGTCTAACAAATAGGTGTTTTTTTTTTGCAAATAATATATATCAAGTATATCAAAAATACATTTACAAACTTTGGGCGCGGGTTACTCATACATATAAATCCGCTGATCTTTCATTTTTGAGTTATTAAGTTTAAAGTTAACGGTAGACGCTGTTAAATGTGCAATCGGCCTTCCTCGACCCATAGTTTGTGGTGGTACGGATTCTGTCTCGGCAATGCGGCAATAAACATCAGCAAAGCTTCGATGTCTCGGCTGCTTTCGGTCTGGAAACGCAATTTGATACAGCCGTGCAACCTCGTGTCCATTACCATTCATGAGGACAAATGTAAAAATCATATCTGCCTGCTCATGATATGAATATCCTGCCATTGTTGAACGGAACATTTCTCAGTTAACTCACCACTACACAGGTTAAACGTCGAAGACAGTCTAGCCACAAATATACACGAATGACAAATGTAACGTAGTCTAAATGGCAACACAGCGACATCTGCTGTAAAATTTCTTTAAACTTAATAACTCAAAAACGGCGGACATATGATTACGTGGACCTTTGTCCTTGTCCCAAGATTTGTAAAAGTATTTTTGATACACCCTGTATATATATAAATACTTGTACTAATGAACAACATATAGTTTTGTACTACTCGCACCCCTGAAGATGATCTTGGAAGAAGATCGAAAGAATATGAGAAATAAAAATAAAAGAAATTTCAACAGCTATAGAACATTTCTCTCATCCTTTAATATGAATATACGGAAGGTTATTCGTCTGTATGAATGGATTTTGTTAAAAATTAGCAAACATGATGTCTGTATTTTATTTAATCGGACATGCCTAAAAAGAGAATTTGCTGTCTAAATACGCATATATATATACATATATATATATATATATATATATATATATATATATATATATATATATATAAACTTTGCTGATGTTTATTGCCGCATTGCCTAAATATATATATATATATATATATATATATATGTGTGTGTGTGTGTGTGTGTGTGTGTAGCAAGGTAATAAAAAGGTGATAAAAAAGAGCAATTTGTTCTTATTTTACCTATATATATATATATATATATATATATATATATATATATAAATTCAAACACTAATAATTTATTACATTGAAATCGTAATCACGATTCAATTCATCAGACCAACAAATTCAAAAAGAAATCGGAAATTGTAGGTATGTTGAATTGATTGTGATTACGATTCCAATGTAATAAATTATAACCATGGAATATGAGTGTTTGAGCCTTTTATATTATATTCTTACTCTGTCCTGGACATTGAGTTCTACATGGATTCTATCCTCTTGAAATTTATATATATATATATATATATATATATATATATATATATATATATATATATATATATGTACCATTGATAATATTATCTATCTATCTATCTATCTATCTATCTATATATATACAAGTATAGGATTGGTGTATGCGGAATAAATTCCAACAAACAAAAAAAAAATACCATTCTTAAAAGAGTGCTCAATACAGAGTAGAGCAAATATAATTATTTATTAGAAAATTATAACATAAATATGTTATAAAATCACTACAAAAATAGCCATTTGAACCTTTTAAAACCCTTTATTCTACATTCAACACCATCACTTGATAAGACACCAGAAGAAAACAAAATGGCTATTTTTGTAGTGATTTTATAACATATTTATGTTATAATTTTCGAATAAATAATTATATATATATATATTAAATCGAAAATTGTATAGGGAATTCCTCTCTCATTATTAACTCGAGAAAGTCAAGGTTTGAATTTTGAAAAGTAAAACAAAAGACGTTGTGTTTGGTAATGTTTGACAAAACCTTGTATTTTTTACTTTACGAAATCGCGTTCTTCACGAAGTGTTGATAAATATTGGATGATTTACATCAATCATTTTGTTTTTTTATAATAATATTGTTGTTTAGAATTGTCTTTTCTTTGGAAGTGACGTGTTACCAATCTGTTTTAATTTGAAAAAAAATAAAAATAAATGACATTCGAC
>CAHIKZ030000960.1:710000-767500 GCA_903632075.3 Acanthosepion pharaonis | reverse complement strand
ACACACACACACACACACACACACACACACACACACACACATATATATATATATTAAATAATTAAGCTTTTTATTCAATTTTTGTTGTGTTTGAATAAGTGTTTTCTTTTCTGAGCATGAATTGTGTAAAAAGTTCTTTCATCGAAGTTTCACAAGTATCCATCCCAGATTAAACAATTTCTTCGATATCAGAAAGAATACTCTTTTCTGGCATAGCCATTTCATTCTACTTAATAGAACATATATGGACGAAAGTTTACTGCCGATGCATACTATGTTTAATTATATATATATATATATATATATATATATAATTTCAATTCTTCTCATTTCAAATACGGTTAATATATATATATATATATATATATATATATATATATATATATTAACCGGACTTAAAATGAGAAGAATTGAAATGATCAGTCCGATTATAGCGTTATGTAGTATTTCCCCGATTATGCATATCTCGATTATCCGGACATCGTAATCAGTACTTCGATTTTCCGGAATTCGATTAACCGGACTTTAAATGAAGAGAAGAATTGAAATGATCAGTCCGATTAGAGTGTCATGTCGTACTTCCTCGATTATAAATATCTCGATTATCTGGACATCGTAATCAGTACTTCGATTTTCCGGAATTCGTTTATCCGGACTTGAAATGAAGAGACGAATTGAAATCATCAGTCCGATTAGAACGTTAAATAGTACTTCCACGATTATATGTATGCCGATTATCCGGAGTTCACCCTCGGTAATCGATTTTCCGGGATTCGATTCGCCGGACTTGAATAGAAGTACTGAAATTATCCCAACATTTTTTATTGATAACAACCAGACACATTCTTATATTTCTCTTCGGAGAAGCTATTGAGAAATTAGTAAACCATTTTCAGGTTTTGAAACTTACAATTTCAAACGCCGAAGTATTGAATATAAATTGAGAACTGTTTAAGTCGGTTGATATTTCAACCGGAAGTTATCCTTACAAATGTATCCACTTCGATCCAGTTTAGCGACAGAAGAACGTGAGGCCAGCCGGAAAGAGAAAAACATTAAAGCCTTTTTTTTTCGTTAGAAATTAACTGGACGAAGCGTTTGAAAATGTTATTTTGCGATGTATATATGATAAATCTCTTTCAGAAAATGAAAACGGCATTTTTTTTTATAATTAACGTATTCAGTTATCCGGAATTTTTAATTATTCGAATATATTTTATTTTTTACTTCCTGTTCCAAGGTATCCGGACAATCGGGTAAGTACTATTATTGTTAAAATTGTGCTAAAGCTTTAAATAATTTCTGAATATTTTCCAGCAAATTTTAAAATTCCTGAATACATTGCTAAAAGAAGACAAAACGTTGATTAAAAAAAGAAATGAGTTATCCCTTCATATAAGAAATTTCTTTACTTATTTTTCTGTTGACAGAAAATATCAGAAGTTTAAAGGATTGCCAGAGACTGGAAGAATCGACCCAGAAACAGAGAAAAAAATGAAGGAACCAAGATGTGGGATGAAAGACATCAACAATGGAGTTGCGGAATACCACCTTCGTAAATAAGACATTTAATCTTCTGAGTTTAATTGTGCGCTTCTTCTTGTACAAGTATTGGCTACCAAGTGTCTGAAACACGTTTGGCACTTGTAGCTCAACTAGCGTGACTTTTAACCAGACTAAAGAAGTGATACTTTATACCTATTTAGAATTCGCTATATATATATATATATATATATATATATATATATATAACGAACTTTCTGCATGCATAGCTATTCATCTCCATAATGTCTAATTGATTCATTACTTAGACAACAAGAGATCGCCAGGCCCGACTTTTATTCAAACCTACCTTTTTATTCTGGACTTTAATATACAAGATGGCGGCTCCCGACAGACTCCGTTTATGAAGTATACTATATCTTGGCAAATTTCATTTCTTTTATTAGACGGTTGTGGCTCTCCACAACCTCATTTTATAAAGTAGAGTATGATATTTCGTCAGATTTCATTTCTTTTATTATCTGTGATTTATGATTTTTAGGAAAGATAACGGAGTAGTTTCCTGTTCGTCGTACACTATTCTAAATTTATTCCAAACTAACCTTCTATTCCGTACTTCAATGTAGACAGTTGTGGCTTTCCACAGCTTCCTTTTGTCAAGTAAAGTATGATATTTCACTAGATTTCATTTCTTTTATTATCTCTAAGTTATCATGATTTCTTGTTAAAGATAAAGGAGTGGTTTCCTGTCATCTTCTGCATTCTCTTCTTATGCATCGTACTCGTTGAACTTTAGTGAAAATCTTTTAAAAATTGAATGAAATAAATAAGGTGTGGGTAGTAATAGGTTTATCGGGCCGGAAAGTGGAATTGGCGGTCTGTGTTTAATTTCTGACTCAAAAATAAATAAAACATCAGTGTTAAAAAAAAAAAGAAGTTTTCGTTCGATATTTTAAAATAAAAGTCATGGCAATTGCGCTGATAATCTACCCCCGAGAAATGAATTTAAGCGCGCTACTAGATTGGCATCTAGGTCCCACCCTTTTACTGTTGAAATAGTTAAATGTAACCACCACTTCTACTCCAACAGTTTCTTTTCTCGCCCTTCCAGCCAGTGAAGCTCCCTTCCGTTTACTTGCTTCCCTGATAACTAGAATCTTCAAAAATTTAAATGCAACATCAATCGCCATCTTCTGTCTTCTTGTCCTTTCCTCAATCCTCGCTATTCTAAGTCTTCTCTTTCACTTTCACTCCCTGTAACCCTCTGTAAAGTTTCAAGGAATGTATATTTTATTTTTTTAAGGATTCTGTTCGCACTCTTGTCAATAAGTCTGATGTTAGCGATTTCATGCAAAAAATAATTCCAATCAATTTAAATTTGGTTTGAAATGCAGCAATATGTTTTGTTGCATATTGTAATACTAAATTTAATTTATTAGCTTGGAATTAAAAAACAAAAAGCTTCATGAAAGATTATTAAAATTTAAAATGCATAGATACCGCTTTGATTCTACTTTCTTTTTTTGGCGGGGTGGGAGAGGTTCTTACATTACTGTGACTGTATATCTTGTTCTTTTTTTGTTTTAGATTCAAAATGGCCGAAAAATGTAATCACTTGGAAGATTAGCAAATACAGTAGAACTTCAAGACTCTCTCCAACCGAACAATAGTAAGTAAATATAAATATTTTCTCTAATATTTTTCCTCCGGTCGCTGTCGTTTCGCTGACGGCAATGTCATCAAATTTTAAATTTAAACTTTGTCAATTTGAAATACTAGATTATATTTATTCAGTTTGAATAAACAAGAAGTCATAAAAATGGTTTTAAAGTTCCAGCTTAAACCGATTTTCTTCTATTTCAGTCATACTATAAGGCGCGGCCTTGAAAGGTGGTCACGTGTGACTCCACTGGTTTTTCGGGAGACAAGGGGAAAAGCCGATATTAATATTTCATTCGAGAGATGGTACCACGGTGACATACAGCCATTTGATGGAAGGGGTAAGTTCAAAGAATGGCTTTTGTTGTCTTGTTTGTTTGTTTGTTTCTTTCTTTCTTGTCTGTCTATTTTCCTTCTCTGTCATATTACTCTCTATACTCCTCTTCCTCTCTCTCAATATTTATTCTTCTTTCTAAAACCCTTTTCTTCTCCTCTTCCTCGTCTCATTCTTCTTTCTATCGCCCCTTCCTTTATTCTCTTGCTCTTTCTCTCTTCTTTCTTTCTTTCTTTTTTCTTACTTTCTTGTTTTTCACTTTGATTTCGTTTTGTCAACAACCTATTTCTTTCTTGTTTTCTTTGTAGTTTCCCCCTCTCTCGTATTTCTCTCTACCCTCCTCCTCCTCTTTTTATCACCCTTTTCCTTTCTTCGCATCCCCCCGTCTCCTATGTGTCATATTGTCCTTCTTTCTACCGCCTCCTTCCTTTATACTCTTGCTTTTCCCCTCTTCTTTCTTTCTTTCTTTCTTTCTTTCTTTCTTTCTTTCTTTCTTTCTTTCTTTCTTTCTTTCTTTCTTTCTTTGATTTCGTTTTTTCAACAACTTATTTCTTTCTCGTTTTCTTTCTCTTCTCTCCCTCTCTCATATTTCTCTTTTTACCCTTCTCCTCCTCTTCTTTCTATAACCTTTTTCCTTTCTCCGCATCCTCCTCCTCTTCGTATGTCTCATATCGTTCTTCTTTCTATCATCTCCCCCCTTTATACTCTATCTCTTTCTTTCATTAACTTTTTTTTTTTTTTTTTTCTTCTCCCTCTTTCTTAACGCATTTTCTCCCCGCTCTTTCTACCTTGACTTCCTTCTCTTCACAATATTTTTTTTCCTAGTTTTATTTATTTTTTTTTTCACCTTGTTTCTCGGGATTTTTCAGGACGAATTTTAGCCCATGCCGCCTACCCTCAATATGGTCTCACCCATTTTGATGACGACGAAATCTGGATCAATGGAAAATCGGGGGGAATTGATTTGGAGACAGTCTCTGCTCATGAATTCGGCCACGCCCTCGGCCTTGATCACTCAGAAAATCAAAGATCACTAATGTCTGCTGAATATCAAGTATTTCCCGATAACTTTAAACTTCACTGGGACGATATTGCAGGAATTCAGAGACTTTACGGTAAGCGGATTGTATTTTATTTTTTATTGGGGAGTGTCTCATCCTACACCCATCTGGTGATAATCACTCGTTATGTGTGTAGCTTTTTTAATGAGGAACTTTACTGCCATAACACAACATCTTCAAACAGCATAAAATTCAAAATATAACATCTGCAAGAGCATTAGATCTATTTCCAGTTGTGTGTTCAGTAGATGTGTAAACCAGCAAAAATAATAAAACACAACAAATAGTGTCTAAAAATTCAATATTATTCTCCTGGCAAATGTTGGTTCATTCACGCCTACAAATCAACGTTCAAATCCAAATTATTTGTCGGCTTGGTTTTTCGAACCCAAACGTTGAAGTATCAGTGGATATGGTTGGATGTGTAACATCTCACTGGCGAAATCAAAACTATACCAGACTGACATATATGACTGATACAGAAATGCCTTCCCGGCGTAAACAAATCATACATAATTATGTTGAACAGACTACTAGTAGCCTGTCAAGGCGTCTGACGCTATATCTTCTAGACCAGAGCTCAATATTGACATATTTGTTTAAGACGGAAAAACACCCATAAATAATGATATTTTCGCGTTCGAGTTTACTGCAGACCGAGAGAATGTTTTCATTTCTAAATGTATCTTTTGCTTTATGTTGCACTTGCAGGAAAGAAATCAACAAAGTTAACCACCAGTACCGCTAGAAGCACCACCCCTACAAGGACCACACCCAGAACGACCACACCAAGACGGACTCCAACAACACGCAGAACAATTACAAACAGACCAACAGGAAGCAACAGAATTTGTAATCATCCCTACGCAAGCATTGATGCAGCCATGAGAAGTAAGTCAACTCAGGTTAAACCGTGTATAGTCCACGATGAATCACCTGCTGATGGTCGGAGATTCTTCTTCTATCAGCCTGTGAAGATTTTTTACGGGGCGTAGGCCGTCCCTAGATTCAGAGAGAGAGAGAGAGAGAGAGAGAGAGAGAGAGAGAGAGAGAGAGAGAGAGAGAGAGTGATAAATGGGTCATTCACTTCACATCACAATTGCATTAAAAATATAGGATCATTTGATGTTTCCAGGTATTTTTGAGACCCACGACCCTCCACACGACCATAGCCTTCGAAAACTTTATGTTACTTCTGTGGTTTCACTGACATTAGGATATCAGCGTTATGTCCAACAGGTTTTGAATTCAGAGTTATCGTTCTTCTAGACTGGTTACCAAACAAAGCTAAGGGGCCCAATCCGCCCTGCTATTTAACTCACTGAGAAAGTTAAGAATCTGGGGCGGAGAAGAAATGGATTCCTGCCTTAGCCAAGGGTATTTGTGGCGAAATTTCGGAAAGTCGATCGCACTTCTCGATAACTGCTACACTACGAGCATGTCCGACATTCATCTCATATATGATTTCAGCTTTGTTGTTTTGAAAGCAATTGAACTCATCATTGGAGCAATAGTAAGCTTACTGATCACTACTCTACGACAGGCGCCCGAAGTAGATATTTACTCGTCATAGTTTAACTTGTCACGTCTAGGGAAGGTGTAACGAGTTTGCTGGCATCTGCTCTAAGGCAGGCGCTATAGTTACTAAATTTATTATGGTCTGGCACAAGGACACAGTAAGCGATTGATATACTCAGCATCGCACTCTGTACACTTTTGTTCTTTTGCAAATTGTTCTTCTTTTATGAGAGTGATCATGACTCTCCACAGCCTCCTACCTTTAGTAGATCTAAGCAATATTTGTCTCCTTATTATCAGCCCCAGTTCCTGTTCTGTCATTTGTTTACACAGGCTCGTTAGGCAGGCCACCCTCTGTTTCCCATTACCTCTCTTTTCTTCAATATGTCTTTTGAGTGTCAGTTTCTTCTAGCCTACTTTCCTCGTTATGTGTCCCAGAAATTTCAGCTGTCTCCTTTTAATTCTAAGTATGACTCACACTCAGACACAAAATAGAATATTGCAGCCATATTTGGGTTAGTGACAACCAATTCTCTCTTTCAAAAGTTGAAAGGATTTTATACAGCCTTTTGAGCGAGGAGATATTTTCCACCTTACAACCACTTTCCGCATAGCCGAAATACTGCAAGCCGATTACCATTCTGTCGCTATTTCAATGGAAAATGGTCTGACGAGCTACATTCCCTCGTTCCTCCAGTTACAAACTCGTTATGCCGTTATATGAATGAATGCCAAATTCTCCAAGACCTTTGTCCTCACAATGTGTCCCAGAAAGTTCAACTCTCTCTTCCTGATCCGAAACACGAGGGACCATTCCGTTCTTATTTTCCTTAAAACCTCCAGAACATTTTGTCAAATGTTTCTTTTAAAATCCTGTTTTTAAAATATCTTTTTATTTCTTTTCTCTTTTTAGTTTCTGGAAACGACTTTGTTTTTGTTGACTACCGCTATGTCATCGACGGTCGAAGTGGACATAAAATGGAAATCTCCAGCCTCTTTCCAGATGGCCCTTATATGGTACAAGCCGCTGTATATTCTGAACAGGTCCAAAAAGCTTATTTGTTTAGCTGTAAGTATGCTGTAAAGATTAATCTGATTTGTCCCATATGACCAAGTCAGAGATTTGATTTCTTGAAATATTTGCTCTTCTCTAGCTGATATAGAAAGAGCTGATGGCCGATCAGATTAATGAGAATAATTGGTGACCCCTCAGGGAGAAGCCCTTCTTCTTCTTCTTCTTCTTCTTCTTCTTCTTCTTCTTATTATTATTATTATTATTATTATTATTATTATTTATTTATTTATTTATTTATCTAGATCAGAATGTTTGGGCATACAGTCTCGATTCAGCCGGCCGATTCCATTTGATCAAGAATTTTCCCAAACTTATTTCCAACACTTACAGCCATAATCCAGAAAGTGTGATAAATTTCAATTATGGCGACGAGAGACTATTTCTCATTAAGGTTTGTACAATTCTCCCTCTCTCTCAATTCTTACTTCTTTCTTTCTTTTTTTCTTTGCCTTTTTTTTTTCTTTCATTTCTTTCTTTATATATTTTTTGCTATCCTCCTTTTGTTGTTTATTTTCATTTTTTATATTTGTTTTTTTAATTTTTGCATTATTTTCGATCTGTCTCTCTCCCTCTCTCTTTCCTTATTTAATTTTATTTCTTACTATTTCCCCTTTTTTTCTTTTCTTTTCTTTTCTTTTCTTTCTTTCCATTTCTACTTTTATTCCATTTTCTTTCTTTTCTGTATATCCTTTCTTTTCCTCTTTCATTATTTTATTTCTGTCTTTCTTGTTATCTATCTTTGCTTTATTCATTCATTATTATTTAACTTTTCCCTTTCTTTTTCTTTTCTTTCTTTCTTTTCTTTTTCTTTTAATTTCCTTCTTAATTTATTTCTTTATTTTCTTTTCGGTCTTTTTTCTCTTATTTCCTTTCTTCTTTCTTGATTTTCTTTTTTCCTTCTTTTTTTCATTATTCTTGACTTAATTTTCTCTTGTTTCTTTCTTTCGTTATTCATTCTTTCCATTCCTATTTTTATTCCGTTTTTCTTTCTTTATTGTATTTCCTTTCTTTTCCTCTTTCATTATTTTTTTTATTCTTTTTTGATGGCTGTATTTATTCTTATTTAACTTCTCTCTTTCTTTTTCTTTTCTTTTCTCCTTTATTTTTCATTCTTTCCTTCTTTTATATTTCTTTTTTTATATTTCTTTTTTCTTTTCTGTCTTTCTCTATTTTCCTTTCTTTCTTCCTTTCCTTCCTTGCCTATATTTCTTTCTTCCTTTCTTTCTTTCTTTCTTTCTTTTCTTTCGTTCTTTTCTTTTTTCTTTTCCTTTTTACATTCTTTCTTTCTTTCTTTCTTTCTTTCTTTCTTTCTTTCTAATTTTATCCGTTCTTTCTTTATTTTTCTTGTAACCAATAAAGCAGCCATTTCACCATTATTTGAACAAATATCCCTTGCCTATTTTTCGTTTCAGTCATTCATTATTTCATCCATTTTCTGATTTATTTCTTCGACAGAATGGATACTTCATGGAATTCGATCCTAAATACGAAAGCGTAACTCCCGGCAGTGGATATCGAACACGCGACTTTTTCGTCAATATTCCAGATGAGATCGACGCAACAATAGCTTCCACTGATGAAGTCTACTTCATCTCGAAAAATAAGTAAGTTGTTTTACCAATCAGATTAAGAACTTAAAGCCTCGTTACTCATTATTAGTTTAACAGGAAAACCAAGGAAGGAATTAATTCGTGTATAATATATATGAGTATATACAATCCATTGTAAAAAAAAGGCTGGAGAAATGACCAGCCCCTTATATCTCTCCAGGAAATACTTGGCTTGTTCTGCCAAGCTTTATATTTACGAGAGCCAAACCAGACTCAAAATGGAGTATTGCTGTCGTATCTGGGCAGGAGGTACTCAATCCCCACCTTTCAGCCTTGTCAGAGTTTAAAATCGTTTCCGTGGTTTTGTTGGAGAAGACATATTCTGAACTATGCAGCCTATTTCCCGCAGATGTCACATTGTAAGTCCGTCGTTACACTAACGTTAATTCTTTGGAACATGTTCAGAATAGATCCACTCTTTGGTTTCTCTCGGATCGGATCTTTTCATGTGCTTCCACGGAGTCAAATCATCCTCATTTCCCCCGTGTTTTAAATGTGAGAAGAAACTTCCACCTTGACAGCTTTTTATCCAAGAATTACATCTTTGTGGAACAGACTCCCTTGTAAATGTTCCCTTGGACAATACAATCTTGACCTTTACGTGTCAAGGGTCAATCGTTATCTTTTCTCTTAATCCGCATAACCTTCACCTCCTACTACACCTCGTTAATCATTAACAGTAGTCTTCTACCTTGAGGGGATTTCGAGCCTTATACAGAGTGAATTTTATTAGTAATACGAGTCATGAGTAGAATTTGAAGAGAATTTACGAGCAAAACATTCTGCTTTATCAGCAGAAAATGTAAACTTCTCAAATTGAGTGAAAAGTGGTGGGTAGAAAATTTATTCTTATATAATATATAATATTATAATATATCTTATACATATACTCTTATTCTTAAACAGCCACCAGTAGTCACGAGAGCCAGACTTGTTTGCCTCATTATATCAGCAAACAATGACTTAGACCCTTTGGGGTCACGTTTACAATTATTACATGCAGACAAAAATAGGCGTCTTTTGTGATCGGAACTGTTTTGCCGGTATAGCCGGAATATGTGCTTCTTGAAGTCCAGAGTTTCAGAACAGGTTGACATGAACTATTTCGGGCGTTGTATTAAGTGATTTTTAATAGTATATAATAGAACTTTAATGTTTGAGCAGGAAAACATTTACTCATCGCACTCATCCAGTAAAAAGAAATTCGATTAACAAAATACATCTTTTCTGCGGAGATAAATTTTGAGAAACTGACAATTTGTTTTATTTCCTTTTTTTTCAGGGCCTACAGAATGTCTAAAGGAAATCGCTGGGTTGATAAACAAGGGAAACCAGTCAATTTAGCTTTCAACAAATGTCGAAATTAAGGACATCAAAATTGATAAAGAGAAAGATTTCTCAAAATGACTTTCACGTCATGTAACTCAAGAACAAAACCAAGTCTTTTTTTTAATTTTAAATAAAAGAACATTTAAAAAAAATAGGAAAAAAGTTCATTGTTTTTTCTTTTTACATCTTTAGCCTCATGTTTCATCTTATGTCGATTTCAAAATATATATATATATATATATATATATATATATATATATATATATATATATATATATTTATATATATATTTAGTTGGATGTCTGCGTACGTATGAGTGGCGTTACGCCTACAGTTTTGCCTCCCACTACCATAAAACAACGATATACGCAACCATAAATAAATCCAAAATTAATCAGTTTGTCTGACGATTGCAAACAGCGTGAAACACAGGGTCACAAACTCACATCAATCCAACTAAATATGTTAGCTCTGTCACTGATATTGAGCGCATTCTGATAAGTACTGCGCATATATAATATATTGATTTTCCAAGCGTAGCTTAGATGTGGCACGAGGCCGAAAATATGGGGCTAACCATTACACCGCCTCGAGGTGTCCAAATATATAAATAATATATGTAATAAATTGCATATATATATATTTATATTTATATACATACACATTTTACACACACACACGCATATATATATATATATATATATATATATATATATATATATATATATATATATATATAGAAAAAGTTAAATTAAAAATTAAATGTTTATTTTATGAAAGTATTTATTTATTTATATATATTTTTGATATAGATATACGAAATTAAAATTAAAAAAACTTCACCTCCGTTTCCCTTATGAGAGTCTAATTTAGAAATGATGTCTGTGACCAGTGATGGAGTTATGGGCATATCCCCAGTAAATCATCTGTTCTAGTTGGGAAATCAGGTGTGGATACTCCAAAGGGGGTGTAGAATTAATTTCAACTCGGAACTAATTTCAACTCGCAACTAATTTCAACTCAGATTTTGTGCAGCATAGCACAAAGCCTCCTATCTTGTTTTGAAATTGTTTAATTTTTTTTTACATTGTAATTTGTAAAAGAGTTCTCTATTTAGGAACGTGGAATCTATGAAATCCTCGGTACACAGATTTAAAGTTCACTAAATCTGTGAAGCTTTCAAACGAAATTAAAATTTAATTTATTGATTTTCTTAAATTTTGATCAATAACGGCTTCTTCAGAAAGAGATTTTTTTACAACAAAAAAGGAACCTACTATTCTTGCTACAATTTAAATGAATAAAAGGTAAATAAAAAAAGTACCTCTTTATTCATTTGCAACAAAAAAGAACGAAAGTTGCAGAAAAAAAAAGAAGTCTGAATTATTTTATCTACTAAGGATTTTTAAGGCTAAATTTTAAAAAAGTAACACCAATTCATTGCATTTTGTTTAGGAATTCACAGAAATTGATGAATTTGATTTTAAATCGAGTTGAAATTAGTTCCGAGTTGAGATTAGTTCTGATTTGAAATTAGTTCCGAGTTGAAATTAATTCCGAGCTGAAATTAATTCTGTCACTCCACGTCGTGTGTTGAATTGGAAGAGAATTTCCGAGCAAAGCATTCGACCTTATCTGCTGTAGATGTCAGAAGTTCGAATTGATTGAATAGAGGAGGGATTGAGGATTTACTGTTGTTTAGCCACGGTTCCTCAATACGAGGCGCTATCCACTACTCCACCGTGCCTCCACACACACACACACACACACACACACACACACACACACACACACACACATATATATATATATATATATAAAGTTATATAATGAAAATTTTGGCAATCCGTATGTCCGTATGGAGAATCATAAGGAGGGTGTAATCCAGAGGCTCAATGACAAACCAGAGCAATTATTATAATCCCCAAGGATTATCCATACAGATTACCAAACTTTTCATTACTTAACCCCATATATATATATATATATATATATATATATATATATATATATATGTCTGTATATATATATATATATATATATATATATATATATATATATATATATATGATGTTTGAGTCAGTAGAGTCTCTGTTCTAGTTAAGAAATCATGTGGGTACTCTAAATGAGTCGACTGTTGAGTTGGAAGAGAATTTCCGAGCAAGGCATTAAACATTATTTGCTGTAGATGTCAGAACTTTGAATTGATTGAATACACGAGCGATTGAGGATTTGCTGTTGTTCAGCACACTCTTGCACAGCCGCCGATAATCACTATAACCGAACTTGCGAGATGCTATACGTTGTTTCATTTTATCAGCAAACAGTAACTTTGCTTCATTGAGGACACGCTTACATTCATTACGGGCAGAGCCAAAGAGACGTCGACTGTAATCAGATGTGTCGTTCTGGTACAGCCGGAAGAAGTGGTCCCACTGGGTAACAATGGCCGAGCATTCATGCGAGAACCAAGTAGATGAACGCAGTTTTTCCTTGCTCGAATGAAAGTATCAATGCTGACTTTCACATAGGAGGAGACCTCAGGCGCGAATTTTTGAACATGATGATTGAAAACTTCATTTTAAGGGACGTCACGAAGGAAATCACAGTTGATATCAGAAAGATATTCTGTTGGTAAGATGTTCTTGGCTGGTTGGGGAGCAGTAAGATATATTTAGAAACACAACCGGGTAATCAGAGTTGCCAAGAGGGCAGAGATGCGTATTACGACAAGAGACAGGGACAGTCTACTACTTGCGTGAGACAATTAATGAAACATAAAATAACGATTGTCATTGCATCTATATTTTTGAAGATAAAATTCGACTGGGAAAGAAGAAGCCGGGAGAGAATTCCACAAGTGAAAAGTGCGAGATAAGAAACTGTTAGCATGAATATATAAAACCCTTCTCCAGACAGCCTATCCGTCTTGCAACCCTTCTCAAATTTGTATTTGTTCAATCCACAGATCTCAGCTTAGTTACAGTTTCTGGGCGAAAACATTAGCACTTTTCGACGCTCAGCTGGTGTTTTACGTGATGAAAGAAAAGAATGAAATTTTGTGACTTTGTAAGAAAGCTGTTAATATTCATTCTGCCTCTTTTCTTTAAAATTTTCTAATTTTAAATTTTAGCTGAAATTTTTTTATAGATTCTTTCAGCTTTTCTCCGTTGAATTTAAGACAAATCCTGATGCTATTTTCAGAATGGTTCGAAAAAAAATCATATAGCCTCTTTCTGAAATGAAATCTTTTCTTTAATGTCGAGAAATGCCAACATTTAATAGCATTGACAGTTGTTATATTCTGTTTTATTAATTCTTGTTATTTTATTGTTCTCTCCACTTAATAAAGTTTTTTTCCCCCTCAATAACTGGCTACTCGTTTCGGAGCAAACCCTTCTCCCGACAGCCTGCCCGTCTTGATCCTATTTTCAGAATGGCTCGAAAACAAACAAACAAACAAAAAAAAAAAAAAAAAAAAAAAAGAAATCATATAGCCTCTTTCTGAAATGAAATCTTTTCTTTAATTACGGGAAATGCCAACTTGGCGGAGGGAGTAATAATGTTTGCATATTTAAGTATACACATGCAGATGCAGACAGTTATATCTGTGCTAACAGTTTTTTCTCTCGCACTTCTCGCTTGTGGAACTCTATTCCGGTTTTCCCAGTCAAATTTAATGCTCAAAAATTTAAATGCAATGACAATAGCTATCTACTATCCTCCTGGTTGCTATTTCTTTTTCCCACTCATCATTAATATTTCTGTTCCCGAATTCTACCACACCCTGTAAAATTTTGTGTCTTAGTGGCTTTACTGCCTTAAATGGGGTGATACCGAGTTGAGAAAAAAAAAAGAAAAAGACAAAAAGATAGATGTTTCTACTGTTGAGCTAGCTAGATGTAGCGGTAAATTCTATGTTAACTGTTTCTTCACCCGCACTTCTCACTTGTGGAACTCTCTTCCGGCTTTCCCAGTCCAATTTTATCTTCAAAAAAGATGACAATCGTTATTTTCTGTGTTATTAATTTTTGTTCTTTTATTGTAATCTCTCTCCTTATTAATGCTTCTTTCTCATATTTGCTAACACTCAGTAAGCTGTTGTGGCTTAGTGGCTTTATTGTCTGGCTTGGGGTGAAATGATTTAAAGAAATGAAATATATATATATATATATATATATATTAATGTGGTCTAAAATTTTTAAAGTGAAAATTTCACTGTGTTTTCATCTGAAATGAAGAAAATATGAAATTTAATCAAAATAGTCAAAATATATGGAAAAAAGAAGCCGAATGTTGATTAAAATATCACATTGCTTTTTTCATGGATCTAAACTCTAATTATAGACTATAATGTTTTGAAAGTGAAAAATTCACTTAAATTCAGAGACGGATATGCAATGTGATAGGTCCTGATCTGGAATCTCATCTACAGTGACTTTCTCACAGATTTGCTGTGTCTCCCCTCTGTCTTTTCTACAAATACTTTCACGGTAACTGCTCCGACAAGATACTTTCGCTGGTTCCCAAACTACATGAATTTAAGCGTGCTACTAGGTTTCATTATTTCACTGTCGAAACTGTTAAATGTAGCCGTCTCTTCTACTCCAATAGCTTCATCTCTCTCACTTTCCGTCTGTGGAACTCCCTTCCTCTTACTTGCGTCACTGATACTTATAATCATCAATTATTCAAATGCAATGTCAATCGACATCTTCAGATGCCTTGATCTAATTCTTCGTCCTTCTCTTCATCCTTTCCGTCATCACGCCTCTTTACTCTTGCTCCCACTCTCTGTAACACCTTGCGTGTGCTAGTGACACTCCCGCCTTGCTTGGGTCAAAATGCTTAAAAAATACGTTGAAAAATTGGCAAGTTTTCATCTTAAATCAAGAAAATACAAATTTGAGTGGAAATAGTCACAATAAGCCGACAAAAAGAAGGCGTAGTTATAAGCTGAAGCAAGAGCAATATGACTTAATATTATTATGGGATGGTCAAGCATTTAATATATGTCAAGGAAATAAACTTTCTGTAGAGGTATCTAAAAGTCTGTAAAAAACGAAAATACTTTTGATATGCACAGTGGTTTCAGTTGAAATAAGTTATATATAATTTGCGATGTCAGTTGTAAAAAGCGACTTCATTTATTTTTTTAGGAAGAACATGTTGTGGGGGTGAATCTCTGTATTCCAATCTTTGCTGAGAAAACCTACTTTTTAGTTTCAACTGAAGTTAATATTTTAATATTTCTATATAAAAATATTCACACACACGCTCGCACTATATATATATATACTCAGAGGCCACAGGCTGTTTCGTGGTAGACGCAATCGTTTCATACGGTTTGACGATTGCGTCTAGCATGAAACAGCCTGTCGCCTCTGAGTGTTGACTTCAATGTCCACTTTTATATTTATATTTACATACGCTCTGTCTGATATTGAGCAATTTATCCTGTAAATATAGCACACATTTAAACCATATTTCTTCATATATATATATATGTATATAAAGAAATTTGTAAACTGTGACTATTATTGCTGGTGATGCAAGACTCTTCGTTAAGACGAATCGAGTCCTCCAGTCACTGGCGTGTTTATCTAAAAATAAACACGTCTAAATTCATCACACACACACACACACACACACACACACACACACATATATATATATATAAGGTACACATATGAAGTTAACATGTTTTGCTTTCATTAAAGCTTTGTCCGAAAATGAAATACGGAGGAGAAAAGAAAATTCAGTCATTTTTATTTTTGCTACTTGTTTTTCATTAGTTAAGCAAACATCACGTTCATTTGTCTTGTTCAATTGCGTTCATATCTATAAATCATGTGTGTATGTGTATCCTAATTCTATGTGTGAAACGATTGATTATGTATTTACGAGTATGTGTACGTGTGCGTCCAGTGGGTATTTTCATTTCCGTCTGGTAAAGTTCGTGCTCTTCATTGGGGAAAGTTTTACGCGTTAGTGATTCTTTAACTATTGATTTTATAAAAGTTGGTGATATAATAAAGTGTGTTTTGGTGTGTGTTCTTTGAGGAGACGATATTTATTAGGATCCCTTCTAAGTATTTTCTACTTACTAAATTGTGTTTTTTTCTTATCGGGCTTTCATCTGTTCAGTTGAAATTTTTCGTTTTTGTAGTTTTACGCCAACTGAGCTGGTGGATGTCTGCTCATTGGCCCCTTTTATTCCACCCCCCCATCATATTCTTTAGTTTAATCCCCGTCCACTTAGGTGAACAGAAATGTTAGTTTTTCACGTGTGTTCTTTAGTAGTTGTTGTTGAGTCTGTATGGGTGTGTGTTTGGTCGCATGATTGGTTTTTAATTTATTCAAGTCCCGCATTAATCTCGCCCAGTTAATTGATATTTCTGCCACGATTAATCACTGTGAATCTTTTATATTCAGTTGTTCAGTGCGTTCGTGTGTATAATTCATGTATGTGTGTGTGTATCATAATTCTGTACGTGACACGGTTGATTATGTCTGTACGTGTATGTGTGTGTATGCGCCGAGTTTCCATTCTGTCTGGTAAAGTCCATGTTGATGATTGGAGAAAGTTTTATGCGGAAGCGAAATAAATTAGCTGACACCGGTTATGGTTGCTGTAAGATTAACCTTAGATTATTTAACTCTAGAATTTATAAAATTTGGTGAGATAATATAATCAGTTTGGCGCGCGTCCATTGATGAGAAGATATTTATCAGGATTCCCTCTAAGTATTTTCTACGTAATACATTGTGTTCTTTTCTTATCAGAGTGTCTTTTGATAAGTTGAAGTTTTTTAGATTTCTTTACGCCAAGTTAACATACCCAGGGGATGTATGCTCGTTAACTACTATTTTTGCCCCCATTTTCTTTAGTTTAATCCCCCTCCCCTCCACCGTTAGTTCCCTGGTGGATGCGGGACACTTTTCAATTTTCCAGTGGGTTCTTTCGTAATTGTTGTTGTGTCTGAATGAGTGTGTGGTTGGGTGTATGGGTGCTTGCATGAATGGTTTTTAATTTATCCATGTCCCAAATTAATTTCGCTCAGTTAACTAATATTTCTGCCATGATTAAGGATTGTGTTTTTTTATATTACTAGCACGATTTTTTTTTTAGTTTCTTGTACATATAGTATTATTCACATTACAAATATTCATTAGGTATTTGTTTTTAAATGTTGTTATTATTTCCCACCCCACAGTCAAATTGTACATATTTGGAGCTAGTTAGGACTTCATAGAGACTTGAGGTATTATGGTGATTGCAGTATGAACGGAACGTAAGAACGTGGTATTTTAGTGCAAGGAATGTTCATAGTTTGTTTGTGTCAGTGATTGTGGCTAGCAAGGACTAAGATTAAACAGATGATGACCAGACTTCCCCATCCCCACTTTTGGCCTTGTCCCACATTTTTTTTTATATGTATACAAAAATAAATATCATTTGTTAATTTGTAGTTATGGGGCATTTTATTTCTGTGTCTAACAACGAATACAAAGTCTCTCTTATTTTCGTAGATATGTTGTTTTAAAGTTCTGAATGGGGATAACTAGTTTGTTATCAATTTTTTCATAATCTTGGAGAGTAGGATAATGATATTTTAATATTTGTTCTTGGGGGTTGCGTGGTCTTTGGAATTGTGGATTTTGTAAGGTCGTTTTTAGCGTAGAAGTATTAATTTCACTCAGTTAACTGATATTTCTGCCATGATTAAGCATTGTGGATCTTTTATATTTATAACACAATTTTATTTAGTTTCTTGTACATAGAGTATTATTCACATGGCAAATATTCATTGGGTATTTAGTTTTAAATATTGTTATTTTATTTCCCACTCCTGCCAGACAATTTGTACACATGGGGGGTAGTTTGGTCCTCACAGAGACTTGGACTATTATACAGCTTGTAATATGGATGGTAAGAATGTGGTATTTTGGTGGAAGGTATATTGTATATTTTGAGCCATTAATTGTGGGTAGGTAGGGTTAAGATCAGACGGATGATGACCAGTCTTCTCCGTCTCCATTTTTGGCATTGTCCCACATTTTATGTATTTATATAAAAATAGATGTGGGTTAGAGTTGTATCTGTCATGAGAAGATTTTGTTTGAAGAAGAAAAGATCTAAAACAATTATCATTATCTACTGTCTATGGCAATACAAAATGGCCAGAAGATGGCTATGACTAAGACATAATGAGGCCTGGAGTTTCGCACCAGAAATACATGTACATAAACATACCCATTCATTGCATGGCACTAGAAATGGTCCTGTATTATGCGACTATTGATCAGTGCAGTGCTCCCAAATCGTTTGAGCTCCTTATTGCCAGTCGGATACAGTAACTAAAAAACTACCAACCCGCTACCCTCATTATGAAAGCGACTGCTCACTCAGATCACCAAAAAGCTAAGACAGTTAAATCATTACGGCCATGGAAGAATGAAGCGATAAACTCTCTCCTAACGTGGAAACAAGGAACAAACCTCTACTCCTGAGAAGAAAGAGTGCAATGAAAGAAAAAGAGATAGCTAACATAGTGTAATAACGAAAGAATGATTTGGGAACTCAAGAAACAATTCTCAGCCACTGAAAGATTTTCTCAGACATTGACGCCAAAGCCATGCATATGTATTCTGAAATCTTTTCGACTAAGTGGAAAATAGCCTGGTGTGCAAAATCCATTCGTAACGATAGATAAATTTGAATTGGCTACGCAAAGTGCGAAGGTATCTGGAGAATTTTTCATGAGAAAAGAATCTACACTTCAAAAATTGGAGCATATTCCACTAAAATTGCAGAAAGAAAAGTCGAGGGAGGTAGTTTGCTTTTTTTTTTAGTGGTTTACACGTATTTCGTTTCATTGTATCTGTCATAAGAAGATTTTGTTTGAAGAAGAAAATGGCCAAAATAATTATCACTATCTATCGTCTATGGCAATACAAAATGGCCAGAAGATGGCTATGACTAAAACATAAAGTGGCCTCAGAGTTGCGCATCAAAAATACATGTACATACACACATACCCATTAACTGCATGGCACTAGAAATGGTCCGGTATTATGCGACTATTGATTAGTACAGCCACTCTACCAAATGATTATGCGACTATTGATTAGTACAGCCACGCTACCAAATAGTTTGGGCACCTTACTACCAGTGGGACACAGCATCCATAAAACTATCAATGCGCTACCCTCATAATGAAAGATCACCAAAATGCTAAAACAGTTAACTCATTATGGCCATGGAAGAATGTAGCGATAAACTCTATCCTAAGATGGAAACAAGTAACAAACCTCTACTCCTGTTCAAAAAAACATGGAAGGAATACAGGCGGCGAGATAGACGAACCTATCTACTCCTATTAATATGTTCACAGCACAGGAGGCTGGCCGTTTATATCGAGACATCATTTGTAGGATGATTGCCAAATAAGGATCTCGTCTCATTCCAGGACAAGTAGGGAGGGATTACTAGATTATTGAAACCTTTCTAGAGGTTATCCCAGGTGTTGAACTGAAAGGAATATCAACATAAAACTGGAATACTTCAGGTAGAATTAATAAAAAAATTTAATATCATACTTCGAAACATTTCGGACGTTGTAATCTCCGGCTTTCATAATAAGCTTATATGTAAACAAGAATGTTCACTTTCTCTCTCTCTCTCTCTCTCTCTCTCTCTATCTATCTATCTATCTATCTATATATATATATATATATATATATATATTATAGTATAAAAAAAAAAAGAATGAACTGTAATCCGGTGTTCTTATTGATATTTTTATTTTTACAAAACAGTGCTCAATGTAAATTTACAGAGCATAAATATTATAAATTAACTGATTTAAAAACATGGCTCCTTCGCTACACCGGAATTACCATGTTTCAAAAATGGAAGCTAGAAACTTCAAATTTAATTATATAAGTAAATTAAAAGCATTAATTCTGTTTCATGTTCCAGCGAATTTTGGAATAACTTATTTTTAAATTTACTGAGTTTTAAAAGCACATACATTCACAATTTTTTGTTCCCAAGGATACAGATAAATCCAATTATTTAAACAGGGGCGGTAGCGTTTTCGTTTTTATTAACTATTGTTGTATCAAATATGAGTTACGTTCGAAAAAAGGTTAAGTCTAGGCACGGTAGTAGTGCATTTTTCCACGAAATTTGACATCCCTTCAATGCATGTCGTCTGGTTTTTTATCAACGACAAAACGTTTTTCGACATTTTTTTCCATTACATTCGTACTTGTATACATAAAGATTCTTTTTAAAAAGGGTGTTTGGATTAGAATACGCTGTATTGAACTACAATTTTAAAATATTATTTTTACTTTTAATTACTAATAGACTATATTTCTTTTTAAAACAAATAAATGTAATAGAATTACTTAAATTATTTAAAAATTATTATTACATATCAAGTATAAGTATGTATATTACCAGCTTCGATTTTTTATTTTTTAATTATTTTATTTTATTTTTAAATATCATTTAAGGAAAATCTTTGACAATGTCGGCAAAGAATAGCTGTTTCTTTTCTTTGATTCAGTAAATTTTTAATTTTTATAAACTTAGTAATATAAAGTTTCTTTAGTAAACACAAAGAACATAAGTCATTTAATGACCTACATATTCTAGCTTTTCTCATTAATTTATTGTGGATTCCGAGATGAAATTCGGTCTCAAATGAATGACAAATGCAGGAATGAAATGTAACAAATAAATGTAATACGGTTAGTAGATCCAGAAACGTGGTTAGTAGCAATAATATTATATAAATATACAGTCTCGAAGTAGGACTTCCTTAGAGTCTACGTTGTTGTAACTGTGACTTCTCCAAGCGGTTACCTCACACTATTACTCTACCTCCAACTCAATCACAATCACTGCTCTCTCTACTTTGATTGACTCTGAGTATTTAACGGCAGCAGTCCAAGTACACACTGGTCGAGTCCACTTGTATGAAAAAAGGGTGGACCCCATAACACCCCACTCCTTAGATCCCTTTTTGGTGGGAGTTAGTATTTTTGTCTCTTATGGTTGATAATCAGGGGTTCGACAATTGACCTTCTCATTTCTGTGTCTTCCTGCGGTCTTTGGATCTCACACGCTTCGAAGATTGTATCCATAGAATCATCGTTTTCTGCGGTTGACGAGCTTGGCTCCTCAACCCGACCTTTTGTAATTGGTTGATATGTCTTCTATGTGAAAACTTCTCTTATGTGTGATGTGTGCTCTTCAACATTGTCGCTCTTAATTAGAATATCATCCAGATAAGCGGTCGCGAAATTCTGGCCCGTGAGCATTGTGTCCATCGTTTGCTGAAAAATTGCACGTGCAATTTTTACTCCGAATGGTAGTCTGTTGAATTTATACAACCCTTTGTGCGTATTAATGCAAAGGATTTTCGTACTCTCTTCTTGTACTGAAATTTGTAGATAAGCCTCACTAAGATCTATTTTTGAAAATATCTTACCGCCATTGAGCTTTGTAAATATCTCCTCTGGGCTCGGAAGTGGGTAATGGTGGTCTTTTATTGCCTTGTTGAGTCCCGTCGAAAAATCTGCGCATACGCAAATTTCTACTGACTTCTTTTTTACATAAACCACCGGCGCTGCCCACTCGCTACATTCTGTTTTTGATAGAATCCCAGTTTGTTCAAGTCTCTCCAATTCTTTGTCTATTTTTTCTGTAGTAGCGAACGGTACATTTCGCTTCTTTTTAAAAATTGGTTGGACGTTTTCTTTTAATTCTATTTTGGCCTTAAATTTGTTGCATCGTCCCAACCCGCTTGAAAATACCTCAGGAAATTGATTATCCTTCAATTTTATAGTATCTGATGGTTCAACCTCTAACCTTTTGCAAAACGAGTTGATAGGTAGGTCCCAAACGTTGAACTTCTGCACCCAGTCGATACCTACTAGATTTTCAGTATCTTTCATGGCGTATATATTAAGTTTTTTGTTTTGCCGTGAAATTTAACATTCACGATTTTTCTCCCTCAAATTTTATTCGTTTGCCTGTAACCGACTTGGCAATTTTTTGTGTGTGTAACATAGTAGGTCTGTTGAGTTTTCTCCATGTCTGTAAGTTGATTATCGTGAGGTCGGAACCCGAATCCAGTTGTAATTTAACCTTTTTATTTAAAATTTCCAGTGCCACATATTTCCTTATGATGGTGTTGTCATCGTTAGGCATCCTTGTAGCTCTTATTCTATTAGTATCTTTTCTATTTCTACATTGGGATGCCTTGTGGCCCTTTTTTCCACATTCAAGACAGTTTTTATATCTAAAGCGGCAATCCTTGTTCCAATGTAGTCCTCCACATCGATAACATGCTGATGGAGGGGGGGCTTATATTTGCTTAGATATTCGTCATAATTTGTCCTGTATGTTGTACTTTTTCTCTTATTATAAAATTTTCTTTTTCTTTCCGAGGAGGGAGAGAATCTTTTTCCATTGTCGTAAAATTTTACTTTTCTTTCCGGGGAGGGTGAAGAACGTAGACTTTTGTTTAACTTACGTATATGAGAAACAGATGATTCCTCAATGTCCTTTGTGTCTTTCTTTATACTTAGGCATCTCTGGCAATCTTCCGATAATTGTTGTAGTATTAGTCCAGGTTCATTTTGTAATTTTGCAAGCATTTTTTTGCGCATTTCGCTATCTTTTGTTGAAACTAACCCTTGAACAAAGATGAGACACTTGAAATTGTCCGGGGTTAATTCCGCTAATTTGAAGTCGTCCCAATGTTTATTTATGATTGCGGCAAACGTGGAATAATCCTCATTATCGCACTTTACCAGGTTAAGACATTTCCACCTCCTGTGGAAGAGTGATGTTTTGGGGCTGAAGAGTTCTTTAAGACATGTCACTGCTTCGTCAAATGTTAATTCGTTCGTCTTCTTTTTGCAAGATATAATCCACGAACTTTGTATATTCTTCAGTTCCTAATTTTCTAAGCAATAGACGTAGCTTTTTTGCTTCTGTCCAATTTTGACAGTCGATGTTATAGATGTCTTCATGTCTTCTGAAGCAATCTCCAAAATTTTTGTCCTCATCAAGAGAATATTTGAAAATCTCTATGGTATTCCACAGTGCGTCTAGCGAAAAAGTTGCCTCTTTTTCAATATCTAATTGCTTGTTGCCCGCTACTTTCAATATTAGTTCCTGGAGCTCTATTTGTCTTTCTAATTGCTTTTGCCATTTTTCTTCCATTTTTTCTTGCAGTTGTAATTGTTGATCATTTTGGTGTTTTATCAGTTCTACCAAAATATTTTAAAAATCTTCCATGATAACTCAATTTTACGTATTTTTACTCCTCGTAACTGTTTGTCGCTAACTTGTTGTGGACGAGGGGAGGATTTTTCTATTTCTTCTTCTCGTGTGAGTTCGAATCGCTCGACGCGAATTTGTTGTTTTTTCTTCCCGTGTGTGTGTGCCAATTTGCTTGTTGGACGACGAGGGAAGATTTTTTCTTCTTTTTTTTCCGCGTGGGTTCGAATTTTCGTCGCCAATTTTTTGTGGATTCAGAGATGAAATTAGGTCTCCAATTAATAACAAACGCATGAATGAAATATAACAAATAAATGTATTTACACAATAATACAATTGGTAATACGGTTAGTAGATCCAGAAACGTGGTTAGTAGCAATAATAATATATATATACAGTCTGGTAAATCCATGCTCGAAGTAGGATTTCCTTAGAGTCTACGTGTTCGTAACTGTGACTTTTACATGCGGTTACCTCACACTATTACTCTACCTCCCACTGAATCACAATCAAAATCGCTGCACCCAATCTCTGACTGACTCTGAGTATTTAACGACAGCAGTCCAAGTACACACTGGTCGAGTCCACTTGTATGAAAAAGGGGTGGACCCCATAAATTTCCATTTTACTGTAGGTGTTTTATTGGTTTCTTTTAAGTGTCAGAAATATTTTCATAGGAACGTCTGGTTTCGGTATTTATTTAACCTAAATGATCTTTGATGTTGATTGAATCTTTTTTTTAACTCATGGCTTATGCAACCTATATAGATTTTAATGTTTTCGGGATTTTCTATAGAAGAGATATTGCATTGGTATACTAATGATACATTTATTTTGTAGATGATAGTTATGAGGATTTCTACAGTTACATAATTTTTGTTTATCTTCATCTGTTTTTGTTTTTAGATTGTCTAAATTTCTTGGTTTTGGTCTAAGTTTTTATTCAAGTTATTAGCATTGTTTCTTAATAATTTTCTCTAAGTTTTCAGTACAGCTGTAACTTAATCTTAATGTATTTTAACGATTAATACAAAGAATTTTTGTTCTAATTTATTCTTTTTAACATTTGGTTATATGGAGGTGTATACCAAATTATTTTTCTACTTCTGTTTTTTCTATGTATTCCATTTTCCTTTTTTATATAAATTAGTTTTGAACTTTTGTAGCCACTATCTTTTAGAGCTTTATTATAGAAAGTAATATGTTCATAGAAAATCTTCTCATTTGCTGAATTTGTACTTATTCTTTTTTCGATAGATAAGAGTATATGCTTAATTATAGACGGAGGATGATTAGATTTGAGGTGTATATATAGAGGATGATTAGAATTAGGGTGTATATATAAAGGATCTTTTATATATACACCTTAAATATAATCATCCTCCATCTATAATTAAATTCAATATTAAAGTTAAATTCAAGAGGTGGTTCCACGTTCCTCAAAACCTCCTGATCAGAGGCCTTGCTGTCGGATTCAGTTTAACGTTTTACCCTGGACACAGATGCAGTTTATCGTCTTACCCAGGACTCTCGAGGAGCTAAAGAAAAAATATCAACTTTTAAATTATATTTTTAAATTGAAATTTTTGATAAGCAACAATGTAACTGTTTGGTTCTTATCGAAAATTGAATAGTGAATTCCGTTCTCACTATTCACTCGACCGTCCTGGGTATGACGATAAACTACATCCGCGTCCTGGGTAAGACGATAAACTACGTCCACCAGCAAGGCCTCTGATCAGGTGGTTTTGAAGAGCGTGGAACCTCCTCTTAATTGCTGGTGTTCCCACGTCCACCCTGACCCGGGGTGGTAGCACCTGTTAGGGTCCCAGCTATGGGCATATAGTTAAACCCGAAACTGAGTCCAAAACACTATGAAAGTGTAAAGATAGGTTTTAAAGCAGAAATACGTTTTGTAAAAAAGTTACCAGCAATAAATTTTTGAAGAAAAAAATATTACCAGCAACAAAAATTGTGTCGGCTTTAAATAACCCATTGAGGTTGATATACCGTAAAACAAACCAAACCAAACCACTATTCACCCGAGAAATTTAAGATAAGAAACTACTTTGAAGTTGAAATAATAATAATCTTCAACAATATTTTCTTCTTTACGAATGTCTGTATTTTATTCAATCAGACATGCCTAAAAGAGAATTTGCTGCCTAAATACGCATATATATATATATATATATATACACAGAGAGAGAGAGAGAGAGAGAGAGAGAGAGAGAGAGAGAGAGAGAGAGAGAGAGAGAGAGAGAGAAATAGAGAGCAAGGTAATAAAGTCACTAAGATGCAAGGGCTTACTCTGTGTGAAAACAAATCTAAGACAAAAATTATCAAAGAGCAAGAACAATAAAAGAGCAGGAATTAAGAAGACAGAAGATGGGCATTGAATGGAAAGCAAAAAGGCAGAAGAGAGTTCCACGATAAGTGCTAGAGAAGAAACTCTTACCATAGAACTTACGGTAATATTTGAACATTTCAATTGTAAATTGATGAGATCTTGCCCCCAAGTGCATCATCACATATAGTGGAATTATACTCAATTTGTTTTCATTTTACCTGTATATATATATATATATATATATATATATATATATTAGTGTTTGATATATATATATATATATATATATATATATATATATATATATATATATATATCAAAACAAATATTCATGGTTACAATTTGTTACATTGGAATCGTAATCACGATCAATTCATCAGATCTACAAATTCAAAAAGAAATCGGAAATTGTGGGTCTGATGAATTGGATCGTGATTACGATTCGAATGTAATAAATTATAACCATGGAATATTAGTGTTTGAGCCTTTTATGTTATATTCTTACTCTGTCCTAGACATTGAGTTCTACCTGGATTCTATCCTCTTGTAAATTTACACACACACACACACACACACACACACACACACACACACACACACACACACACACACACACACACGTATATATATATATATATATATATTAAATAAGAACAGACCACTTTAAGGTTCCATGTAATAAATTATTTCACCACAGCCCTTTTAAAGGATTGCGGATTATCAGACTTTACTTCCAAACAAAAAATGAAAAGAAAATTTACACATTTTTGACGGGCCGTATTAAACATATGTAAATTAACGAAGTGAGGAAGTGAGGGGGGTAGAGAGAGAAGACATGAGTGAGTTAGCAGATATTGACACATTTAAACGGTTAACTTAACAGAAGTTATATATTGATATCGAAGGGGTAGAGAAGAAAAAACCCATAGAGAGAAAAAAGAGGGAAGGAAGTTAAGAGAGAAGATGTCACTAATTTTCTTTGTAAAAAAAAAGAAAGAAAATGGCTAGAAACGGACGCTGTTATTTTGTTTTACTTTGAACGTATTATTTTGGGGGTTCATAGATTATAATTTTTGATATAAATTTCAGTGTCTCTAAACTGTCTACAAATAATTTAATTTGATGTTTGTTAGTGATTTAAATTTTATTATAATTTTGGGGATTTTCTATGAAATAGTCGATTAGAAAAATATTCATAGAATGTACATTAAAAGAATAAAATTTTATTTTAAAATATAAGTTTACTTTTAGTAAACTTTTTTCGAATTTTTAATTTTTTTAATTTTTTTTAATCTCTTAAAAAAAATTTATTATTGATTATTAAGTTGGCATCTCTATCCGTTTGAATTTTGTTCATGAATTTAACTCGTGACTGTTTCTAGATAGGCAATCTCTTACTTAAATTTTAGTTAAGTTAATATGGGGTAACATATGAAGGTAATATTAAAGATCTTGCTCTGTCATATACTGTATACACACCCATGCAAATACCACATATACACACGTTCCTTTACATGTTCAATCACTCATACAGGTACCAATGTGCCGATATACACAGGTAACTTCATGTATTAACACGTACCTAGATATAAAAAAAAATTCCAATTTAAATATTTTATCATCAATGATGGTTATTAAAGGGTAATATATTTCAAATTAAATTAAATTATCAATTTAAAAAATTTTCTCTATATTATAAAGAATTTTAAACTCACACTTCCAATTGGAGAATATTAAATGAGAAAATGAGATAAAACATTAATAACAGGACTGTAAGTCCTTCTTTTATAATATTCTGTGTATCCATAAATATACACACACATATCCGTACACATACACACATACGTATACATACATATACATATATATACATATATGTACATATACACATACACACACACACACACACACACAGATATATATATATATGTATATATACATGTATATACTCATACATACACACATACACATGTAGATACACACACACATACATACATACACATGTACATATACATACACATATATCCACACATATATATACACATACATATACACGTATATACACATATATATATACATATAAACATATATACGCATATACACATACACACAAATATATACATATACATATATACACCCACATGTGCGTGCATGCAAAAAACATATCAAAATCCACACTTAATTACATTATTATATCTATATTCTCCCATATTATATATATATGAACTCACAACTTCTTATATTTATACATACATACACTATCTATGGAACGACATGCATATACCCATCTATATATACTCACCGACACTCACACATACATATATAGAAATGATAAAAAAATGTATACATACACATCCACACATA
This sequence comes from Acanthosepion pharaonis, assembly GCA_903632075.3. NCBI lineage: Eukaryota > Metazoa > Mollusca > Cephalopoda > Sepiida > Sepiidae > Acanthosepion > Acanthosepion pharaonis. The sequence continues at coordinate 739,391 of CAHIKZ030000960.1, read as the reverse complement.
TACATGTACCCACATACCCACACATACACATATATACACCCATATATACATATAACTACATATATTTAAAAAAAAAAAACAAAAAGCAGATCACCTATATACATACAAGTATATATACATACATATCCATATCCCCATATATATATATATATATATATATATATATATATATATATATATATATATATATATAATGAATTAAAGTATCAAGCCCTGTTTCATCCTCAAGCGAAAATTTAGAATAACAATGCCCTGCGTCAGCTTGACCTCTTTCCGAAGGTCACTGATATGTGGATACAAATTAACTCTTAAGACCCTTATCAAAATGTTCGTTCTAGCCGTTTCCATAGTAATTAATTTTACGAATGAACATGTTTATAAAAATACGTAAATTTCAAGATTGGTTATTCCTAAACTTTTGCTTGGGGATGAAACAGGGCTTGATACTTTAATTCAATTTAATTTTAATAATTATGTTGAGGGTTCCGGCTCTCGTTTTTGAATCATGAGAACTCTTATGTAGCGAAGGAATCATATTCTTTAAAAAATAATTATAATTTAAGCTCTACTTCTGCATGGAGCACTGTTTTTTTTTGTTTTTTTTTAAAAATAAAAACAAAAATACTAAAGAATTCCGGACTATTTACCTAACGTGTTACCTATTTTTCTATATATTTGCGCGCTCGCACACACACACACACACACACACACACACACACACACACACACACACACACATATATATATATATATATATATATATATATATATATATATATATTGATCACTAATATTGTCTATTTATCTATCTATCCATCTCTCTCTCTCTCTCTCTCTCTCTCTATATATATATATATATATATATATATATATAAAAATCAAAAATTGAATAGTGATTTACTCTCTCATTATAAACTCGAGAAAGTCAAGTTCTGAATTTTGAAAAGGAAAACAAAAGCCGTTGTGTTTTGTAATGTTTGAAAAAATTTTCTTTTTTTCTTTACGAAATCGTGTTCTTCACGAATTGTTTAAAAATATTGGAAGAGTTACGTCAATCATTTTGTTTTTTTATAATAATATTGTTGTTTGTAATTGTCTTTTCTTTGGAAGTGACGTGTTACCAATCTGTTTTAATTTGAAAAAAAAATTACATTCGATGATATGATTTCCGTCGATAGATACGATCGTTTAGGAAAACAATCTAAATGTTTATTTTCAAATTCAAGAATCTGAATATTAGCTGTGAAAGTTTCTGAATCGGAAATTGAATAATACATTGTTTCTCTTGTGACACCAATCAATATACCACAACGCTTCCTGAATGGTCAATTGTTGATACTTCATATGGCGCACCTATCATTCGCATCTTCTTTTTTCTCACAATTCCATCTTCTTTTTTTGGCGCGAAACAAAAATAAACTCAAGCCCGTTCCTTATAAAAACCAATCGTCTAACCTCTCAGAAGTCAAACTTTGGTAACCATTCCAAGAAGAAAGGACGTATAGAACGGGCTAAAAAGTAGACAAGAGTCGTATATAACTTTGCAAACAAACATATATTTAATATTTATTTATTTATTTAATACATAATATTTATAATTTATTTAAGAATTTTGTCGAAGGCAATAAGAGAGGGCAGTAAAACAAGAACACAAATTTAAGAAGGAGCTAAGAGTCGCCCACAGTTTGCCAAATACACGCCTCAGTCAGACTTATTCGGTAACTTATTATTAAGTTGCTTACGAACTTCAACCTCATTAGTCTCCAAAAGACGAAAATGAAAAACGTTTTCTTTTGTTTTTTGACCCTCACTGCTATTTTCACAAGTTCTGTCTTCGCTCAAGTGAAACCAGAGGTGAGTAGAGATCACATTTTTCTTCTTTTTTTTTTTTAACCATTTCACCCCAAGGGCGCAGCGGTTTACAGGGAGTGAAAGAAGACTTTAACTGGGGAGAAATCAGAAACAGGCAAAAAAAGGGACAGGGTCCAGGAAGACAGAAGATGGCGATTGACGTTGCATTTAATGTTTTGAAGAAATTAAGTGGCACAGAAGCAAGAAATCGCAACGGATTTCCACAGGTGAGAAGTGCGGGCAAAGAAATGGCATCTAACTAGTTCAAGAGTCAAACGGTGAGACCTAGTTGCCAATCGAGTATCTTGCTTAAATTCACTCAGTCGAGAACCAGGGAAACAAAGACCATCAAAATAGACGCCAGGAAAGTATTTGTAAAAAAGTTACAGAGGGAAGCCACTTTACGTCAGTGAGAAAGTGACTGAAGGGAAGATGCCAGGTCAGTATCAATTACATCACAGATCTTTCTTTGGTAATTGTCAAGAATATTCAGATATATGACAGGAACACCTTAACCGATGTGGCAGCAATATTCAATGAACGGAAGAATTGTAGATCTTGAAATGTTCAAGATGGTGGTCTTTAATCTTAGAATTATTTATTCCTCCGTATATTTCTGGGCCCAGGCAGTTGCTTGTCTCCCACAGGCGCCAATGAGGAGGGGGTGTTGTATTCCAAGTGAAAAAGGGGTCTCCTGACAACTTTTCTTATTTATTTACAATCGGACGAATGTCAGCACCATTGTTGATACTATCACAACGTTTAGGATGCTGTGCTGACTGTCATTCATTCTTAGCCTATTTTTTCAACAAGAATGTCCATCCTGTAAAAGTCCCAAGAGCCACTAGATGTAGAGGACAACAGAGTAAGAGTTGTATAGTTACTATCGGAATTTGAAACCTCAACTTCGGATTGAAATGCCGACGTCTCTCGCTATCAGCCTTTATTTCTCTATTCTAATTTCGATTTCCTTTCATTGACAGGAATTTCTACTCCAATATGGTTATTTGAAAGAAAAGACCGGGGCTAACAGAGCTGAGAATCCGACCCCCGAGGAAATACAGAACGCTATTTTGTAAGTAGTTTTTTTTTTTCTTTTAAAACCCGACCATCGTCAGTTATTCGAACTTTAAATGATAGGCTCAACACTATGATGAATGAAAGTTATTTGACCCTCTTCGCCCCCACTCTCTCTCTCTCTCTCTCTCTCTCTATATATATATATATATATATATATATATATAGATAGAGAGAGAGAGAGAGAGAGGGAGAGAGGGAGGAGAGGGAGGAGGGGAGGGAGAGGAGAGAGAAAGAATGAATATTCATTTTTTTCTCTTCCGAAGCGCCAATGGCTTAGGGGTAAAAACACCAAATTGGTCAAGTTTTGAGTCTGGCTTGAAGCATTCCGTTGTCTAGTTGCACTGATGAGCTGTGATACAGCGAAACAGGCCTGTATACGAATGACAATATACACACGCACACACACACACACACATACACACACACGCACACACACACACACACACATATATATATATATATAAACACAATCAGAAAGCTTGATATAAAATATAATATATTTAATATAAAATAATGTTTAGTCATTTCATATGAACGAGTTTATTAGCGATTTATACTATGTTTTATATATATAAATAAATACACATACGCACACATTTATATATATATAAATAAATACACACATACATACACACACACACACACATATATATATATATTAAATAATTAAACTTTTTATTCAATTTTTGTTGTGTTTGTATGAGTGTTTTCTTTTCTGAACATAAAGTGTGTAAAAAGTCATTTCATCGAAGTTTTGCAAGTATCTATCCAAGATAAATAATTTCTTCGATATCAGAACTCTTTTCTGGCTTACCCGTTCCATTTTACTTAATATAACATATATGGACGAAAGTTTACTGCCGATGCATACTATGTTTAATATATATATATATATATATATATATATATATATATATATCTTCAGCACCATCACTTATATATATATAAATAAATACACACACATATATGTATATATATAAAATAATTAAGCTTTTTATTCAATTTTTGTTGTTTTCGTATTTTCTATTCTGTGTAAAAATTGTTCAAATGATCTTTGTATCCGAGTGCTTGGTTTGTTTTCATCGGTTTATCCACCCTTTGCAGGTTATTTAAAGCCAGAAGCTATTTTTAGGTTGTAATAATCCTTTTTGATAATAATGATTTTGTTATACTAATTAACCTCTAGCTGGAGAGTGAAGAGATGGATTGCTACTTTCCTCAATGGTATTTTCGCGTAAGTGAATATAATGAACACAATCGGAATTGGAACTCCGCTCTACGATTAACAATTCCGTGTCATTTTCCATTACACCACCCGCACATCCAGGCTTACAGCAACTTGTCGTATAGGAACCAATGTTTTAACGTTATATAGCCGTAAGCCACAATTTTCGGAATAAGGACATAAAACCTTACTGGGTAAATATTTGAAAATATTGGAGGTCCTCGACTTACGTCGAAGATCCGTTCCTACGGCGCGACGTAACCTAATTTTCGACGTAGGTCAGAACTCATCTACATAAGAGATTGGCAACCATAATGAAGGGCAAAATGTCCCCCCCCGCTCCCACCCCAAAAAAAGATGTCGCGCTTCATCTAATATTGCAAATTCTTATTGATTTCTTTTCCCTCGTTTTGTCCATCGGGAATATCAATTAATTGTGTTTATTTATTGTCTATCAGTTTCCCTGGCTACCAATTTAGTTAGCTTTAACTGATATTACTAAGATTAACAATAGTGACACTATATACACCACGTGATTTTTTCTGCTGGAATTATCACTAATATTCTACTGAAGTCCAGAAAGATTCACCGATAAAATAATTTTGTAAATTACTTATACTTTCGCAAATCAATCAATTTAAAACGATATTTTCTGCTGTACGATTAATTTTGTCTTTTCCTGTTTTGCATAATTCGCTTGTCAAATTTGTTGTATTTCACCTACTGTCCTGAAAATTGAGTTTTATATTCCTTTTCTTGTCCTTATTATGATATACAAAACCTGGCATCAAACGGACATTAAATTCTGAGAAATGGATAAAAATACTCAAAATTGGTGGTGTACGAATAATTTCGCCGTTCACTGTCTATTACTGCAAACTTAAATGTCTTATTGGGCCGACAGTAATCTTTTCTTCGCTATTAAGCGTCGGGTGATGCCACAGTTTGTCACACGGCATAGCAGTCGTCTGCAAGAGAATCTAACATTTATATATAACATTTTCAAACGCTTTGACCAGTTCCTTTTAGATGAATAATGCGTCAATTTTTTACTCTTTCAGGATGGTTCCGCATTTTTCTATCGCTAACTTCCGATGTTGGAGTAAAGCAGATATATTTGTAAAGGTAGCTTATGGTCGAAAACGCAACCAAATTTTGTTAAATCCTAATCATTACTTCGGTGTTTCAAACTGAAATTTTGGAGGTTGAATAGGTTTTTTCCTAATTCTCGAAACGCTAGTCCGAGAAATTGAAATATTAAAATGGGTTTCGTTCGGATAATTGGAAAATACTCGGAGTATTACAGTTCATTTCAAGCACGGTTAATTGAACACGGAAACCAGTGTACGGATAATCGAAATAATCATCAGGCCACATACATCGATCTCGATTATCCGGACATCATAATCAGTACTTCGATTTTTTCCAAATTCGATTAACCAGAATTGAAATGAAGAGAAGAATTGAAATGATCAGTCCGATTATAGCGTCATAAGTATTTCCTCGATTATACATATCTCGATTATCCGGACATCGTAATCAATACTTCAATTTTCTGGAATTTCTTTAACCGGACATGAAATGAAGATAAGAATTGAAATGATCAGTCAGATTAGAGCGTCATGCAGTACTTCCTTGATTATACATATCTCGATTATCCGGACATCGTAATCAGTAGTTCGATTTTCTGGAATTTGTTTAACCGGACATGAAATGAAGATAAGAATTGAAATGATCAGTCAGATTAGAGCGTCATGCAGTACTTCCTTGATTATACATATCTCGATTATCCGGACATCGTAATCAGTACTTCGATTTTCCGGAATTCAATTATCCGGATTTGAAATGATGAGACGAATTGAAATCAGCAGTCCGATTAGAACATTAAATAGTACTTCCACGATTATATGTATGCCGAATATCCGAAGTTCACCCTCAGTAATCGATTTTCCGGGATTCAAATCGTCGAAGAAGCTATTTGAGAATTTAGTAAACCATTCTCAGGTTTTGAAACTTACAATTTCAAACGCCGAAGTATTGAATATAAATTGAGAACTGTTTAAGTCGGTTGATATTTCAACCGGAAGTTATCCTTACAAATGTATCCACTTCGATCGAGTTTAGCGACAGAAGAACGCGAGGCCAGCCGGATAAAGAGAAACATTGAAGCCATTTTTTTTCGTTAGAAATTAACTGGACAAAGCGTTTGAAAATGTTATTTTACGATGTATATGATAAATTTCTTTCAGAAAATGAAAACGTCATTTTTTTCGATAATTAACGTATTCAGTTATCCGGAATTTTTAATTATTCGTACATATTCTATTTTTCACTTCCTGTTCCAAAGTATCCGGACAATCGGGTAAGTACTATTATTGTTAAAATTGTGCTAAAGCTTTAAATAATTTCTGAATATTTTCTAACAAATTTTAAAATTCCTGAATACATTGCTAAAAGAAGACAAAACGTTGATTAAAAAAAGAAATGAGTTATCCCTTCATATAAGAAATTTCTTTACTTATTTTTCTGTTGACAGAAAATATCAGAAGTTTAAAGGATTGCCAGAAAGTGGAAGAATCGACCCAGAAACAGAGAAAAAAATGAAGGAACCAAGATGTGGGATGAAAGACATCGACAATGGAGTTGCAGAATACAGCCTACGTAAATAAGACATTTAATCTTCTGAGTTTAATTGTGCGCCACTTCTAGTACAAGTATTGGCTACCGAGTGTCGGAAACATGGTTGCCACTGGTAGCTCAACTAGCGCGACCTTGAACCAGACTAAAGAAGTGATACTTTATAACTATTTAAAATTCGCTTTATATATATAACGAACTTTCTGCATGAATAGCTATTCATTTCCATAATGTCTAATTGATTCATTACCTAGACAATAAGAGATTGCCAGGCCCTGCTTTTATTCAAACCTACCTTTTTATTCCGGACTTTAATATGCAAGATGGCGGCTCCCTACAGACTCCGTGTAAATCCTTTTAAATCCTTTTTAGAACCTTCGAAATTTTGCCTAAAAATTTGGTTCGTGTCAGAGAAGGAGAAATTTATGTTCAGCGGGAAATCATAAATTCCAATTTAAGCTTTTTTTGCGGTTAAAAACTAATCAATTTTGAAATTATTGCAAAAATCAGATAATCGTTGGCTGTTAATGAAAATTCCAGGACTTATTTACAAATGAATTAAATTATTTTTAAGCATTTCTTTGTAGAAAATCCTTGTAAAAATATTCTTTTATATCTCTTCACATTTATTTAAATTATTTTGGCATAGTAGTGTTTATATTAGTTATAAGAACAAGTCCATGGAGAATTAAAATCATTAAATGTTTTGTCAAACAAACCCGAAATTACGCAAAATCTACTCTTAACTTAAGAAGTTATTTAATTAGAAAGGCTTTTAATTGCTTTTATGAATATGCAAAAAAAACCCCAAAAAACAAATAAAAAACAAAAAATAAAACAAAAAATAAAAGATCCGTGTTAAAAAGATATAAGATATTTTAAAATAAAAGTCATGGCAATTGCGCTGATAATCTCCCCACCCCCGATGCCCCGAATACATGAATTTAAGCGTGCTACTAGATTGGCATTTAGGTCCCACTCTTTTACTGTTGAAATAGTAAAATGCAACCACCACTTCTACTCCAACAGGTTCTTTTCTCGCACTTCCAGCCAGTGAAACTCCCTTCCGTTTACTTGCTTCCCTGATAACTAGAATCTTCAAAAATTTAAATGCAACATCAATCGCCATCTTCTGTCTTCTTGTCCTTTCCTCAATCCTCGCTATTCTCAGTCTTCTCTTTCACTTTCACTCCCTGTAACCCTCTGTAAAGTTTCAAGGAATGTATATTTTATTTTTTAAGGATTCTGTTCGCTCTCTTGTCAATAAGTCTGATGTTAGCGATTTCATGCAAAAAATAATTCCAATCAATTTAAATTTCGTTTGAAATGCAGCAATATGTTTTGCATATTGGAATACTAAATTTAATTTATTATGTTGGAATTAAAACTAAAAATCTTCGTGAAAGATTATTAAATTTTAAAATGTATTTTAAACCATAGATACCGCTTTTATCCTTCTTTCTTTTGGGGGGTTGCTACGTTACAGTGACTGAATATCTTGTTCTTTATTTGTTTTAGATTCAAAATGGCCGAAAAATGTAATCACTTGGAAGATTAACAAATACAGTAGAACTTCAAGACTCTCTCCTACCGAACAATAGTAAGTAAATATAAGTATTTTCTCTAATATTTTTCCTCCGGTCGCTGTCGTTTCGCTGACGGCAATGTCATCAAATTTTAAATCTAAATTTTGTCAATTTGAAATACTGGATTATGATTATTCAGTTTGAATAGACAAGAAGTCATAAAAATGGTTTTAAAGTTCCGGCTTATACCTTTTTCTAATTACTCAACGGTTGGAACCAGATGAAAGGAAAATGTCCATCACGACGAAGGGTAAATTTCAGATGAGGGATTTGGTGGACTTATAAATTTAGATAAAATTTAAAAAAGTAAATAGTTATTATTTTCTTCTATTTCAGTCATGCTATAAAGCGCGGCCTTGAAAGGTGGTCACGTGTCACTCCACTGGTTTTACGGGAGACAAGCGGAAAAGCCGATATTAATATTTCATTCGAGAGATTGAACCACGGTGACGAAAATTTTAAAGGGAGGGGTAAGTTCAGAGAATGGCTTTTGCTGTCTTCTTTGTTTCTTTCTTTCTTGTCTATCTATTCTCCTTCTCTGTCATATTACTCTCTGTACTCCTCTTTCTCTCTCTCTCTCTCAATATTTATTCTTCTTTCTAAAACCCTTTTCTTCTCTCCTTCCTTGTCTCATTCTTCTTTCTATCGCCCTTTACTTTATTCTCTTGCTCTTTCTCTCTTCTTTCTTTCTTTCTTTTTTCTTACTTTCTTGTTTTTCACTTTGATTTTCGTTTCCTCAACAACTTATTTCTTTCTTGTTTTCTTTGTAGTTTCTCCCTCTCTCGTATTTCTCTCTACCCTCCTCCTCCTCTTTCTATCACCCTTTTCCTTTCTCCGCATCCTCCCCCCTCGTCTCCTATGTGTCATATTGTTCTTCTTTCTACCGCCTCCTTCCTTTATACTCTTGCTTTCCCCCTCTTCTTTCTTTCTTTCTTTCTTTCTTTCTTTCTTTCTTTCTTTGATTTCGTTTTTTCAACAACTTATTTCTTTCTCGTTTTCTTTCTCTTCTCCCTACTCTCATATTTCGTTCTACCCTCCTCCTCTTCTTTCTATCACTCTTTTCTTTTCTCTGCAACCTCCTCTTCTTCCTATGTGTCATATCCTTCTTCTTCCTATCGTTTCCTTTCTTTTTTCTTTCTTTCTTTCTTTCTTTCTTTCTTTCTTTCTTTACTTTGATTTCGTTTTGTCACTAACGTATTTCTCGTTTTCTTTGTTGTCTCCCCCTCTCTCATATTTCTCTCTGCTCTCCTCCTCCTACTCTTCTTTCTATCACCCTTTTCTTTTCTCCGCATCCTCCGCCTCTTCCTCTTTCTCATATCTTTCTTTTCTATCGCCTCCTTCCTTTATACTCTTGCTTTTCCTCTCTTTTTCTTTCTTTCTTTCTTTCTTTCTTTCTTTCTTTCTTTCTTTCTTTCTTTCTTTCTTTCTTTCTTTCTGTGTTTGATTTCGTTTTTTCAACAACTTATTTCTTTCTCGTTTTTCGTCTCCTCCTCTCTCATATTTCTCTCTACCATCCTCCGCTCTCAATATTTCTTCTTCTTTCTATCACCCTTTTCCTTTCTCCGCATCCTCCTCTTCTTCCTATGTGTCATATCGTTCTTCTTTCTATCGTCTCCTTCCTTTATACTCTTCCTCTTTCTTTCATTAACTTTTTCCCTTTTCTTTCTCCTGTATATTCTCCCCGCTCTTTTTTACTTTGACTTCCTTCTCTTCACAATATTTTTTTCCCTAAATTTTATTTTTATTTTTTTTTGTGACCTTGACTCTCGGGATTTTTCAGGACGAATTTTAGCCCATGCCGCCTATCCTCAAGGTGGTTTCATCCATTTTGATGACGACGAAATCTGGATCAATGGAAAATCGGGGGGAATTGATTTGGAGACAGTCGCTGCTCATGAATTTGGCCACGCCCTCGGGCTTAAGCACTCAAAAATTCATGGAGCACTAATGTTAAGTGAATATCAAGTATTTCCCGATAACTTTAAACTTCACTGGGACGATATTGCAGGAATTCAGAGACTTTACGGTAAGTGGATTGTATTTTATTTTTTATTGGGGAGTGTCTCATTCTACACTCATCTGGTGATAATCACTCGTTATGTCTGTAGGTTTTTTAATGAAGAACTTTACTGCCATAACACAACATCTTCAAACAGCATAAAATTCAAAATATAACATCTGCAAGAGCATTAGATCTATTTCCAGTTGTGTGTTCAGTACATGTGTAAACCCACAAAATACTAAAACACAACAAATAGTGCCTAAAAATTCAATATTATTCTCCTGACAAATATTGGTTCTTTCACGCCTACAAATCAGCGTTCAAATTCAAATTATTTGTCGGCTTGGTTTTTCGAACCCAAGCGTTGAAGTATCAGTGGATATTGTTGGATGTGTAACATCTCACTGGCGAAATCAAAACTATACCAGACCGACATATAAACAAATCGTACATAATTATGTTGAACAGACTACTAGTAGCCTGTCAAGGCGACTGACGCTATATCTCCCAGACTACAGCTCAATACGGACATATTTATAAAGACGGAAAAACACCCATAAATAATGATATTTTCGCGTTCGAGTTACTGCAAACCGAGAGAATGTTTTCACTTCTAAATGTACCTTTTGCTTTATGTTGCACTTACAGGCAAGAAATCAACAAAGTTAACCACCAGTACCGCCAGAAGCACCACCCCTACAAGGACCACACCCAGAACGACCACACCAAGACGGACTTCAACAACACGCAGAACAGTTATAAGCAGACCAACAGGAGGCAAAGGATTTTGTAATCATCCCTACGCAAGCATTGATGCAGCCATGAGAAGTAAGTCAACTCGGGTGAAACCGTGTATAGTTCACGATGAATCACCTGCTGATGGTCGGAGATTCTTCTTCTTCTTCTTCTTCTTCTTCTTCTTCTTCTTCTTCTTCTTCTTCTTCTTCTTCTATCAGCCCGTGAAGGTCCTTTGTTGGACGTAGGCTTTTCCAGATTCATTATCTGACTGCATCTTTTTGATTCCTAATTGACTGGTTTGGTTATACTGTCCATAATGTGTCGCCTGCTGATGGTCGGAGATTCTTCTTCTTGTTCTTCTTCTTTTTCTTCTATCAGCCTGTGAAGATTTTTTAGGGTGCGTAGGCCGTCTCGAGATTCAGAGAGAGAGAGAGAGAGAGAGAGAGAGAGAGAGAGAGGGGAGGAATGGGGGATTTCCTTTACATCACAACTGCAGTAAAAAATATAGGATCATTTGATGTTTCCAGGTATTTTGGAGACCCATGGCCGGCCACACGACCATAGCCTTCGAAAGCTTTATGTTACTGCTGTGGTTTCACTGACATGAGGATATTAGCCTTATGTCCAACCGGTTTTGAAATTCAGAGTTATTGTTCTTCTAGACTGGTTACCAAACAAGGCTAAGGAGCCCAGTCCGCCCTGATATTTAACTCACTGAGAAAGTTAAGAATCTGGGGCGGAGAAGAAATGGATTCCTAGCCAAGGATGTTTGTGGCAAAATTTCGGCAAGTCGATCGCACTTCTCGATAACTGCTACACTACGAGCATGTCCGACATTCATCTCATATATGATTTCAGCTTTGTTGTTTTGAAAGCAACAACTGGGCACCCAATGAAGATTGAACTCGCCAGTGGAGCAATAGTAAGCTTACTGATCACTACTCTACAACAGGCGCCCGAAGTAGATATTTACTCGTCATTGTTTAATGAGTTTGCTGACATCTGCTCTAAGACAAGTGCTATATATATTTAGTAAATTTAGTATAGTCTGGCACAAGGCCGCAGTAAGCGAATGATAAGGTCAGTCTCTGGTCCTTTTACAAATGCTATTTTTAAGAACCATAAATAAAAAAAAATAAGAAGCTTGATTTCAGAACATTTCTTTCTTTTATGAGAGTGATCATGACTCTCCACAACCTCCTACATTTAGTAGATCTAAGCAATATTTGTCTCCTTTGTATCAGCCCCAGTTCCTGTTCTGTCATTCGTTTACACAAGCTCGTTAGGTAGGATACCCTCTGTTTCCCATTACCTCTCTTTTCTTCAATATGTCCTTTGAGTGTCAGTTTCTCCAAGTCCTTTTCCTCGTTATGTATCCCAGAAATTTCAACTGTTTCCGTCTGAATGTAAGTATGACTCACAATCAGATCCAAAATGGAATATTGCGGCCATATCTGGGCTGGTGCCGCCCAATTCTCTTTTTCAAACGATGACAGAATTCAAAGGAGTTTGAAAAGCCTTGTGAACGAGACGTTATTTTCCACCCTACAACCACTTTCCCCAGAGTCGAAATACTGCAAGCCGATTACCATTCTGTCGCTATTTCCATAGAAAATGGTTACAAACTCGTTATGCCGTTATATGAATGAATATCAAATTCTCCAAGACCTTTGTCCTCACAATGGGTCCCAGAAAGTTCAACTCTCTCTTCCTGATCCGAAACACGAGAGTCCATTCCGTTCTTATTTTCCTTAAAACTTTCAGAACATTTTGTCAAATGTTTCTTTTAAAATCCTATTTTTAAAATATCTTTTTATTTCTTTTCTCTTTTTAGTTTCTGAAAACGACTTTGTTTTTGTTGACTACCGCTATGTCATCGACGGTCGAAGCGGACATAAAATGGAAATTTCCAGCCTCTTTCCAGATGGCCCTAATATGGTACAAGCCGCTGTATATTCTGAACAGGTCCAAAAAGCTTATTTGTTTAGCTGTAAGTATGCTGTAAAGATTAATCCGATTTGTCCCATATGACCAAGTCAGAGATTTGATTTCTTGAAATATTTGCTCTTCTCTAGCTGATATAGAAAGAGCTGATGGCCGATCAGATTAATGAGAATAATTGGTGGCCCCTCAGGGAGAAGCCCTTCTTCTTCTTCTTCTTCTTCTTCTTCTTCTTCTTCTTATTATTATTATTATTATTATTTATTTATTTATTTATCTAGATCAGAATGTTTGGGCCTACAGTCTCGATTCAGCCGGCCGATTCCATTTGATCAAGAATTTTCCCAAACTTATTTCCAACACTTACAGCCATAATCCAGAAAGTGTGATAAATTTCAATTATGGTGACGAGAGACTATTTCTCATTAAGGTTTGTACAATTCTCCCTCTCTCTCATTACTTACTTCTTTCTTTATATATTTTTGCTATCCTCCTTTTGTTGTTTATTTTCATTTTTTATATTTGTTTTTCTTAATTTTTGCATTATTTTCGATCTGTCTCTCCCCCTCTCTCACTCCTTATTTAACTTCTTTATTTCTTACTATTTCCCTTTTTCTTTTCTTTTCTTTTCTTTTCTTTTCTTTTCTTTCTTTCCATTTCTACTTCTACCTTCTTTTTTTCTACTTTTTTCCATCATTCTTGACAATTTTCTCTTTGTTTCTTTCTTTCGTTATTCATTCTTTCCATTCCTATTTTTATTCCGTTTTTCTTTCTTTATTGTATCTTCTTTCTTTTCCTCTTTCATTGTTTTATTTTATTGTTTTTTTGATTGCTTTATTTATTCTTATTTAACTTCTCTCTTTCTTTTTATTCATTTCTCCTTTATTTTTCTTACTTTTCTTCTTTTATATTTCTTTCTTTATGTTTCTTTTCTTCTTTTCTTCCTTTTCTTTCTTTCTTTATTTTTCATCCTTCTTTCTTTCGTTATTTATTTATTTTCCTTCCTTCTTTTTTAATTTTTCTTTCTTTCTTTCTTTCTTTATTTTTCATCCTTCTTTCTTTCGTTATTTATTTATTTTCCTTCCTTCTTTTTTAATTTTTCTTTCTTTCTTTCTTTCTTTATTTTTCATCCTTCTTTCTTTCGTTATTTATTTATTTTCCTTCCTTCTTTTTTAATTTTTCTTTCTTTTTTTTTCTTTCTTTTATTTTTCATCCTTCTTTCTTTCGTTATTTATTTATTTTCCTTCCTTCTTTTTTAATTTTTCTTTCTTTCTTTCTTTCTTTATTTTTCATCCTTCTTTCTTTCGTTATTTATTTATTTTCCTTCCTTCTTTTGTAATTTTTCTTTCTTTCTTTCTTTCTTTCTTTATTTTTCATCCTTCTTTCTTTCGTTATTTATTTATTTTCCTTCCTTCTTTAATAATTTTTCTTTCTTTCTTTCTTTCTTTTTTATTCTCCTTCTTTACTCCATTATTGTATTTCCTTTCTTTTTCTCATTCATTATTTTATTTCCTTCTTTCTTTTCTTTGCTTTTTTCATTTATACTTATTTAATTTCTCTATTTCTTTTATTTTATTTTCTCCTTTATTTTTCTTTCTTTGTATTTCATTATTTCTTTCTTTTCAATTTCTTTCTTTTTAATTTTTTTATTTTCTTTGTCTCTTTCTTCGTTTATTTTATTTCTACTTTTCTTTAATCCATCTTTCTTTTATTCCTTTCGTTCTTGATTTTAATTTTATCCTTCGTTTTTTTCCATCATTCTTTACTTTGGTTCTAGGAACATTCGCCGTAAATACTTTCGTCGTAGGAAAATTCGCATCAGGAATTTTTTCCGTAGAAAACTTTGCCGTAAGACAATTTCGTCTCATTTCTTTTTAATATGCGAAGTACGTTGTTATCAAGTTTATCTGCTCACACGATTTAAACATTTTAATAATATACTAGCAGTAGCGCCCGTCGTTGCCCGGGGATGTAACAGTAAGAGATAGATCAAGTATCGACCATCATAAAGACTGAAAAATAAAATTGACATTTATTGTTTATTGAGATTATTGTTTAAGTTTAACGGACACGCATGTCTTAATAAGTTTTTTTTTTTTTTTTTTTTTTTTTACGAATTGGTCAAACCCAAACTCAAACACAAACATTGTTTTCAATCGTTATGAGTCTACCGATTGAATAGAATTTTATTATAAACAATTGTCTTGTAAATGGAATTTTTAAAGCATTCTGAATGTAAAAATAAAGAAAAAAAAGTGTGCAAGACAATAAGAAACACTACCTACCATAAAAAGTGAATTTTTGTTGAAATCGGTTGAAAAATATAGGAAATCCGATCCCATATATAAACGAACACACACACACACACACACACACACACACACACACACACACACACACACACACACACACAAAACCTGGATTTTATAATAAGTATAACTCGATATGAGTTGTCCCCCTTTCATTCTCGCGATCCCTCTTAATCGTGTTTTCAAATTGATTTCGTGCAAAAACAATTGTGTTTTTCCAAATTTTGTCGCTGTCAGAACCATTGCAAGGCAATTTTACGTAGTCTTGTGAAGTTTTGTTGAAATCGGTTGAAAAAGGTAGGAAATCCGATCCAATATATAAACGTACAGACACACACACAACCTGGGTTTTATAATAATGATATGATGATATATATATATATATATATATATATATATATATATATATACGTCAAAAATCCGATATGGCAAAGATTCCTACGGCGAAAATTCATGAGGCGAGTTTTCCTGCGGCAAATTTTTTTACGGTGTATTTTCTGAATAAGCTTTACTTTATTTTCTCTTATTTCTTTCTGACATTATTTTCTTTCTTTCTTTCTTTCTTTCTTTTCTTTCTTACATTATTTATTTTCTTTCTTACTTTCTTTCTTTCTTTCTTTCTTTCTTACATTATTTTCTCTTACTTTCTTTCTTTCTTTCTTTCTTTCTTTCTTTCTTAGATTATTTTCATTCTTTCTTTTTTCTTTTTTTCTTACATAATTTTCTTTCTTTCTTTATTTTCTTTTTTTTATTTTCTTTCTTTCTTACATTATTTTAATTATTTCTTTCTTTCTTTTTTTACCCTATTTTCTTTCTTTCTTTCTTTATTTTTATATACGTTTTGTCTTTCTTTTTCTTGTAATCAATAAATTAGCCATTTCACCATTGGGACGATTATTTGAACAAATATCCCTTGCCTATTTTTCGTTTCATTCATTATTTCATCCATTTTCTGATTTATTTCTTCGACAGAATGGATACTTCATGGAATTCGATCCTAAATACGAAAGCGTAACTCCCGGCAGTGGATATCGAACACGTGACTTTTTCGTCAATATTCCAGATGAGATCGACGCAACAATAGCTTCCACTGATGAAGTCTACTTCATCTCGAAAAATAAGTAAGTTGTTTTACCAATCATACTAGGAACTTAAAGCCTCTTTACTCATTATTAGTTTAACAGGAAAACCAAGGAAGGAATTAATTCGTGTATAATATATATGAGTATATACAATCCATTGTAAAAAAAGGCTGGAGAAATGGCCAGCTCGTTATATCTCTCCAGGAAATACTTGGCTTGTTCTGCCAAGCTTTATATTTACGAGAACCAAACCAGACTCAAAATGGAGTATTGCTGTCGTATCTGGGAAGGAGGTACTCAATCCCCACCTTTCAGCCTTGTCAGAGTTCAAAATCGTTTCCGTGGTTTTGTTGGAGAAGACATATTCTGAAATATGCAGCCTATTTCGCGCAGATGTCACATTGTAAGTCCGTCGTTACACTAACGTTAATTCTTTGGCACATGTTCAGAATAGATCCACTCTTTGGTTTCTCTCGGATCGGATCTTTTCATGTGCTTCCACGGAGTCAAATCATCCTCATTTCCCCCGTGTTTTAAATGTGAGAAGAAACTTCTGCCTTGATAGCTTTTTATCCAAGAATTACATCTTTGTGGAACAGACTCCCTTGTAAATGTTCCCTTGGACAATACAATCTTGACCTTTACGTGTCAAGGGTCAATCGTTATCTTTTCTCTTAATCCGCATAACCTTCACCTCCTACTACACCTCGTTCATCATTAACAGTAGTCTTCTACCTTGAGGTGATTTCGAGCCTTATACAGAGTGAATTTTATTAGTAATTTTTTATGCAAAGATATACGAGTCAAGAGTAGAATTTGAAGAGAATTTACGAGCAAAACATTCTGCTTTATCAGCAGAAAATGTAAACTCAAATTGAGTGAAAAGGGGGGATAGAAAACTTACTCTTATATAACAAACTTTTACAGAGCCGCCAGTAGTCACGAGAGACCGATTTGTTTGCCTCACTATATCAGCAAACAAAGGCTTATCCCCTTCGAGGACACGTTTACAATTATTACATGCAGACAAAAATAGGCGTCATTTGTGATCGGAACTGTCTTGCCGGTATAGCCGGAATACGTGCTTCTTGAAGGCCGTAGTTGAAGAACAGGTTGGTATGAACCACTTCGGGTGTCATATTAAGTTATTTTTATTAGTAAAGAATAGAACTTTGACGTTTGACCAAGAAAACATTTATTCATTGCACTCATCCAGTAGAGATCGACTTCTGTCATTGAAACAAATCCTTTTTTTTTTTTTTCAGGGCCTACAGAATGTCCAACAGAGACCGGCGGGTTGATATCCAAGGAAAGCCAGTGAATTTAGCTTTCAACAAATGTCGAAATTAAGGACATCAAAGTTGATAAAGAGAAAGTTTTCTCATGTCATGTGACTCAAGAAGAAAACCAAATCTTTTTTAAATAAAAGAACGTTTAAAAAAATTGGAAAAAAGTTCATTGTTTTTTCTTTTACATCTTTAGTCTAATGTTTTATCTTATGTCGATTTCAAAATAAATAGAAATATATATATGCATATATATATGGAAATTTCTCCGATTTAACCAGTAGAAAAGACAATATTTATGAATAAAAATGACAATATGAAAACTGGTAATTGCTGACGCGTTTCATCCAATGTGGACTTTATCAAAGCAAAATACGACCCCCCCCACAAAAAAAAAAACGCGTCAGAAATTACTAGTTTTCCTATTGTCCTTTTTATTCATATATATATATATATATATATATATTTAGTTGGATATCTGCGTACTTATGGGTGGTGTCCCGACTATTTTTTTCCTCCCACTGCCATAAAACAACGATATACGCAACCATAAATAAATCCAAAATTTAAAAATTAATTAGTTTGTCTGACGATCGCAAATAGCGTGAAACACAGGATCAAAAGCTCACATTAATCCAACTAAATATGCTAGCTACATCACTGATATTGAACGTTTTTCAATAAGTACCGTGCATATATAATACATAAATAATATATATAATAAATTGCATATATATATATATATATATATATATATATATATATATATATATATAAAATTAAAATTAAGAAAATATTGTGATACCGGAAACTACCTACACAATAGACTCTTCCAGGCCTATATTAAGTAGGCGACATAGCACTCTACAGAGATAGACAGAGAGTGACACAGAGAGTCTCGTACGACTACCAGTGTTGGACACTAACATATAGTAAGCTCCGCTTACACTATCTCTGTAACCTGTTGTTAATATATCTTTCTTACATCTAATCCTTGTTCCGTGTTTTACTTCTGTGGTCCCAACTTTGGCACCCACATCAGAAAACTTCGTTTCCCTTCCCTAATTTAGAAATGATGTCTATGACCATTAGTGGAGTTATGCGCATATCACCCAGTAAATCCTCTGTTGTAGTTGGGAATTCATGTGTGGGTACTCCAAATGGGGTGCAGTACTAATTTCAACTCGAAACTAATTTAAACTCGGAACGAATTTAAACTCGGAATTGACAGTTGTAATATTCTGTTTTATCAATTGTTGTTTTTTTTCATTGTTCCCTCCCCTTAATAAATGTTTCTTTCCCTCAATAACTGGCTACTCGCTTCGGAGCAAACCTTCCCCCAGACAGTCTATCCTTCTGGAGACACCCGCTCAGGCACATTTGTATTTTTTCAGTACCCGCAGATCTCAGCTTAGTTACCGTGGGAAAACATCAGCACTTTTCTCCATTCAACTGGGGTTCCTCGTGACGAAAGAAAAGAATGAAATTTCGTGATTTTTTTAAGAAAGCTGTTAATATTCATTCTGTCTCCCTCTTTACAATTTTCTAGCTTTAGCTGAAATTTATATATACATTCTTCCAGTTTTTCTGCGTTGAATTTAAGGCAAATCCTGATCCTATTTAAGGCAAATCCTGATCCTATTTTCAGAATAGCTGGAAAGCAAAAAAATTCATATAGCCTTTTTCTGAAATGAAATCTTTTCTTTAATAAATAGAAATGCCAAATATGGCGGAGGAACTATTAAAGATTTATTTCCATTTAAATCCACACAGACATATCTATGCTAACAGTTTCTTCACCCGCACTTCTCGCTTGTGAAACCCTCTTCCCGCTTTCCCAGTGCAATTTTATCTTCCAAAAAGATGACAATCGTTATTTTCTGTGTTATTAATTTTTGTTCTTTTATTGTAATCTCTCTCCTTATTAATGCTTCTTTCTCATATTTGCTAACACTCAGTAACCCGTTGTGTCTTAGTGGTTGTATTGTCTGGCTTGGGGTGAAATGATTCAAAGAAATGAAATATATATATATATATATATATATTAATGTGGTCTAAAGTTTTTAAAGTGAAAATTTCACTGTGTTTTCATTGGAAATTAAGAAAATATGAAATTTAATCAAAATGGTCAAAATATATGGAAAAAAGAAGCCGAATGCTGGTTAAAATATCACATTGCTTTTTTTCATGGATCTAAACTCAACAGACAATAATGTTTTGAAAATGAAAAAAATCACTGAAATTAAGAGACAGATATGCAATGTGATAGGTCCTGATCTAGCATCTCGTCTACAGTCATTTTCTCACGGATGTGCTGTGGCTTCCCTCTGTCTTTTCTACAAATATTTTCACGTTAACCGCTCCTATGAGATACGTTCGCTGGTTCCCAAACTGCATGAATTTAAGCGTGCTACTAGGTTGACCTCTCACTCCCAGCATTTCACTGTCGAAACTGTTAAATGTAGCCGTCTCTTCTACTCTAATAGCTTCATGTCTCGCAATTTCCATCTGTGGAACTCCCTTCCTCTTACTTGCTTCCCTGATAGTTATAATCTTCAATTATTCAAATGCAATGTCAATCGACATCTTCAGATACCTTGATCTAATTCTTCATCCTTCTCTTCATCCTTTCCGTCATCACGCCTCTTTACTCCCACTTTCTGTAACACCTTCCGTGTGCTAGTGACACTCCCGCCTTGATTGGGTTGAAATGTTTAAAAAAATACGTTGAAAAATTGTCAAGTTTTCAGCTGAAATCAAGAAAATACAAACTTTAGTGGAAATAGTCACAATAAACGGACGAAAAGAAGGCGTGGTTATAAACTGAAGCAAGAGCAATATGACTGAATATTATTATGGGATGGTCAAGCATTTAATATATGTCAAGGAAATAAACATTCTGTGGAAGTCTCTAAAAAAAGAAAATACTTATGATATGCACAGTTGTTTCAAGTGAAATAAGCTACATATAATTTGCGATGTCAGTTGTAAAAAGTGACTACATTTATTTTTTATTAGGAGGAACATGTTGTGGGGGTGAATCTATGTATTCCAATCTTTGCTGAGAAAACCTACTTTTTAGTTTCAACTGAAGTTAATATATTAATATTTCTATATAAAAATTTTACACACACACACATATATATATATATATATATATATATATATATATATATATATATATATAAAGTGATAATTGAAGTCAACACTCAGAAGCGACAGGCTGTTTCATGCTAGACGCAATCGTCAGGCCGTCTGACGATTGTGTCTAGCAAGAAACAGCCTGTCACTTGAGTGTTGACTTCAATTATCACTTATATATATATATATATATATATATATATATATGAAACAGCCTGTAGACTCTGAGTGTTGTCTTCAATGTCAACTTTTATATTTATATACGCTCTGTCTCTGATATATATATATATATATATATATATATATAAAAAAATTTGTAAACTGTGACTATTATTGCTGCTGATGCAAGACTCTTCGTTAATCGAGTTTTCCAGTCACTGGCGTATTTATCTAAATATATATATATATATATATATATATATATATATATATAAGGTACACATATGAATTTAACATGTTTCGCTTTCATTAAAGCTTTATCTGAAAATGAAATAGGGGGAGAGAAGAGAAAATTCAGTCATTTCTATTTTTGCTATTTGTTTTCCATTGATTAATCAAACATCACGTTCATTTGTCTTGTTCAATTGCGTTCATATCTATAAATCATGTGTGTATGTGTATCCTAATTCTATGTGTGAAACGATTGATTATGTATTTACGAGTATGTGTACGTGTGCGTCCAGTGGGTATTTTCATTTCCGTCTGGTAAAGTTCGTGCTCTTCATTGGGGGAATTTTTACGTATTAGTGATGTGACACTTTAACTATTGATTTTATAAAAGTTGGTGATATAATAAAGTGTGTTTTGGTGTGTGTTCATCGAGGAGAAGATATTTATCAGGATCCCTTCTAAGTATTTTCTACTTAATAAATTGTTTTCTTATCAGGCTTGCATTTGTTCAGTTGAAATTTTTCGTTTTTGTAGTTTTACGCCAACTGAGCTGGTGAATATCTGCTCATTGGCCCGCCCCTTTTATTCTCCCCTCCCCATTTTTTAGTTTAATCCCCCTCCACTCTCCTGTTAGGTTAACAGAACTGTTAGTTCTCTGGTAGATGCGGGACACTTTTCGTTTTTCGGGTGTGTTCTATCTTAATTGATGTTGAGTCTGTATGTGTGTTGGGTGTGTGTTTAGTCTCATGATTGGTTTTTAAGTTATCCAAGACTCATATTAATTTCGTCCAGTTAACTGATATTTCTGCCACGATTAATGACTGTGGATCTTTTATATTTATAATGACTGTGGGTCTTTTATATTTATAACACAATTTTATTTAGTTTCTTGTACATAAAGTATTATTCACATTGCAAATACTCATTGGGTATTTATTTTTAAATGTTATTTTATTTCCCACCCCTGCCAGAAAATTTGTACACATGGGGGCTAGGTTGGTCCTCAGAGACTTGAACTATTATACAGCTTGTAATATGGATGGTAAGAATGTGGTATTTTGATGAAAGGTATATTGTATAGTTTATTTGAGCCAGTAATTGTGGGTAGATAGGGTTAAGATCAGACAGATGATGACCAGCCTTCTCCATCTCCATTTTTGGCATTGTGCCACATTTTATGTATTTATATAAAAATAGATGTGGGCTTTTAAAGTTCTGGATGTTTCGCCTATATATCTCTTCTGGCATTGTTGGCATTTTATACTGTAAATCGCAGTATCTGATATAGTGTTGGATATATGTTTATAGCTAGTGAAATATTTTATTGTCATGGAAGTGGTGGTACTGATCTTAGTGTTAGCGATAACTCGTTTGTTCTCAATTTTCTTGATAAATTTGGACGTTAGAATAGTGCTTTTTTATTTTTGTTGTCGCTAGTGTCCTTGTCATCGGGGGTTACCTGGTCTTTGGAATTGTGGACTTTGTAAGCTCGTTTTTTAGCGTCGAAGATGAAATGATATTGATAGTGAAGAAGTTTAAACGCATTTCTTTTTCTTCATATAAATATTTTGGGCTGCATATTCTAATGGCTCTGATGTCAAAATTTATGATTAGTCCTGATTTTAATTTTTTGCTACGTTGGTAATATAAATTGAGTTTGGATTTGCGGTAGAGAAATTGCATTATTCGCAAAGAAATGGAGCGAAAGTTTGATTTTTATATTATCAGAAATGTTGTTTAACATATTAGAGTCCTGAGAAGGAGAGCAATGAAATAAAAAATGATAGCTAACATAGTGTAATAACGAAAGTCGAATGCACATGAAATAATTATCTGGGGACTCAAGACATTTCTCAGCCATTGAACGATTTTCTCGGATATAGGCACCAAAGACAAGCATATGAATCCTAGAATGTTTTCGACTAAGTGGAAGATAGCCTGGTTTACAAAATCCATTCTTAGCGTCAGAAAAATTTAAGTGGCTTCGCAAAGTGCAAAGATATCTGGAGAACGTTTCAAGGAGAAAGATTCTACACTACAGAAATTGGAATGTATGGTAGCCAGGTGATTTTTTTGTTTAGTGGTTTACTCGTATTTCGTTTCATTGTATCTGTATCTGTCACCAAAAAGCTAAGCTAAATCATTATGGTCATCGAAGAATGTAGCGATAAACGCTATCCTAATGAGGAACCATGGAACAAACCTCTACTCCTGTTCAATAAACATGGAAGGAATACTGGCGGGTGATAGGCGAACCTATCTACTCCTATTAACATGTTCACAGCACAGGAGGCTAGTCGTTTATATCGAGACACCATTTTTAGGATGGTTGCCAAATAAGGGTCTCGACAAGTAGGGAGGGATTACTAGATTATTAAAACCTTCCTAGAGGTCATCCCAGGTGTTGAACTCAAAGGAATATCAGCATAAAACTGGAATACTTCAGGTAAAATTAATAAAAATTTAATAATAACTCTTCGGATGTTGTAATCTCCGGCTTTCATAATAAGCTTATATCTGAACAAGTATGTTTACTTTATCTCTCACTCTTTCTCTCTCTCTCTCTCTCTCTCTCTCTCTATATATATATATATATATATATATATATATATATATTATAGTAAAAAAAAGAAAGAACAGTATTCCGGTGCTCTTATTGATATTTTTATTTTTACGAACAGTGCTCAATGTAAATTTACAGAGCATAAATATTATAAATTACCTGATTTAAAAAAATATGGTTCCTTCGCTACACTGGAATTACCATGTTTCAAAAATGGAAGCTAGAAACTTCAAATTTAATTATATAAGTAAATTAAAAGCATTAATTCTGTTTCATTTTCAAGCGAATTTTGGAATAACTTATTTTTAAATTTACTGAGTTTTAAAAGCAGATACATTCATAATTTTTTGTTCCCAAGGATACAGAGAAATCCAATTATTTAAACATGGGCGGTAGCGTGTTCATTTTTATTAACTATTGCTGTATCAATTATGAGTTACGTTCAAAAAAGAGGTTAAATCTAGGTAGGGTAGGGGTGCTTTTTTAACGAATTCTGACGTCCGTTCAACGCATGTCGTCTGTTTTTTTGTTTTTTTTTATCAACGTCAAAAAGTTTTTCGGCATTTCTTTCCGTTAAATATCGTACTTGGATACATAAAGATTCTTTCTAAAGGGAGTGTTTTTGGATTATAATACATTATATAGAACTATAATTTTAAAATATTATTTTTACTTTTAATTACTAATAGACTATATTTCTTTTTAAAACAAGTAAATGTAATAGAATTACTTAAATTATTTAAAAATTATTGTTACATATCAAATATAAGTATGTATATTACCAGCTCCCATTTTTTAAATTTTTTTATTATTTTATTTTATTTTTAAATATTATTTAAGGAACATTTTTGACAATGTCGGCAAAGAATAGCTATTTCATTTCTTTGATTCAGTAAATTTTTATTTTTTATAAACTTAGTAATATATAGTTTCTCATGTATGCACAAAGGACATGGGTTATTTAATGGCCTACATATTTTCGCTTTTCTTATTAATTTCCATTTTACTGTAGTTGTTTTATTGGTTTCTTTCAATTGGCAGAAATATTTCTATAGTCTGATTTTGGTATTTATTTATCCTCAATGAACTTTGATGTTGATTTTTTTCGGGATTCTCAAGATTTGGTATACTAATGATTTCGTGCGACATTTATTATTAAGAGTGCAGTTAGAGGATTTCTGCAGTTACATAATTTTTGTTTATCTTCATCTCTTTTTATTTCTATATTGTCTAAATTTCTTTGGTTTTGGTCTAAGTGTTTATTCAAGATATTAGCATTATAATAATTTTCTCTAAGTTTTCAGTACAGCTGTAACTTAATTTTAGTGTATTCTTATTGAAAATAGTATTGAGTTTACTATCTTTAGGAAAATATTTAACGATTAATACAAGGAATTTTTGTTTTAATTTATTCTTTTTACCATTTGGTTATATGGGGGTGTATACCAAATCATTTTTCTACTTCTGTTTTTTCTACGTATTCCATTTTTCTTATTTATATAAGTTAGTTTTGAACTTTTGTAGCCACTATCTTTTTCAGCTTTATTATAGAAAGTAATATGTTCATAGAAAATCTTCTCATTTGGTGAATTTGTACTTATTCTTTTTTCGATAGATAAAGGTATTTGCTTAATTATAGATGGAGGATGATTAGATTTAGGGTGTATATATAGAGGATGATAAGAATTAGGGTGTATATATAAAGGATCTTTTATATATACACCTTAAATATAATCTTTCTCCATCTATAATTAAATTCAAGATAAAAATTAAATTCAAGAGGTGGTTCCACGTTCCTCAAAACCTCCTGATCAGAGGCCTCGCTTTCGGATGCAGTTTATCGTTTTACCCAGGACTCTCGAGGAGTTAAAGAAAAAATATCAAGTTTTAAATTATATTTTTAAATTGAAGTTTTTGATAAGCAACAATGCAACTGTTTGGCTCTTATCGAAAATTGAATAGTGAATTCCGTTCTCACTATTCACTCGACCGTCCTGGGTATGACGATAAACTACATCCGCGTCCTGGGTAAGACGATAAACTACGTCCAACAGCAAGGCCTCTGATCAGGAAGTTTTGAGGAGCGTGGAACCTCCTCTTAATTGCTGGTGTTCCCACGTCCACGCTGACCCGGGGTGGTAGCACCTGTTAGGGTCCTAGCTATCGGCAAAACTGGGTTCAAAAACACTATGAAAGTGTAAAAATAGGTTTTAATACCAGAAATACTTTTTGTAAAAAAAATACTAGCAATAAGTTTTTGAAGAAAAATTACTACCGGCAATACATTTTTGATGAAAAAAAATATTACCAGCAACAAAAATTGTGTCGGCTTTAAATAACCCATTGAGGTTGATATACCGTAAAACAAAACAAACCAAACCACTATTCACTCGAGAAATTTAAGGTAAGAAGCTACTTTGAAGTTGAAATAATAATAATCTTCAACAATATTTTCTTCTTTACGAATGTCTGTATTTTATTCAATCAGACATGCCTAAAAGAGAATTTGCTTGCCTAAATACGCATATATATATATATATATATATATATATATATATATATATATATATATATATATATATATATATATATAGCCATAATAAAGTCACTAAGATGCAAGGGCATACAGTGTGTGAAAAAATCTAAGACAAAAATGATCAAAGAGCAAGAACAATAAAAGAGCAAGAATTAAGAAGACAAAAGATAATGATTGGCATTACATTTAATTTTTGACGATCAAAATTGACTGGGAAGCAAGAAGCCAGAAGAGAGTTCTACGAGAAGTGCGAGAGAAAAACTCTTACTATAGAACTTACGGTTATATTTGAACATTTCAATTGTAAATTGATAAAATCGTGCGGCCAAGTGCATCATCACATACAGTGGAATTATACTCAATTTGTTCTCATTTTACACACACACACACACACACACACACACACATATATATATATATATATATATATATATATATAAGGCTCAAACACTAATATTTCATGGTTATAATTTATTACATTGAAATCGTAATAACGATTCAATTCATAAGACCAACAAATTCAAAGGTCTGATGAATTGGATCGTGATTACGATTCCAATGTAATAAATTATAACCATGGAATATTGTGTTTGAGCCTTTTATATTATATTCTTACTCTGTCCTGGACATTGAGTTCTACCTAGATTCTATCCTCTTGAAATTTATATATATATATATATATATATATATACATATATTGACCACTAATATTATCTCTCTCTCTCTCTCTCTCTCTCTCTCTCTCTCTCTATATATATATATATATATATATATATATATATATATATATATATATATATATAGATGTATATATATATATTAATTCGAAAATTGAATAGTGAATTACCCTCTCATTATTAGCTCGAGAAAGTCAAGGTTTGATTTTTGAAAAGTAAAACAAAAGACATTGTGTTTGGTAATGTTTGACAAAATTTTTTTTTCTTTATGAAATCGCGTTTTTCACGAAGTGTTGATAAATATTGGAAGAGTTACATCAATCATTTTATTTAATAATAAAAATATTTTAGAATTGTATTTTTCAGGAAGTGACTTGTTACTGTCATATTTTATTTAAAAAAAATGATAATTTACATTCGTCAATATGATTTCCGCCTCGCCTACCGATATGTACGACTGTTTATGAAAAAAAAATGTAAATTTTTATTTTCAAATTCAAGTATCTGAATATTAGTTGTGAAATTTTCGGATCGAAAATTGAATAGTGTATTGTTTCTCTTGTGACAACAATAAATGAACCGCGACGCTTATAGAATGGGTAATTACCATTACGTCATGGAACGCACCTATCATTCGCTTTTGTCTTTTTTTCTCATAATTCCGCATTCTTTTTTTTTTTTTTTGGCGCGAAGCTAAAACAAACACAAGCTCGTTTCCTATAAATACCAATCGGCTAACCTCTCAGAAGTCAAACTTTGGTAACCAGTCCAAAAGGAAAGGACGAATAGAACGGGCAAAAAAAAAAAAAAAAAAAAAAAGTAGACAAGCCTCGTTTATAACTTTTTAAAGAGACACATATTTAATATTTATTTATTTATTTAATATATATATATATAATTTATATAAGGAATTTGTCGAAGACAAGAAGAGAGGAGAGTAAAATAAGAACACAAAATTAAGAAGGAGCTAAGAGTCGCCAACAGTTTGCCAAATACACGCCTCAGTCAGACTTATTCGGTAGCTTATTATTAAGTTGCTTACGAACTTCGACCTCATTAGTCTCCAAAAGACGAAAATGAAAAACGTTTTCTTTTGTATTTTGGTACTCACTGCTATTTTCACAAGTTCTGTCTTCGCTCAAGTGAAACCAGAGGTGAGTAGAGATCACATTTTTTTTTTAACCATTTCACCCCAAGGTTTACAGGGAGTGAAAGAGAATGAGAAGACTTTAATTGGGGGAGAAATCAGAAACGGGCGAAAAAAGGAACAGGGTCCAGGAAGATAGAAAATGGCGATTGACGTTGCATTTAAATTTTTGAAGAAATTAAGTGGCACAGAAGCAAGAAATCGGAAAGCTGTTCCACAGGCGAGAAGTGCGGGTAAAGAAATTGTATCTAGCTACTTCAAGAGTCAAACGGTGAGACCTAGTTGCCAATCGAGTATCTTGCTTAAATTCACGCAGTCGAGAACCAGGGAAACAAAGACCATCAAAATAGACGCCATGTATTTGTAAAAAAGTTACAGAGGGAAGCCACTTTACGTCAGTGAGAAAGTGACTGAAGGGAAGATGCCAGGTCAGGATCAATTACATCACAGACCTTTCTTTGAAATTTGTCAAGAATATCTAGATATATGACAGGAACACCTTAACCGATGTGGCAGTAATATTCAATGCACGGAAGAATTGTAGATCTCGAAATGTTCAAGATGGTGGTCTTTACTCCCCCTGATATTTCGTGAGTTTGTTTCACACCGGCGCCAATGAGGAGGGGGTGATGCAACCCAAATGAGAAAAGGGGGCTCCTATGCAGCTCCTCTTATTTATTTATAATTAGACGAATGTCATCATCGTTGTTGTTACTATCAGAACGTTTAGGTTGTTATGCTCTCCGGCCTTCATAATAAGTTTATTTTATTCAACAAGAATGTCCATCCTGTACAATGCCGAAGAGCCACTAGAGGTAGGGGACAAAACAGTAATTGTATGGTTACTATCGGAATTTGAAACTGCACATTTGGATTTAAGTGTCGACGTCTCTCGTAGCCAGCCGTCCATTTCTAATTTAAAATTCGTTTTCGTTGGCAGGAATTTTTACTCAAGCTTGGTTACTTGAAAGAAAAGTCAGGGAGTAACAGAGCAGAGAATCCGACCCCTGAGGAAATGCAGAATGCAATTTTGTAAGTAGGTCTTCCTTTTTTAACCTCCAACCACCGCCGATTTTTATTGACCTTTCAATGATAAAGCTTAACACTGTAATGATGGAATATCATTTGACCACACACACACACACACACACACACACACACACACACACACATATATATATATATATATATATATATATA